>JAOSBN010000005.1:6666114-6677244 GCA_027563595.1 Erythroxylum suave | reverse complement strand
ATTTTCGGTATCGTCCGGTACTTGACCAGTATTTACAATACCGCCCGGTATTGACCGATAGTGACCGGTACCGACCGGTATTTAAACTCGGTACCGTTTTTCGACCGATACGGTACGTACCGTCCGGTACCGGCCGGTATGGTACGAAACTCAAAACATTGAGTTGTACACTCAAAGGGAGTTCCCTTAGAATGAGATTTGTTCTTTATGCAGAAGCACTTAATTATGAAAAATCCTTCATGGAATGAATACATTGTAGCTCTAAGGTACAGATTCAGTAAAAGGGGCATTTGACGATTTCAAAGGTTTGTAGCGAATTGGAAAGGTTAAGGAGTATTGTAACTTATTTTGATAGGTATTGTAAAAAACTTCAAATTTCATGTACTTTGTTTCGTTTTGAAAGGATTGAAACCAAAACTAAATTACCTGTAAAATTGTTAAACCCCAAAGGCCATCTACCTATGTCTTCCCCAAAAGACAAGAAGCTAGTGCCTCTATTTACACTCATCCAATAGATTACCAACCACTAAGCCTTTAAACCAACCCATTTCAGCTCTCATGTTACATTGAAACCATCCCAACACCAAAGTTAACATTAACACAAAGACAATCGAGTAGTAAGGCGTTTGGAGGTGAAAGGTCAAAAGTATCTATTTTTTGTGCGACAATAAATATGTTCCTTTCACATAAATGCAAATGCAAGCATGGAATCTATCGTGGAGGAACTTGTGGAGGAGACTCGTAGTGATGTTTGTTGTTGGAAAGGAACAACAGGTCATCTCACTTTAAGGGCGGGAGAGGTTTAAAATTTTTCAAAAACTTTGTTTTTTAATTAAAAATAAAAATTTTGCAATTTAGTCCATATACTTTTTAAAATTTTCGGTACCGTCCCGTATTTGACCAGTATTTACAATACCGCCCGGTATCGACCGATAGTGACCGGTACCGACCGGTATTTAAATCCGGTACTGTTTTCCGGCCGATACGGTATGTACCGGCCAGTACGGTACGGAACTCAAAACATTGAGTTGTACACTCAGAAAGAGTTACCTTAGAATGAGATTTGTTCTTTATGTAGAAGCACTTAATTATGGAAGAGCCTTCATGGAGTGAATACATTGTAGCTCTAAGGTACAAATTCAGTAAAAGGGGCATTTGACGATTTCAAAGGTTTGTAGTGAATTGGAAAGGTTATGGAGTATTGTAACTTATTTTGATAGGTATTGTAAGAAACTTCAAATTTCATTTACTTTGTTTCTTTTTGAAAGGATTGAA
The DNA here is from genome assembly GCA_027563595.1 of Erythroxylum suave. Taxonomy (NCBI): domain Eukaryota; kingdom Viridiplantae; phylum Streptophyta; class Magnoliopsida; order Malpighiales; family Erythroxylaceae; genus Erythroxylum; species Erythroxylum suave. Next base: position 6,675,969 of record JAOSBN010000005.1, on the reverse strand, counting down.
ACCAAAACTAAATTACCTGTAAAATTGTTAAACCCCAAAGGCCATCTACCTATGTCTTCCCCAAAAGACAAGAAGCTAGTGCCTCTATTTACACTCATCCAATAGATTACCAACCACTAAGCCTTTAAACCAACCCATTTCAGCTCTCATGTTACATTGAAACCATCCCAACACCAAAGTTAACATTAACACAAAGACAATCGAGTAGTAAGGCGTTTGGAGGTGAAAGGTCAAAAGTATATATTTTTTGTGCGACAATAAATATGTTCCTTTCACATAAATGCAAGTGCAAGCATGGAATCTATCGTGGAGGAACTTGTGGAGGAGACTCGTAGTGATGTTTGTTGTTGAAAAGGAACAACAGGTCATCTCATTTTAAGCGTTGTATGGAATACTTAAGGTGGATTATAGGTAGACGAGAGTGATGATGAGAATTCGTGAAGGGTAATTCATACGTATTCTGATTGATAATGGGAGCAACACAATATTTTGAATGCTACTTTAGTACAAAAAGGGTATTATTGATCCCTAGATGTCAAGGAAGTGAAGATATTTGTTGTAGGCATATCAATTTTAGCTTGGTCTGAACCGATTTTAGCCCAAGTTGACCAAAACACGGGCAAAAGTCGAGTTGAGCATGGCTAAGGTCGTAGCTCGACCGTTACTTCAAAATTAATGTTATTTTTGACATTTAAAAAAAATATAAGATGGGTTAGGTTAGCCCGACCTGTCCGTGGCTCGTCGTGCCATACGTCAAGTCACGGACCACCCTAGCTTATGTCGGGTTTCTAATTTGTTGGAGGTGGCTTTTAGCGACCTTTTTTACAAGCTTGGACTTTACAACCTTGCGAACCATGTGGCACTAGCAAGACCTGGGAACGTCTTCCTTGGCTAGAATGCTAGTTCAGCCTTCTCACAAGTACTTCTTAGGAGTACTTAGATCGAACACTTAACGGAAGTGACTTTGAAATGTGAAAGATGTAAGGAACACGAGATAACTTGGAGAATATGGAGAATGCTCTTATTACTCAAAGAACTCTATAAAAAATGAGGTGCTGTAAAAGTGAAACTACTAGCCTATTTATAGTCTCCCATCCCTTAATGGATGGTTAGGATCGATACAATCCAACGGCATGCAAAGAGTCTCTAGAATTATCTATACAAATATCTCACTAATCACTGCATTAATGAAGGAGTTAATTATGCTATCTAGAGTCTTCCATCCTCTCTAGACTTGTGGAGAATCTTCTAGATGATTGCGGGGTCCATCGATAAACATAGTTTCTTTGGTGAGGCAAACTTTCACTGCGTGACATTTTCCCCCACTCAACTTGGTAACATCCTCGTTGCTTCGGTCTTGCATACTTCTGGTGTTGTTCCATATTCTCCTTCTTTAACCTTTGCCTCTTTGGCCCAAAAGGTTGCTTGTCTTTAATATTCGACGTCTCACCTTTATGCTCGAGTCAATGTATCCTTGCTCAACTTGCCAATTCTCTCGAACTTATGACTTGTGGGCTTTGCTTCTTCTCCTCGAAGCAATCTACCAAAGGGATTCTTAGACTTGCGATGGCTCTCAAAATTACCTTCGTACTTCAAGTATCCACTTCCAATTTTGCTCCTCTCGGCTTTGGCTTCATCACTAAGTCACAATTTGCCACAAAAGTTTACAACTTGCTTCCATGTGGTCTTTGGACGGATGAGGAAATGACTCCATGCCATAAAGTTTGCCTTCTTCACGAACTTGGAGTCTTGACCCATCAACTCCTTTGGTCACCTCCTAGCTTCATCAAACTTGGGAGGTACCCTGCTTTGCACCTTCTTGCTCATATAGTCCACCTCTTTCCTAGGTGGTTGGGCTTTTGCCAACTTGAATAATGTCTTTTCTTCCAAGAATTGGGTGGCTAAAATGTGCTTAACTTGAAGTCTTATTTCTCTCGAAAGCTATACCATATGCATCTTGCCTTTCTCCATGATGCACATTGCATTGGCAGGTATCACGTTGACAGCATCGAAGAACTCCATCCCAAGGGCTAAAGGATAATAACCCAAAGAAACAACTAAAAGGTTAATTTGGCCATAGCAATTACCAACGCGTACCTTAACTCCCTCGGTACTTCCATGTATGATTGTTTCCTTTGAGTTCACAGCCTTGATCCACCTTTCATCCCCATTATACTTGATGCCTAACTGTTAGGCTTCTTCCACTCGAGTGAAGTTGTTGGTAGCGCCGGTATCCACCAATGCTTTTACCACTTGGGCACCAATCTTGGCTTCAACGAACAGGTGACCCTTCTTCTCGGATTTAAGCACCTCCATCTTTTTGATGACATTGAGGAGTTGAAGCGAGCCTATGATCACTTCTTCGAGTTCACTTCCTTCCCTCTCCTTGATTAAGGTCGAGAGCTTACCTTTCTTCGGGTAATCCTTAGTCCTTTGTGGTTCATCAAAAAACCAATAGTTAGGTGTGAACTTTTTCTTACCTTCGTCTTCATCGTTAGTGCTCTTGTCCTTTTTATGCTTGCCATGTTTGCCATGCTTGGGTGAGCTCACATTGCCTTCACGCTCTCCCCCATTCTTCTCCTTATCGTCTTAGTTAGACTTAGGCTTATTGGACTTCTTGAACTCCACTAGGGATTCGGCAATGACTATAGTACTTACAAGATCTTGGGCTTCATGACATTGGATTTCCATCTTGACCCAATTTTAAAGACCATCCTTGAATGTAAAGAGTGCCTCTTGTCGGGGTAATCTGGGATCTCCAAGAGTAGTTTGGAAAATTTGGTCACATAGTCCCTAATGCTTCCCTCTTAATGGAGACACCTTAAACTTTGCTCCTACCTCCTCTTCGGCATTTTCCAAATAGAACTGCCTCTTGAGTTCTCTCTTAAACTAGCCCCATATACTTATGGTGCATGTCCCTTTTCAATGTCCCCATATCTCCTTCTCCACCATACCATTGCAATATCTTCAAGGTAAATAGTGATGCTATTGATCTTATTGGTGTCATCCACAACACCTAGCTCCTTGAAATATTACTTCAAGGTTCACAGGAAATTGTCCACCTCCTTCATGTTCCTTTGCCCCTTGAACATCTTGGGCTTTAGAATATCCACCCTTGAAGGATTGGTGACTACCGTCGAGATGATAATACTTCCTCTTTAAGCAATTGCCTTCTTGTAAAGGCTTAGCTCATCCTTTGTCTCCTTTAACTCGTTGGAAACCTTTTTGAGCTCATTCTTCATCATAACAATCTCGGATTTATAAGGAAACTTCCAGGACTCCATTTGGTCTAGGAATCTTGAGAGGACTTTGTTTAAGGCATCTTGTATCTCCCTACAGAACTCTTCATGATCACCCTTAAGTTCCTCAATGCGGTGTTCATACTCCTCAAACTTCTCCTGCCTCTTGGCTACATCAAACTCTACTCTTGGTAGCCTATCATTCATGTCGACCAAGGCTTCCATTGATTTGGATCTCCCTTTGGTAGACTGCTTGGATGTTCCCTCAACTTGGGTAACATCATTGTTTCCTGCCCCAACCATCTTTCAAACAGAATATCAAACACAAGCAAAGCACTTACTTGAAACTTTACTTGAACATCAACTCGGCTGAAACTTCCTCTTTGTTACCAACGTGGCTGGAACCTAGGCTCTGATACAAATTGTCATGGACTCGAAATTTACAACCTTGTGAATCGTGTAGTATTACTAAACTCCTCGACCTAGGAATACTTTCTTTGGATAGAATGCTAGTTTAGTCTTCTCACAAGTACTTCTTAAGAGTACTTAGATCGACCACTTGACAGAAGTGACTTTGAAATGTGAAAGATGTAAGGAACACAAGATAACTTGGAGAATATAGAGAATGTTTTTATTACTCAAAGAATTCTACAAAGAATGAGGGTGCTATACAAGTGAGACTCCTAGCCTATTTATAATCCCCCATCTCTCAATAGATGGTTACGATCGATACAATCCAACATCATTCAAAGAGTCTCTAGAATCATCTATACAAATATCTCACTAATCACTTTACTAATCATGCTATCTAGAGTCTTCCATCCTCTCTATACTTGTGGAGAATCTTCTAGATGACTGCGGGGTCAACCGATAAACATAGTCTCTTTGGTAGGATGAATTTTCACTGTGTGATACCTTGTACCTCCTGCTACAATTCTAATGCTTTGACATGGTGTATGAGTACAATAACTTCTAACTTTTATCTTCGAGGGAAATGTAGGTATAAGCTATAATCAAATACAAAAATAACATATATTATTAGAATATTATCATGATATTATTAAAATATTATTAGAATATTATCATAATATTAATTCTTATTAAAATATTTTATCAAAATCAGATTTTTATTTAATACTTATTTTACTTTTTAATTGATACTACATTAAATAAAGCAAGATTTTTTTAGTTTTTAATTTTATTTTTATTATAAAAAGCATTCGTAATTATTTAAAAATTAATAACTTTATAAATCATTAAAACTAATTTTGAGTAATTGTTTATAAAACACAAAATGTTTTGATTAATTATTTATAAAATAAATCACATAATAATTAAATATGAATAATATTTATAATTGTTATTCCTAATATTTGATTTCAAATATTAGCATAACTATTAACTTGTTTAATCTTATTCATAGTGATTGCATACTAAACATATATAATTTAATTCTTATTCTGATTATCTCTTTCCATTACCATTTTTTATTTCGATTATATTATCATTGGTTATCAAACAAGACCTAAATAAGGTACTGTGCAATTTTAAGAAGGAAAATATATGATTCAATGATAGTAAATATTTTGTCAACCATAACTATGGATTCCAATTATGATTACAATAATCAAGAACTAATAACAATAAATCATAAGGGAGTAAAGAGAATCTTGAACTAGTTATTTTTCATACAACTGAAAACTCGTTATAATCTTTATATGCAATGACTATTCTAGTCATTAGCTAACTAAATATAAATAAAACACATGTTAAATACTTACAGCTCAATCTTAATTTGACAAAGACATTTTCCTTTACTCCTTAGCTCTTCAACCCGTTCTCAATCATCTTTTGTATCATTATCACCACCTTGAACAACCTTGTCCATAAGATTGATGACATGATAGGATTGCTAAATATGATATAGGTACTCCCACAAAATGTCGTATTCGTCATTGCCTAACCACTAAACTAAAATTTAAACTGCCACATTTAATTCACTAATAACCTCTGCCGATGACTAAAATATGAAAATAAGTTAGAATTGAAGTAACAAGGTTGGATATAACATGAGTAGTGTTAGATAAATGCTTTTTCAATTGAGAAAATTGAAACATGGGATGAATATGGGCATTGTCTAGTAATACCATACGATAAGTGATCTTCCCTACTCGCCAATACTTGAAAGGAACCAACTAAATAGGCACAATTTTTTTAAGCATGTCAGGTTTGCATACTCTATTAACGATATGGTCAAATTTTAAGAAAGACTCAATCTTTGACTGTAAAGACGAAATTAACATGATGCCTATTTGATACAAAGGTTTTCTTGGACACCAAACTTGTATCATAGGTTACGTCTACTCCTTTGAAGGATAATTTCACTTAGTATTGCTTAAGCAAGATTTGGACTTCCTATGTGATCATTAAAAAACTAATTTATTTTTGAACGCATCACGACGCTCATAGTGTTTAACTCTCACACTCTTGAAGATTATTAGGCAAACACTAAACTACCAAAGACAACAATAGGAGCATAAAAGAGATACAGTAAATGCTAACCTTTATTACTTTCCTCAAAGTACATAAAAGAATGCTCTCTCAATCTCATATGAGAAGCAAGGCCCCAATGAGCTCTTTATAGGCATCTTTGGCTTGATAGCTAAGTCAGAATCCTAACTGCATTCAACTAGCTAGATCACATCTTATCTTAAATATATTACATGACATTATTTAATATAATGACATCCTCATCTAAATAGAACTCTATCTTGTAAAATTTATTTACATCCTAACTAACAAGATAAGAGATTACATTTATCTAGGAATGATACATCCATATCTATGAAAATCTCTATTATCTTTAGATGGTTCTTTCACATAGTCTTTATCTTTTAAAGTTGACGTTTATCTGTCATGATCTTATCCTCCACATAATTCAAGATCTCCTTACGATCTCTATCCATTGATGATGAGTCAGCCAATCTTAACACCTTTCATAACACACTAGTCTGAGCCATTGCTTCCCATGTCAAGCCCATTTATTTAAGCATATACTAACTCTATAATCCATCAAGAACTTAGCCTTAGTCAAGTTGGTTTGTACAGGCTTCGAAACTCTATCAAAACTCGCACCATGCTTGATCTAACTTGCGAAGTTACCTTAGGCTTTCCCATGATACCGTTATGTGTGTGATATAGCTAATCTTCGACGCAAGGCCTCATTTCCAGCTAGCTGTAAAATGCCTTCATGTGTTAAGGGGATAACACCTATCTACTAATAATTTCATTCGTTGTTGAGCATGTCATATGTGAAATTATAATAAACATAAAATAGCCTTGCGATCCTTCATAACTTGATAAACTAATAAGACTTTTAGAGTCACTAATTGAATATGGAACACATAAGAGAGGTGCATGCTTGTGTACAACTTTGAATATAAACATGGAAAGTGTAGAATGAAACGTGGTATTGTACTACTATTTAAATAAAGATAACCAAGAACTCCAATAAGAAGGGCACTTCTCAATTGTATAATATAAATAAGTTTCAATTGTTTGGTTTAACACTTTCACTTGTCCTTTTGTCTGGGGCAATGTTACAAATATTGTATTGGTATCGATATCGTAATTAATTCTAGTACGATATTATACTAGTACTGACTAATACTAGGTGTTGTTCTATGTAATTTTTAGAAATTATAAAATAGTTCATGAATTTTTTAAAATTGCAAAATAATCCCTTAAAATTGTGCTATATAAATTTTTATTTTACACCAATCTTGTCTTTAAAAATCACAATAATAGAAAATTGAAATGACAAAAATATTTATTTCCATTAATATTCTTTTTCACATATTTCACATATAAACAATAACTATAATTAATATTAAAAAGATCGTTTGATCATTATATAAATATAAAACTAAAGATAACACAAAGTGCTTATAATGTTATAATTTTATCATATAATAAAGAATAATTACATCAAAACATCAAATAGAAATAATAATAAAGTTATTTATAAGTATTACAACAAGAGTTCATGTCGAGGAACACAATCAACCAGAAGCGAAGTCTAAAATAAAAAATTATAGTTAAAAGTTTTATATTTATATTGCATATATAAAATTTAACATATGCATCAAATGTAAGTGAAACTAAAAAAAGAGAAGAAATAAAAACCTAAAATTTATTTAGTCGTATAGCTGCTCAAATCTTATTGACCCTAATTCTAATTTAGTATAAAATTCTTATCATTGAGAGAAGTCTCATCACTATCATTTAAATTCATTGCATCAACTAATATGTCAATATTTTCCCATCGAAGATTATCTTCCAAGTCATTATCATCTATCAAACTAGGTTCATCAGAAATTCAATCCACTAGAAGATCAATATGATCAATGCAAATTAGATCTACATATATAACTACTTATTCTATTAAGAGTCCTAGTAAATAAAAAAATTAAATTACTAAGAAATTATATTCAAATTAATAATGATAAACGATGATAACATAAATTTCCTAAAACTTTAAATTGTATTAAACAAAGACCATATCATTCAATTTTTTGTGTTCCAATCTATTTAGCTTTTTTGGAATGGATAAAATCAAATATGCTTCAGTTCCTTTCACACCATTTTACACTCATGTATTGATTCAGAATACGAATTGCAAACCTTTGCAATTTTGAAACATTACTTCCAAATTACTCTCACCAAGCAACTATAAGACAACAAAAACAACATTATAAACAAAATAAAGTAGTGATTTATGTCTAACAAGTAATAAAATTGAAATATATACCTGGATTAAGTTTGTTATATATACTTAGATTAAACTTGTCAACTTTGATAAATAGTAATGAACATCCCAAAATCACCAAAAGCATCTTTATAAACCTCTATTTTTGAGCTTAAGAGATTTTGCATTATATTATGAGCAACAATTGTTGTAATATTTATTAACATTCCCCTTATAAACTTCAACTTTCTTTGTAAAACTTGGTTTAAAATAGATATTAGGATTAAAAAATGCTTAGTTGCAAACAATAGAGTAAAGTTATCTTTCTCATCTTTCATTGATGACTACAAGATAAGGTTTGTACAAAGAATGCTCATAAACTCATATGACAAATTGACATTAAGACTAAAGTATATGATCTTCAAGTATAATTCTAGAAACCTCTAATGAAGTATTAGACCTAAAATGCGACTCATTTATTACTTGTAAACATTTTCCTAAACTCCTCCTTCATTAAAACAAAACATTTAAGTGATAAGAAATTAGTCATAAATCTTGTAATAGTAGGATGACCAAATTCCTATCATTCGTGAAATCTTTTCTCATTTGATTTAAGACCCATGCATGATTATAGATGAACTTGGTCCCTTGTTTTGCTTTCTACGTAGTCTCATCAATGACAGGAATGCATCTAGTATCTCTTATTTTTCAATATTAGGTCAGTGTAATATGCAATATAAGGAGTCTAATAAAAAGAATTATACTTGCTTTGCAATCTTCTTTTAGTAGCTTTGTAAGTATAATCATTGTCAACAATAAACTTAATAATATTTTCCATCCTAACTTCATTCATGACTTCATTAAATATCTTAAATACATCATCAACATTTCTAATAAGGTAAGATGCATGATTAGACTTCAAAAATATTGTCCCCTTTATAGAATAATCTAAAAAATTGATAATAGACTCATGTTTTCTATTTGTCTAACCATTACAAATGATTAAATACCTATAAGTAGCCAACTTATTTTTTATCCAAATACCTATTTATTTCATAAACAAAGCTGCTTAAAAGTTTACCTTTGTAGTCATTAATTGAAGGAGTTTTATATCATGAACTGTAAGAGGTAATAATGTTTATCATAGGCAAGTAATGACAAGACTGAGTAGCATTGAATGCTATAACTGAATCATAGCACCACCTAGCCGTTATTATGTCCATATGAGATGTTTTTTAGATTATAAGATTGAATGCTGAACTTTAGGAGTTGTTTGTTGGTGTAAGAAACTTAGGCATATATCTTCTTCTTTTCTTCACATCAGGTGCAATATTTCCTTTTTAGTATGAATATCACCTTTAATATCCCCATTATTATCTTAACCATCACAAAAGTAACTTCTAATACTAATTCGTAGTTCAGTCTTTGCCTTTTATCTTTCTTATATTGATACTCTTTAAACAAAGTCATCATTTGTCATTTCACATAATGACTATTATGAGGCTCTATATCACCTTTAATCCCACTTAAATGCTTCTTTAATTTGGTAATTCTCACAACTTTCAAATCCTTGTTACCATACAAATAAATGGTACGGTTCTTCATTCAAAGAATCAATCTAGCATGAGCCCAAGTTGGATCATTGAATCTCCTTGAAGTGGTTGAATTATCAGGAGTACTTGAACTCCCCTCCATGTATCTGTAAAATAAATGCAGACACATGTCAAAATTTAAATAATAATTTTATATCAAAATAAAGTTTTCAAGTACTATGTAACATCCCATCACCGATGGGAAGGGTAAATTGGTCATTTGGGATGGGTTAGGCGTGTGTAATCATATCTCGGCATGATCATACGTCATGTAGCC
>JAOSBN010000005.1:6645693-6664740 GCA_027563595.1 Erythroxylum suave | reverse complement strand
CTGACAGTTGTATAAATTGCTGAGTTGGATGAAATGAAATGGAACACAGTTTGGTTTTAAAAAGTTTCAATTTCATAGTACTGTTTTATTACTGGGATGCCATGTGGAGTTTAGAGTTATTTTTCTGTAGTTCTCTCTTATCGTAGAATACGTATCAGAATGACCTATGGGTGTTCCGGTGGGTACTCTACGGTAAGGGGGCGCTACATACTATCACAAAGGCACATCTTATATTTTAAAAACATATACACAACTTGAATTCTAAAAAAAATATACATCTTATATTTAAAGTCAATTGTCTAAAAATACTTACTATCAACTACTAGTGACATGAAAAATGTGGAACAAGTTATGTAAAATAACAAGAAGAAATAGAGTAACAAAAACTTCTCACCAATCATATGATATAGACATATAAGTAAATTTCACAAAATTATATAAATGAATCCTAAAGAAAATTCGAGACTTGAGCACATTTTGTCCAAAAAATTCAAGAAATATTGTTATAATTACCATACATATTATGAAAATTTGATCTACATGTACATTCATAGCATACATCATTTCTTATATCCTACGTTGTTTTGGCAATAAACAATTGCACATTACAAAAATGACTTTGTTATAAAAATTAAGAACATCACTATACTATTATAATTACAATTTATATGTATGATGGAAGCAAATCATATATTATAATTTATTCCATAATGATCTAAAATAATCAAATCAAAAATATTATGAATTATAGAATGACATGAAAAATGAAATTATCCAATTTTGTAAGGCGTGCTAGTTGCAACCACTAAATGCCCTTCCCATTGCAAAACACCATTAGGCCAAGTGTAATATGAATTTCAATCAATACACTTTCATAAATGCATAACTAACATTTTTATAGCACCACCAACCTACCAACCATCTTTGACATCCTGTAACAAATTTGTATGCACATGAGAAAGTGTTAAGTTGGACAATTTCGAATTCATCATTTTCGATAAGGAATTAGTAGTAAAGTTTTGAATGCATTTTGTTTATATTTGATATTGAAAATAAACTAATTAATTTTGACAACCAATTTTTTTCATATAATGCCATAATTTTCTCATGGAGCAAATGCAGTAAACTTTGATTGTCAATTTGGATAAGGAAGGATTGACTCATCAAATAAGATAACTAGTGCTTAATAACCATCACTAACAGAAGGAATAATAATCCTTTTTAGTTCCCCTTTGTCTAAGATCTTTCATCTCACTTACTAGGTCTTCAAATATAGCTTTACTAACTTTCTGCTCCAAAGCCAGTATATATTTGTGACAACATGGAGGTTCTATAATTAATCTACTTTTCTAAGTATAGCGCCTGCCAAGCTCTTGCTTCTCCTTCCAAATGCATCATCACTAGTCCTACCTTGATCTTGTAGGTGTTTAATTAAGATCAATGTTCATACTTGAAGATCCATGCCCAAAGTCCATCAACCTTAAAAGAAAGAAAATCAAATCTTACTAAACCATATTGCAATGTTGTAATGCCTGGCATACACTCCCACTTAACCACCAAACTTTGGTACTCTTCAATCTTTGTATTCCTTTGTCCATTTTGCTTATAAAGTTGCAAAATCCACTTTTTCAATTTCTACATATTTCTTTCGTGTTTAAGCTATATCTTTTAATTTGATTTTTAATACTTTCATATTTATCTTCGTTCATATTATTGGTCAAGATTTACCGACTCCGATATCACATTTGATATTAATAGGGATAAAAAATAGTTCAAACTCGATCCGACCTAACCTAACCCGGTCTAAATTCAACATGCTTAATTCAAGTTAGTCTAGTTTTAGGCTAGCTCGATCTTTTATTTATAAAAAAATTTAATTTTTAGGCTAGGGTCAGTCTCCATAACCTGACTCAATTCAAAGCTTAAAGCCAAAATATTTTTTAAATAATTTTTTATTTTTAACAAAATTATTTTGTAAATAATAAAGTCCACTTAGGATAAGGGGTTCAAAGCCTAATTAAGCAAAGTTAAACTCAAAAGCCCAATCTTTTAAGAGATTTATGATTGAAGCAATGACCCAAATACTTGTCTCTTTATCTTGTCACTTTTAATATAGGAATTGGGAAGTGGGAACCAAAGTATTGGTTTCCAATTATCATCTTGAAAGTGAAAAGACAAGGAGGAAGAAAGTGATTCTATAAAAAAAAATAGTTAGGTCTCTTCTTGAATTATAAAATTTCCAAAGCTTTTAAGCTTGGCTTACCTCAATTCAGCTTTGAAACATTTAATATTTCTACAAGGGTTGGGCTTTTACGCTTGACCTAGCTTAAACGACTATTTAACATTTCTTTAAAATGGTTGTTTTTTAGGCCTAACTCAACCTAAGCAAGCTTGAGTTGTCCCAATTTGTTCTAATTAAAGCCTGCCTAACTTGAACTAAGCCTAATTAGACTTAGTTCAAGTTAGACTCAGGCTTTAAAAAACTTCTGAAGCCCGAGCTCGACCCAATATGTTGCCTTATATTGTGAATAAAGCTACATCTAAAACGATCAAGAACTAGTAAGAATAATACATAAGAAGAAGAGAATAGAGAGAGAATATTGAATGACTTTTTTAGTATCCAATTGAAAGCATGTTATAGTCTTTATATGTAACAACTATTCTAGTTGTAGGCTAAGTGTAATAAAAATATGGCACATGATAAATGTTTTAGCCTATTTTTTATTCAATGAAGGTATTTTCCTTTACTCCTCAACTTCTTCACCCATTCTCACCCATTCAATTGGAACAAACAATGATTTTTTGCTTAGAGGAGGTCCAATTAATAATTCAAAGATAATCACTACTAAGAAGTTTGAAAGGTTGTTAATGAACCCTTATTTAGTTAGTCAACTTCACTATTCTTTATATCAATAAATTTATGAGTTAAGAGTGGCTAAATCATCATTGGTGTTAGCATAACAATTGGAATTAGATTTTTTGTTACTTAAGTTTAATTGAGTTTAAGTCTATCCTGTTAAACCTATTAGCTTGTAAGCATATAAGAGTTATGATTACAAAATCTAGCTTACGGAAGAAACAGAAACTACTAACATAAGGCCTTAAGGGTGTGGTAGGTTACAGTGTGATAGAAGGGTTAATGCATGATTTGTTTAAGTAGATATGATCTAACATAAGACTAGTCCTTTCACTTCACTTATGATGTTAGAAAAGAAACATGACAACTCTTAAAGATTATGGATATAAGAGAAAGGGATGTTACCATCAAACTTTTATCGATGACATAATAGGAATTTGTAGTGGAAAAAGAGAGAGTAATAATAAGTTTTGAAAAAGCAATTGAGGTTAAAATTATTGTTTTACTATATTAAGATCCATTATAGTAATTTTGAAATAGTATATATTTTTTAAGAATTTCAAACTTTTTTCTTTTAGAAGGAAATATAAAGGGATGTGAGAATTCTTGTGAGATAATGTCAAAAATATCAACATGACAGATATGAAACTATTGTTATTATTAGATTGCCATAAGCAATTTCCTAGAAAATGTTAGCCAACTATTCATATAGATTTTGTAAAAGGATTGCCTCTATCCAATAATAACTCAATAATTTAGTTATAAATTTAGTAAATATGTCCATTTTATAGCCTTTAAGTATTTATATATAATAGAAATGGTGATTAATTTCTTCCTAACCAATGTGTTTATGTTTATGACATGTTGGAAACCACAACTAGTAATAAAGATCATATTTTCTTAAGCTTTATTTGACAAGAATTTTATAACTACAAAGAATTGAGTTATAATTTTCCTTTACTATTTTTAAATTAATTTTCAAATTCAAGTTTTAATTAGACAAGTAAAAACTTCTTTAAGGTGCATCACCAAGAGAACTTTATTAAATAGATCCATTAATTACTTTAGCTTAATGTTGGTATAACATTTTTTTATTCAACTATTTACGTGACTCCATTTGAAACTCTTTAAACTTCAAATCTAATAGTCGTGAATCAATGCTTTGAGGAATATAGTGGCTGCTATTGAAGTGACCCAAGACTAAAAAATTTATTAAAATGAAAGTGGATCAAAATTTCAAATTATATAGAAAGAAGAATTAGAAGTTGATATTTTTTAATTTTATACCTTTTTATGATGCAGATAAACTAGGATTCCCTCTGAGAACCCTTATAATGATACCTTCCATGTATTTTAATTGAAGAGATAAATTCTAACATTCATGCACTCATCTTAAAAGCTACTAGTTGTGTTTGTGGAGGAAAAGATTCTTATAACTGTCTTAAAAGGGTGAAATCTAAAGAGGCAAAACAAACAAATAACTTAAGTGGTGGTTTAAAAGTTTGAAATATACTTTAACAGAAATTATTTTATAACCAAAACCTTTTGGACAAGTAATGCAAAGAAGGGACAATTTTTACTAATTAAACTGTGAAGAGAGAGTTAATGGCTACTTTCTAACTAGAAAATACTCGTATGCTACATTGTTTAAATAAATTGTTATATAGTACATGTCATTATCTTCCATTACATCCTTACCTACCTATTAGCTATTATTATTCAATGGATACATATATTTTGTAATTGTGAAATAACAAACTTTTCTCTCCTCTTAAATCTCTTCTTTCTTCCTCTCAAATCCTCACAATCTTATTTTTATATTAATACCTTATTTCATTATTAATAACGGCTTTATTAAATTGCTCAAGTTTTATTCTATTGGAAAAAAAGGGACTAACTTTAATTCTTTATAGTTAATTCCACCTTTTAACTTCATCGGAGGCAATTAAGTGAGATTCTTATAAACAATCAAATTAAACTACTTCAGTAAAAAAACTAATACAATGGAAAAGATAAACAAACACAATATCAATCCAAGAATTTTAGGATAAAAATTCTCGAAGAGAAAATAAATTTTATTGATAGATATTTATATTAATCTCTCTCGAAACTTATTTAAATATGTTCATATAAACCATAATTCATATTAGGAAGAATTATAAATAAAATAAGAAATTCCAATTTATCTTAGGAAGACTTCTAAAAGAAATAGGAAATTCTAATTTATCTTAGGATGACTTCTAAAAGAAATAGGAAAGAAGTTAAAGAGATTGACTAAAATTTGAAATAAGAAACAAATAAAATAAAATGGGAAATTATTAAAAAATCTCGCAGAGAAGGATGTTGGATAAGACATGATCGCATGCTAGTTAATATTCCATTATGCTCAATCAGAAAGAAACTCAGAAAAGAATGTTGAATAAGGTGTGATAATGTATTAGTCAATATAGCATTTTACCCAAAGAGAAAGAAATGTAACAAGGAATGTAGGACAAGACGAGATCATTTGCTAATGAATATTTCATTCTACCTAAGAATTTAAATGCTTCATCATTTACCTCACTTATAAAAAAACTAGACCTTGAGTTATTGTCAGCATATGCAAGCTTTGTATTATGAAAGTAAAGCGTGAGATTAGCAATATTGAAAGTTGGAGAGATATTGCCCGTCCAAAGAGGTAGTTCAACAATATAAGCATCATCATTGATTTTCCTTGTAATTCTCGCTTAAGAAAACCTTAACTTTATCTGCATCATTAAACACTTGAGTTCTCCTATGTGAATCAACCTTAAGCTTGTACTACTCATTAACTTTTTTAAACTTTTTCTTCACCTCCACTTAAATCTCTTGTACCTCTTTCACTAACTTTACAATATTGGAGAAATGTTAGAAGATTAAGGCACTTTAACAAGACAAAAAACGTGATTGAGTACTTTGGAGTAAACCATAAAAAATGGTGATCAACTAATGACATTATAAACTACATTGTTGTAGGAAAATTCAAACTTGTGTAATAAAGAATCTTAATTATTTGATTTGTCACGACATATGCATCTTACAAATGATCCAAATTCCTATTCATCACCATTGTCTAACCATCGACTTGTAGGTGTGTAGTACTACTATACTTAAGAGATGAATCAAATAACCCCCAATAAGGTCCTCTAAGAAGACCTTCTTAAGGAAGCAAAGAGATACTTCAAGAATTTGTATGGATCTTTTCAGAACCTAGCGACTTCAATCACTCTTTATTCATTTATTCATAAAAAGATCTCTCAGGAACAAGCAACAACTCTCATTAAACCAGTGGAAGAAAAAGAAATAGAAGAGGTGATGTTTTAAATGCACCTGAAAAAATCCCTGGCCCTGATGAGTTTAATGACTATTTTTTTCAAAAGACATGGCAAGATATTGGACCTATGGTTAAAAAAGCAGTATTGAAATTCTTTTCTAGGAGGATTCTACTGAAGGAGATCAATAAAACTCACTTTTTTTTTATTCTTAAATCCTCTTGCTCCTCTACATTGGATGACTTCAAGTCTATTGCATGCACCAATTTTCTATATAAAGGTACCAAAGGAAGAATAGCCCACCGAATTATATCATCAAAGTGGAATCTAGGAAAGCTTTTGATCATGTCGAATGGAACTTCATTCTACGGACTCTAAGACTCTTGGGGTTCCCTAAGGAATTAGTTAATTGAGTTCAGGCTTGCATAACCACTCCTACCTACTCCATTCTAGCGAATGACACTCCAACAAATACTTTCAAAAGTGTATAGGGATTGAGACAAGGTGACTCTATCTCTCCATATCTTTTTATCATTTGTATGGAAATCTTCACTCTATTATTCTAACAGAATGTGAGTAATACCAAATTCTTTAAATTTCACACTAAATGCAAGAAGGTGGGGCTAATCAACCTATGCTTTGTAGATGACCTACTACTTTTGTCCAAGGCACATAGCAAGTCTATTGAGCTACTCATGTCAAATTTTTCTTTATTTAGGGACCTCTCAGGTTTGGAGATTAACTTGACTAAAAGCTAGTTTTTTTAGCAGCAGGGGCCGACATAATGGAAAGCAGAATCTCCTTAATAACATGAATGAACAAAAAGTCAACCCCACCGACCTACTTGGGCCTTCCCATTACCACCAAAAGAATTCAATTTTCGGAATGAATGCCATTGATTGAAAAGATATAGAGAAGATCGGGAATGTGGTCTAATAGGGTGGTCTCTTTTGGAGGGAGAATACAACTTATCAAATCAGTGTTGAATTCCCTATATATATGTTGGTCTTTAAACATTTCTCTAGCTAAAGGAGTTATCAAATCTATTAAAAAGCTCTTCTGAAGATTCTTTTGGGGAAATCTTAATTAAAACAGTCATTTTCCTATGGTCAAATGGAAAGAAGTTTGCAAAAGTAAAAAAGATAGGGGACTAGGCTTAGTTTCAATTTCCTCCTTTAATAGAGCATTTTTTTTATCAAGAATCTCTAGAATATTCTACTGGAAAAGAAATCGCTCTGGATTCGATCATTCTATAGCTATATTCTAAAATGCTCCAACATTTGGTCTATTCAAATTAAACATTACTTCTTATGACCCTTTTCCCAGCTATTGAAGCTTAGACCTATTCTTGAACCTTTAGTAACATGCAAGAATGGGATGGGGATAAGGTTTACTTATGGTTTGACATTTGGACAGGTAAAGGATCACTGCTTAGATACCCATAGGCACTTTAACTGAGGAATGAGGTTTCTATTAATGCGAAGATAAAATCTATCTTACTTGGAGGTCAATGGAACATCCTAGTGCAGCTACAATATCTGACTCCTAACTATCACCCAAACCTACATAGGGAAGACACTTTCCACTGTCTCAACTTGCCTCCAAACTCCTCCAATATTGCAAAATTCAAGAAGCAAAACTGTCAGTTTCCTATAGTCTGGCACAAGTCACTCATGCCAAGCTCCTCTATCCTCTTATGGCTTACGGTGCTAAACAAGTTAAGCACTACGGACAGATTGCACTTCATTTCCAACAATCCAGTCTATGTTCTATATGAAACAGAACCAGAACCAAAGGAGTATCTTTTCTTTAAATGCCCTTTCTCACAGTTTACATGGGAGAGGATTAAGGAATTAAATTTTATTCCTAATGTAGGCACAACTTTCCCAGAAGCCATAGAGTGGTTTTTGAATCTGAGCCATATTCTAGAAAATCAGTCCGTGCTACTATAAGACCTCTAAACTCCTTCCTCAGGACACTGTTGCATTGCCCATGGGGACGAGGTAGCCCCGACTTCCATAGGTCTTTGGTTCGACCTCCTAATGAGAATGGAGGTCCTTGCGCGGGCGTCTCATCCCTAAGACTTGCTCCTCTATTAAGGAGATTTGGTGAGAGAGAAACTATAGGAGATTTCAGAGCAAGACTCGTACAAAAAGTGAGGTTCTTATCTCTTTGATAGGTGAAATTAGAGAGAAAATTCTCAGTTCAAATAGGTCAGAAGAAATATGACCTAATCTGGCCTCATCATGGAGAATCATCTATTAATATAGATCAGGGGCTAATTAAAGAAGGAAGGCATATGGAACTTATGAAACTGAGTCAGTTGTTGACATGGTGCTTGAAGTATGTAGCCTGATCCCATTGAATGTGGTCTGGAAGCTCCATTGATCACTTGTAGAGGGACACCATAAACATCATTAGAGAAAGGAAGCAAGATTAGCGTTTAGCACGTTATGGTAAATGTTGGCTTGTGTTAAAAAATAGAAGATTATCTCTAAAACTCATAGTCGAGGAATCTCTAAGGATGGAACGAGTCTTTACCTTTAGGGTTGATCTTCTATGTTCCTTGTTCATTAGAAACCTCAGATATAATAGACAAAAAGACGTATGCTGGGAAAACACCTTTTTGGTCAGATCCATCCAAGAAACAAAAAGGAATCATCAGGAAACCTAACTACAGAGACCATTGATCAATAAGAAGGAAAAGAAGAAGAAGAAACAAATCTAAAGTCAGAAATCCCCTACCTTGATAGCTATCGTTAGAGGAACGATTTGAAGATCGCCTTTGGAAATCAACCTTAATTTGGAAGCTTCTAGAGAAACCTTCAAATGGGAAAATATCTTTTACCCCCTAAGGAAGCGCTCTATGACATTTTAGCTGGATACTCCATAAATTCATTTCACACACTGTGTTACACGACATTGTTTAGTCTATTATTTGTAGCAATGCATCGATTGGTCTATTACTTGTAGTATTATGTTGTCTTTTTAGTTATTACTTGTTGGAAGAAAAAACTTTAGCTTGTATTTATTAATTATTTCAATACATCTTTAACTTTAAAAAAAAATAGTGCCATGATCAAAAGTAAAGGAATTAGGAACATCATGAAGTAGAACCACTTCTCTAAAGAATAGCCTGGCAACTACTGTAGCATTTGCCATTTTCTTTCAAAAGATAAAATGTACTATTTTAGAAAATCTGTCCACAACCGTCAAGATATAATTCATCCCTCTTTGTATTCTTGGAAGTCCCAACACAAAATCCATAAATAAATCCTCCTAAATAACATTAGAAGCTAGCAATGGCATGTACAAACCAAAGTTTGAAGCATGTCCCTCATAAGCTTGACAAGCTTAGCACCTTTCGACAATAGAAGCAATGTCTCTCCTTATCTTCGACCGATAGTATCTCTTTCTCACCTATTCAAAAGTCTTGTCTCTATCAAGGTGATTAGCTAAGCCTCCCTAATGTAATTCTCCAATTACCTTCTCCCTATGTGAAGTTCTTAAAAGGTAAAGTTGATTTCCTTTCATGAAAAACCCATCATGTACATGAAAATCATTATAAGTCTTTTTCATGAAATACTAGACCCATATCTCTCTAAAATCTCTATCACTCTCATATAACTCCTTTAAATACTCAAGACCATCAACCTGCATACTCAAGGTCTTCATTATAGCCACCCTTCTACCTAATGCATCAATAACCACGTCATTCTTTCCCTTTTTGTGCATCTGTTTATATAGGAACTTGTCAATAAAGGCTAACCGTTTAGCATGCATCTTCATTCTCAATTGACTTTGATTTCCCTTAAGCACCAAACTCATTGCACAGGTGATATAATAAGTATATCATCAAAGTACACAACTATGGACTTACCTAAAAGAGGCTTAATCACTTGATTCATAAAAGTTCTAGGAGCATTGGTTAACCCAAAAGGTATCAGTAACCATTGACATTACCCATCATTATTTTTAAGTGTAGTTTTCCACTCTTTCCAAGCTTGATTCGAATTTAATGGTAATTACTCTTAAGATCAATCTTAGAAAAGATCACTTCCCCACTTAACTGAAATAACATATAACATATCATCTAACCTTAGAATAGGAAATTTATACCCAATCATAATCTTAATAATGGCTTGATTATCCACACACATCGTCTAAATACCATCTTTCTTAGGTGTAAGTAAAGAAGGAATAGCCACATAGGTTAATACTCTCTCTAATATGCCTTTCTTAATCAACTCATTTACTTTTGCTTTTTTCCTCAAGATCTCATTCTCCTTTGGACTTATATGGTAGTGAGGTAAATTAGGCAAACTAGCCCTAAGAACCAAATCGATGTGGTGTTCGACATTTAGGTAATCCATTAGGTAGGTCATCATATATTACATCCCCAAATTCTTCTAAAACTTGTTACACTTTTAAGGAATCTCATCTTTTTTTTCTTTTGAACCACTTTTTCCCCTTTCTCTATTAACAAATGTACCTTCCTCATTTCTTTCATCTCTCTTATAAAACTTCCTCTGTTATTTTCTAATTCTAACAATAGCTTCTTTATCCCATTGGGTTTCAGCACTCTCTTTTCACCTATTGGTACTAACTTATACTTCACACCATTCTTCACAAATCAATAAATATTCTCCCTTCCCGAGTGATATATATCAATATCATATTGCCATAATCTACCCAAAAAAAATTGACATACATCCATATTAATAACATTACATTAATGTTCATTTAAGTATTCACTAATAGAGAGTGGCACCTTACACCTTTCCATGATGCGGATATCACCAACGAGAGTAATCCATATGATACTGTAGCGTTCAAGGAAAGGTTCGTTCGATAACTTCAGCTTTTTTATCACCAATTTATTCATAATATTCTCTTGGCTACTGCCATTGATGATAACTCACAAAGATTTCTTTATACCATTCCTCTAGTGTGAAACAATTAGTTTCATTGTAATCTTTATGCTCCATTTTAGAAATCACTAATGTCCTAATAACTCCAACAAAGTCATCTTCTTCTCCCTCGGGGTATTCACAATCTCCCCCTTTCAACCTATGATAATCTCCTCTTAGGTTGGTTTCCTCATTATTGTTGGAACCCCAATTCTCATAAAAGGTATTAGAATTTGAGGTCATAAAGGGTAACTTCCTTGTCAGCTATTTCCCTAGATTTTTGGTTATTGTCACCTCGAATTAATATCTACAGTTGTCCCATAATTTAGCCAACTACTATTCAATATTGTGAATAGTTGTCTTATGTTCTTTGATTCTTCTCCAAAGGAATCCTTAAATGTCGTCATTAAGATTATTTTCTATTTTCATAATGAACAAGCTTTGTAAGATTTAAAGCTTTGATACCACCTGACGTAGCGAAAAAAGATACATAAACTCAATTCTAATCGAGTTATCTTAATCTCTCTCAAAAGTTATTTAAATAGGTTTACATAAATGCTAATTCATCTTAAGATGAAGTTATCTTAGGAAGACTTCCAAAAGAAATAGAAAACTACAATTTATCTTTAAAAGACTCGTGGACAAAATATGAAAGAAATCAAAGAGAATTAAAAGAAGAAATTATTCAAAAATCTCATAAAAAAGGATGTTGAATAAGGTGAGATCACATGCCAGGCAATATTTCATGATGTCCAATAAAAAATATCCAGAGAAGAATGTTGGGTAAGGAATGATCACGTGCTAGACAATATAACATTCTGCTAAAACAGAGAAATGTTGGATAAAGCAAGATCACATGCTAATGAGTATCTTATTATTTCCAAAAATTCAAATGCTCATCAAAAAAACAAACTATGGGAAAAAGTTAAATTTTCTTCTTATATTCGGACTATTATCTTGTATTAGTATAGGATCAAATCAAAATGGTTTTATAACTTCATAGAAACGCAAACATGAATTGGAATTTTGATCATCCAGCTCCTGCAAATAGCGCTTTTCTAGTTTGAAACTGTTCAGGGAGCATACTGGATACAGCTTACAACTTTCTGAAAATAACGAAGTGAAAGAATGCTCTTTCAACTCTGTTCAGTGGAAGTATTAGGGGTAACAAGTTCATGACTGGCACTAAAGAACTCACGGAAGTCAGACCATGAACATGACGCACCTAAATCATCATCTCGCTATAAAGCAGTGAACTTTTACCATATGATGTTTCTTTCCTGCCTTCAGTTTCCGAGTTATTACCTCTACTTAAGGAGGAACGTTTGTATGTTTCAGATGATCTTCTTGAGGAGATGGTAGGCATTGGAGGCGATGGTGGGAGTCTTACATTCATCACATCCATGCTACTTGAGGATACACTTTCTTCAGTATAGCTTGTGTCGTCTTCTATGGATTCGCAAGACTCTCGTGTGCTGCTAAATGAATCCGATTGTACTGGAGACAACTCACTGATACTCTGTGATTTGTTGTTTTCCATTAGGTAATCCAAGGCATAAACCACCTGTATATAATATTGGACTTTAATGAGGTGCTTTAGAGTTAGCTTTTCACATGCTTTTGAGTTGAAATATCCAAATTGAAACGATGGTCTAGAGGACTTACTTTATCCATGGTTAATCTCTTATGAGGGTCCTTGCTGAGACATTTTTCTGCCACTCTAACCATCCAAAATAGTTGATGCACATCATGAGAGTCCAATATCCTGGGATCAATTAAGCCTGGATAGTTTCTTTCCTTCAATAGGGGCCTTGCCTGCGAGAGAAGATATTTCAGTAATTCCACTAATGCCTGAAAGCAAATAGAAATTGTATGTTCAAGTGCGATGCACTTGCTGAAGATTCTCAATGTTTCGAGGTGGCAACGGACAAGTCAGTCACTAGGAATATGCCCTCTTCAGGGTTGACGCTCCTCTTTGATGTTGATTAATAGTTTACTCAATATTCTCAATGTTTCAGGACAATGCATGCAAAAACCGTATGAAGGCCAAAGCCAGAAGTGACAGACTTGTGTGGGGTGAAATTTATTACGGGAAACTCAGTGTTAAAAATAAAATGCAAGTTGTACTGAAATCCTCACCCATCCGACAAGACTTTTCCCTTCAAGTGCCTTATCTGTGGTCTTGAATCCAGTGATCAGTTGTAATAACACCACCCCGAAAGCATAAACATCTGATTTGGTTGACACTTTCCCACATTCAGCATATTCTGGTGCCAAGTATCCCAGAGTCCCAACCAACGCTGTCTCCATGGTGTGATCTGCATTTGTCCTTGCAAGGCCAAAATCACCAAGCTGATGAGATAAACATGTTAGATAGTTCTTATGTGACCAAAAGCTCTGGAAATAGCATAAAGATTAAGAGGTGCTACATATTGCCCTATTTTCTATTTGTAGATGGTATTTGGTTAGCTCATGTCTGAAATGGACTGCAGTTACAGTATATAGCGATCGCGGTGATCGGAATTTTGGTGGAATATTTGATCCAACAAGAACAAAAGGGATGGACCAAAGATCATCAAACAGAATGAGTATCTTGGTTTCCAGAATCCCAAAAATTTTCAGATATGAACAGAGTTGGAAGTGAAACGATATGGATCATTACCAAGACGTGGTGATCATGGGTTATAAGGATGTTGTTTGGTCTCATATCTCTGTGGATAATGTTATTTTCGTGTAGATATTTTAGGCCTTTGGCAGTTCCCATGGCTATCTTCATTCTCTTTTCCCAGCTGAGCGGCCTTCGGCTATGCTCTACATTATTTTGGCAGATAAAACTATACGGTTAGGCTTTTTATCATCAACTTTATAATGTTCTGCAATGATTAGAAATTTATTGGACATGGAAAGTAAATAAATTGATGGCATACTTCTTACGTGATATATGTTGGTCCAATGAACCATTGCAGACAAATTCATAAACAAGCAGCCTCTGGCTTCCTTCAGAACATGATCCTAACAACATGACCAAGTTCTCATGTCTGGCTCTGCTAAGCACATTAACTTCAGACTTGAATTCCTTCTCTCCTTGGAAGCTGGCGTTTTTATGTTGCTTGACAGCAATTTTCATCCCATTCAGCTCTCCCTTGAACACAGAACCAAAACCACCTTCAGATAAGAAGTTCTTTTTTAAAAATCCACCTGTGGCTGCATGGAGCTCTGCATAACTGAAGTCGCTCTTCCATCCAATTCTTGGTCGTCTATTCTTGCATACCGAGCAAATGGATTGTTGGAATACTTCATCATCATTTGGGCTCTCCCCCGTGCAATCATCTTTGTTCAAAGACAGTTTTTGTTGTTCACCTGGGGATGTTTCTTTATGACCCTTCTGTTGAAATCCAGTAGGACATATTTGGGTTTGTACTTCCTGTGCTTCTCTTATAGTTTGTGTAGTACTTCCATCCTCTTGTGGACCTGAAGTGGAAGCAGCTGTCATCACTGTCTGATCATTTGATTTTGCATTACTATCGCGGGTGATTTCTTTACCACGTTCAACTTGTTTTTCGATGCCTGGAGTTATGGGTTCTGCATCAGTAATACCTTAGCTTCATCAGCTTGCCATATGTGGACGTGCAGTCATTTTGGAAGTCAAAGAATGAATGCGGCTATTTAACAAAAAACAGAAGTGATGCTGCTGTTTGTGCTTTGCGTTTGCGTGTCACCCATTAGCCACAGTAAATCACAGCATCTAGTATGACTTAGATGTAAATGTCTCTGACATAAAACTGAGGCATTGTCACATGATGCATAGTGTTCTAAAAGATCACTAGTATGCATGATTCCATAAGTCCAGAGGATTTAGGACACCTAAAATTGAACTTTCTGCACAAGTAGAAATCAATGATTTCATTTTTCATTTCTGGAAAGTCTCCTTTGGACCGCCAAGAGAACTTCTTTTCTAGAAATTCTTTTCATTTTTCCTCCATTCTTTTGGTACATTAGAAAGCATTCTCACAATAATCTAACCCTTTGGCTCTACTAGAATTTGAAACTTGATAACTGAGGAAGTAGTCTTTCTACCATTAGGTCATTGCATATTAGTTGGTATGTAATAGACCTTATATTAGCCCTTGATTAATGCTGGCATGAAAAGATTAGTAACTTGTAGTTTGTCTTATCCCGAGTATGCTGTTTGAATTCAATGCATGACATTTATTTTAAATGATCTAACAGAAGTTTAAGGGCTTACTGTGGGGAAAGATTCCATCCATGCTTCCTGGTATCATCTCATCATATCTTACTTTCCTGCGGAGTCTGCTCCTAGAATTTCCTTCCGTGGAAATACTTCCATTGTCTATTTCTTGTGGTCCTCGCAGTTGTTCAATAGTGCTGTCACTCTTCATCCTAGATATACCACATGATAGCTTTTCCATGAAGTACTTCTTATCCTTCTTCATTTGCCTGCAGCAAAATGCATGGATGTAATCAAGAACCAAACAACTCTAATCTAGATAAAATGCTAACTGTTTCCAAAATTTTGCATCATGAGCAGGCATAAAGCTGCCCATTGGTTTTCTCCTTCTGAATTTATCTCTACTTTGTTTCCCTTCAGCTTTTTAGTGCCAGAATGAGTTAATGATTACTATTAGAATACACTGATCTGATACCATAACTTTATCCATGTTTCTAACACACTACAACAACTTCAATCAAAACCTGTATTGCTATTAGTTCTGTTACTACACAGAAGATTAAATTTTTATCAAAATTTTCTCCAATTTTGTAGTGCAGAAATATATACCTACAGCATAAACTTGTCTAACATACGAGGCACAGAAACAGATCATAACTTATGGTTGAAATTCACTCTATTAAGAATTGAAATATAAACCAACCTGTCAAGTATCACCCAAGTAGCCTTCAAACTTTTTATAGCTTTTAGAGCAACCCCTTTTGCACTAGCCCCTGCATGCACCTTTATATGGAACTCAATCTGAGGAATTCAAACATGAAAGTGATTTCATCAACCATGTGACTAAAACTGATGATAAATTCCATCGTAAGTAACAACTCAAAAGTTGTAACCCAGCAAACTCCCTAATAACTAAAGCGACTTCTTCCTTTTGAGAAACCCAAAAGTAAACCTGTTTACAGTTAAGTTATATAGGTGGCCTAGTTCCTCAACTATGGTGATTTTATGTCTAGAATGCTTATCTTGGTCATCTAGCCAAGTTGATGGAACTTGTTCATGTATGTGTTTAAGAACCTGATTGTGACAAATTAAGATCTAAATGGACATATTTCTGTTTTCAAAATGAAGACCATAGTACTGCATGAAGTTTGGTTTTTCTGACCTAGTGTCATAGTTATTTTACTTATCTTCTAATATTTAGGAGCTGTAAGATAATGAATTCTCATGATGCTACTAAGAAAAGTATTTGCATATATATCTGGTCTGAAGTTACTTGCCCTCACCTGCTTTGATTCACACAGCTTTGAAATACTCGTTATCTCTGCATTGTTGGAATATTCTTTTGTCTTCTTAGCAATTTCTTCTGATATGAATTTGGGGTTTACCCCAAACATTGAACTCGCATCCACCTTAACTTTGTATCCCACTGCAAAGATTTTAACCATCAACTAAAATAACAAAAAAAAAAATGGAATAGGAAGACAACTCTTTTATGGTTGAATGTATACTTTTCTATCTGCTCTGGTTTTAGCTAGTTAAAAA
Source organism: Erythroxylum suave (assembly GCA_027563595.1). Classification (NCBI taxonomy): domain Eukaryota; kingdom Viridiplantae; phylum Streptophyta; class Magnoliopsida; order Malpighiales; family Erythroxylaceae; genus Erythroxylum; species Erythroxylum suave. Next base: position 6,647,952 of record JAOSBN010000005.1, on the reverse strand, counting down.
TTAAATAATTTTGAACCAGTCGATCAAGTCTACATTATCATTTCATATTATGCATACGAAAATAAAAGAAAAAAGAGAGCAACTTCTTGTGCAGGTTTTGGCCTGCGATTTGAGATAACGTACTAGGGCTATTAACCTGGTGAAGAATTCCAACGAGAGTGAGAACATCTCCAGGCTTAAGTGAAAAACCTCCAATTATCCATTTGATGGCGCTGGGACAAACATCCCTTGATGAATCGTGGATCACCACTACTCTTTGTGCTTCTGTGGACATGATATGCGTGTTGGGAATATGTCACTCTGGATTTTCACTGTGGCTGTTCTTCCTAAAAGAGCTTATGAGATTGTGATATGCCAAGTTTTGACAAAGTGTTCAGAAAACCGCCTTAGCTCTCAATGTAGTAGGGCCAAGGCTAGGACCGTGCCACTAATAGAATAGTATCTTTCCACAGTAAATCTAGCTATGTGATCAGATAAGAGGAAGCTTGTGAAATTGTATCTGTTTCATGGGATATGTTATCACGTTTACTTGGAGATGTTCATACAGTAGATGAACTGAATAAAATCCTAGAAACAAATTCTACTGCTATTGATGTTGAACCTGTAAAAGAAAGTTATATGATGATAATATAGTCGGAAGGGAATGATGGGTGTGAATCCAAGAAAGCAACCTCAGGATGTTAATTTAGAGTGCATACTCCAACATTTGTAGATGCAACTGGCAATTTTCGTCACTGCAGCAGAAATTTATATTGGAATTTGCCTTGAGTTGTAAATACCTATGCGCTGGTTTAGTACATATTGTCTGTACCCAACTGTTACCTGAAGATACGAGAAGTCTGAGACCGATAATATCAAAGTTGGCTAGTCCAAGAGTTTTTCATTGTGGCAATCGATTCCTTAATACAAAGAGAACAGGGATGTTCCCACAGCTATTGACAGGGAATCTACGCCTTGTGTTAAGCTGGCTTTGTGGATTTTATTAAAACAATTAAAAAGACCATTGAAGCTGTCCTTTTGCTTTGTGCTTCTTCTTTCCCCTAACGGCTGAAACTGGTGTTTATGAGTATATGGTAATGTTCAACTTGTTCAAAACATCCTTTGTCCGAGTGTTCTATACTGCATTCATCGTAAGCATCTTCTTAGAACCCATTTCCTGTCCTTTAGATCATGACTTATGTTTCAGAAAGGTTCTGCACTTAACACTCTTCGTGAAGACATGCAGTGGTGAATAAATATTCTTATGGTCAACTTCACTTTTTTTTTTAATTGGTTTACCTTATTCTATTGAGAACTTAACATCATAATTCACACAAGAAGTTCAAAAACAAAAGTGCGCCTGGTAAAATCTATTGGCAGACATTCTTTCTTTCCTTTCATAGGCCTAATTCTGTCTGTGTTATGAAACGCAAAAGTATCTATATAGAATCATAACTCTTAAATGCTGAAATTCTATTTAGTGAACTTGAGACGTATGTTTTGATTTTTTTGTGTGCTTGAGTTTGGAGATTCTTAGAAGACCAAGAATGCTCAAAAATCTCCTCAAGTTATGGTATCCAAGATCCATTATACTTGGTATTGTTGTTTTCGTGAGATGCCATATTTGTCTTCAACTTCTGAAACAAATGTCAATTGAAGTCGTTGTCATTGCACCACCTTTGAGATCTTCAATGCCTGACTATGACCTAATTATAAAGAAGTGTGAACTATCCAATCAGAAGATCAGTCAATCGATGTTCATATTAAATAATAGGAGTGCATAAATATTTGGTAACTAAGAAGTTACAGCGCAATACTTAGATTGGTCATGACTATAATTTAGATTGGATTTTTAAAAAAGATTCTACCATTATCTGTTGATGCATATTAAATAAACTATTAAGTAACTATTAAATTTAGAGGCTTTAGAGAGTACTTGTTTATCAATTAAACGTCCTTCTCAAAAATAATTTAGAGTGTTTTTCCAACATGATATTATATCATACCTTGGCTATGGTGTTGGACATTTCCTATGTAAATAATTTGTGCAATCTATGATAACTTCAAGTATCCATTCAAAGTGCATCGTGCAAACCTAATATGTTATTAATTTTGCGCTAGCTTCATGAGAAATGGTAGAGAAAGGAAGCTCTTGCTTTTCTCTTGTTTAGCTGGTAGTCCCTACATGGTTTTCATCATCCTTTGTCCTAAACTCTTCTCATTCATGTACACTTACAATCCTTTCTTCGTTACTACTCCATCATCCTTAATCCCTTCACC
>JAOSBN010000005.1:6633298-6645593 GCA_027563595.1 Erythroxylum suave | reverse complement strand
CGAAGAAAGGATTGTAAGTGTACATGAATGAGAAGAGTTTAGGACAAAGGATGATGAAAACCATGTAGGGACTACCATGAATTTCTTATATTGAAATCTTAGGGGGATTAACAAACATCACAAATAGCTACTACTAAGTAATCATATCTATGTCATAATACCCTCCTTAATGGGTTTTATGGAAATCAAACTGAGGCACAAAATCTCAAAGTATTGGACTTTGTAAAATGTAACTGTACCATCATCATCAATCAATCTAACCATCACTACGGCATAATCATTGTGGCATATGATCAGCAATCAATAAGGATTTTAAGCTTTATGATCTGTGACCAACTTATCCACCTAGAGCTCCTTATGCTTAATAATATAACTATCAATGTCTTTATTATGCTTCTAACCATGCTTTCTAGCGAAATGACTCACGCAACATGTTTCATGAGATCCAAACGAACATTCATTATGTCTGGTTAGTAACGGGAGACTTTAATAGCACTTTCCCCCATGGAAGCACAAGGCAATGCATAAATACATAATTTCACAAATGATTTGGAGAAATGTATCAATGATATTGAACTGGTGGACCTAAAGTTCGAAGGAAATTCTTTACTTGGAAAAATAAGCAGTAAGGAAACTGGTTTCTAAGGAAAAAAATTGGACAGGACTATGGTTAACTCCTAATGGCTATCCTCATTCCCAATTTCCAAAGCTGTACTTGGTGATTTGTACTTCTAATCACTCTCTTATATCTATCTGAAAGTTAGAGGAAGCTAGAACCCTACACCAACTCCCTAAGATTCATCAATTATCTCTTATTAGAAGAGGGTTTTGAGGAAGTAGTCAGGTGAAGATTAAATGCCTTAATCGAGTTAGATACATAAATCTTAATACAACTATCTAGGAAACAAAAAGTCAGCTGGATAAAATAACGAACCTCCTATAGTTAGATCCTATGAATAACTCATTAAAGGCTGATAAGAAATAGGCTTTAATGAATCACATAAAGGCTTTTAAAGTCCATTATTCCTTGACTAAGAAAAGATCAAGGATTCAGTGGTTCTCCAATTGAGACAAAACACATCATTCTTTCTTAACTCGATGCTAGCCAGAAAGAACAAGAATAAAATTTCTTCCATCCAAATAGCTAATGGAACTATAATCACTTCCTAGGAAGCACTTTTAAGGCTTACATTTAGCCACTTTTTGAAGTTTATAAGCACTCAAGACCAGTCTCAATTATTAATCAATTTGCTCAAATCCTTCATATCAGATACAATCTTATAAGAGACTTTCAACAATCTAATTGTCCCCTTCACATTAGCAGACATAGAGAAATTATTTTTCAGTCTCAAGCTCCACAAGGCTCGTAGCCCTGATGGGTTCAACGGACTATTCTATCAAAAATCTTGGCATCTAGTCAATGGGGACATTGACTAGGGCAATCCTAAGTTTTTTCAACAGGGGGAAAATCCTAAGGGAGGTTAACCAGACATTTGTGACTCTTATTCCTAAGAAACTGATAACAGTTCCTTTAAAGACTACATGCTTATGTTGTGCTATAATTTCATATATAAAATATTTCTAAAATGTTGGTTAATAGACTCAAACAAACTATAAAACCACTAATTGATGGATAACAAGGAGCTTTTATTGAAGGAAAGAATATTATATGTTTAAGAATTATGGAAGGAAGAGGTCTCCTGAGAGTTTTGCTATCAAAGTCAACTTTTAAAAGGCTTTTGACAACTTTAATTGGAGTTTTATCATTTATATCGTAAAGGCACTAGGTTTTCCTACTAATTTTATTAACTAGATATGATAATGTATTTGGACAGTGTCCTATAGCATTCTCATCAATAGAATCCCCACCTAAAAATTCAAAGGGGGAAAGGAGTAAGATGGGGAGACTCTCTATAAATCCCCACCTAAACATTCAAAGGAGAGAAGGAGTAAAACAAAGAGACGCTCTATCCTCTTTTCTATTTACACTTGCTATGAAAGTACTTTTGAGGCTCATTAGACACACAATCAATACAGAGAGGAAATTCAAATATCATAAGAAATGCAAGAAGCTAAAGATATACATTTTGTCCTCGTACTACTTTCGACAGCTAATCCACACTCTAATACAACTCTAATGAATGTAATAAAGTTGTTTAAAAGCATATCTAGGCTAACTATGAAAAAATACAAGATTTATTTCTTCGTATCTAATGAATTTTTGCTTCTGTACCATCTTAACAATATCATAAATCAACCTAGACCAAAAATGCATCACTCTCTCAAATCTAAATCACCTAACTAGAAACCAAATGATAACTTATTCTTCTTAAAAGAAAATCCAACGAGAAACATTTAGTTTGGGATTTCTCTGTAAAAGTTACTTTTGCATTTTGAATCTTTGACCTTTTGAATCTTTGGATTTTGAATCTCTATAAAGCTTTCATATTTTTTACGCTTTAAATCTTATTGGCTAGTTATGCTTCTTTTAGGTTATTGGCTGAGTTGGTTTAATTGTAGGAAGTTATGATTATAAAGTTTTCCAAAATATGAGTTTAAAAATTAGTTAAAGAATATAAATCTTTATATGGTGAGTTCATTTTATTTGTTAGGGTATCTTAAAACAAAGTAACTTTAAAGTATGTTCTCCTCTACTCTGTATTTTAGAATGCATCTATCATTGTATTATATCTGGTAACTACTTTACCTTTTTTAAGGTTAAGGTTAATCATCATTATAAATTTATAAATTTAAGTTTAGGATTGGGACTAGGATTAAAATTTTCATTAATTTGATTATCATTTGAAGTCTCTTTTAGTAGATGGTGTTATAGTTTCTTCTAGACTATAAATATTACATAATGACAACCTGTAGAGAAAAAGATTTTTCTCTTATCAAATGCTTGAGGTGAATAACTTATAAAGCAAGTTCAACTATTAGGAACCCTTGTCTTTTTTAGTTTTTATTTATTTTTCGAAAGCTAATATCTTTCAAATCCAATATTTGTTTTTGAACCAAGTTATTTGAGCTAAAAAATGGGTCTCCATAACATTCTATTGCTACCTTGTAAGTGTATAAATTTTGCTTGGTTCTTAGGGCTTTTCATTTTTTAACAATGTTGATATTTTTCTATATGATGATAATAGCTTTAGGGCTATAACCTTAACCTTGATTTGCATGTATATATTTTTCTTGGTTACATAACCTAGGCCCTGTAAATTCTACTAGCATTATTTCTATGATCATATATCACTTTGGGAATTGTTATTAGATACTTCTTGGAGTTAGTGAAATGTTTTATCAGTGTTTACAATCGTTTGGCTTGCTTTTTCCTTCTTAATCATTTAGGTTGCATAGGTTTAGATTAGGTGTTTCATCATATGGTTATCATTACTTTAAGGATATTTAATGGTTTAGCAACATGTTTTTCTCCTCAATTTTTAATCCTAACTTTGATTCTGCATGTATACATTTTTCTTGGTTACATAATCTAAACCTTATGAATTATACTAATGTGGTCATAATAGGATTATCTTAATTATATTATGATCATATTATTAATAGATATCTATAATAGATTATCTTAATTATTCTATGACCAATGCTCCAATGGATTTATCTATAAAAGAATATATGAAAGTTAACAAGAGAAAATATAAAATGAATCCTTAGATAATAAGATAAACTAAAAATTTACCTTTTGTTGATTAGAAATGAAAATCCATTTATAATTCTTATAGTATAAACATCTAAAAAACCCATTTCCATAACACTTTATTTTCAATTTTAATTATAACTCATATGATTGAGAACATATTATATTTGAATAAATCAATGGCCAATAGCAATTGCCCTTCATGATTTCCCTTCAACTAACAATCAATTATTGCCCTTCATGATTTCCCTTCAACTAACAATCAATTACATATATGATGGTCGCTATAAAAAATTATCTACAAGCATCCAAACATATGTACATATAATGAAATAATATTTTTAGATACTTGATTATAAAGAAAAATACTCATAATTAATTTCAATGTAGTTAATCTATAGTTCCTCAATTCCTTAAGCTTGATGACGCTTTTCACCCATCAATAGCTCTAATACAAAATTTTATGACTTATATGCTTTGTTATTTATCAATAATGAAACCTTTTAAGATTGCACCCCTAAGCTTGTTAATATCTCATGTAGGGTTATATCGAGAAAATGTAAGGTATTGCTTTACAAGCCAGATCTCCTTCCATTTTTTATTCCAATATTTTTCAATTACACTCATTGATAGATTGACATGTCTTGATTTAACGTGCAATACCATATTGTGCTGGGGGAGAATATATTCTTTACTCGTAACCCTCTTTTCAAACATCAAGCACTCTAGATTTCTTGTTCTTCATATGAAAATAATCAAATATCAACGTATTTCATTATAAATTGTCTAAATGCTTAGCTAAATTAAATAGCATACCAACATTTAAATCAATTAGCTTGATCATTAATATTCACTCTAAATTTTGGAAAGTTAAACCTTGTTCTTCCTTTTTTACTCGAACGATAATCCATGTTTCTAAACTCATCTAAATCTTCATATGATAAATTTCTCTACATTTGTGCATTATTATATGTTGGAATATTTTGTGCGGTATTATAAAGAAACCTTTTTAACTTCTTTAGTAGCCTCTTCACTGACCACCTCATTCAATATGTGTTAAAGTTAAATGAACTAGAATCATTAAAGTGCTAAGTGCTTTTTTTTCATCCATATATATTTGATCGTTTGAATCATTTTTATCTGTATGGATCTCATCAAAATAATAAACATGTCATTCTCCCATTCTAGTAACATAAGCAACTTGTTCGCCACTCCCAAGCATTCTTTGTTATTTCTCAATAGAACTATTCAACATTGTCCATAAAAAAACTCCACAATCCCATAATCATTATTTTCAATTAATTTCATCATGTTCATGATATACACCTCACTTTTTAGATCTCTTATGTCATCCTTCAAAGACTCATGAAGAAATTTATAATTGAATTTTGGAGTATCTTCACGGTCTAAATCTCTTGTTGTATATATGAACTGTAGTATGATCAAATAATTCAGATCCATCCTAAAGTTGCGTATTTTTTCCTCCTTCATAGTATATGGTAGGGGTAAATTTAAAAGTTCCATTACTCCAAAATTGAAAATAAACTTTAATGTCTATTTAAAGGTAGAAAAGATAGAAATAAGTAATATAATGTTTAATTAAAACTTAAACTAATCTTTAAAAAGATTTTTTAAAAATAAACCATTCGAAACATTAAAGTGTTTAATTAAAATTAATAATAATAAGTTAAGTTATATGTAATCAAAGAATAAACAAGCTTTTGACCAAAAATAAAAACTTAAACAAAATCTTATAAGTAATGATAAAAGCAAGATCAATATGGATAGCACCTTAGCTAGCTTAATGAAGCAAGTAATCTCACCATAATATGATTACACAATTGCACCTAAAAAAGAAAAACGACAACAATAAGACAATACTTATGAATTTAGGTGATATATGTCATAGTAATAAATGTTGTGACCATAATTACCGTAATAGTATGCAACATAATCGTTATGGATTCCATAAATACAGGGAACTAGAAAATATAGTGTAATTAAGCGCTTTTCAAGCATTACATGTGGATAATAAATATTTGTAATTCATGAAAAAAATAATTATGGTGACATATAAAGCTTGGATGAAAACACATTATAATATCCATATCCCTAGATATAACTATTACACCCACAATGCAGAAAAGAATCTTCTACAAAGGTATAAATATATTCTACTATCACTTAGTAATGATGTTATATACTATCAATTCATAGCATCATAATTGTAGAATAGTAGACTATTATTTTAGAATATCTCTATTCAAAACAAGTTGTAGAACAAGCATTCGTCATCCAAAACATAAAAAGCATGAATAGAACATGACATAACAAGTAGCAATCATTTAGAACTAAAGAAAAGATTCTTTTCTTACAATGCTAAATTTTCAAGGAAACAAAAAGCACTACACAGGGCACATGTATAGTCAACTAACATGAATTATAGAGAAACACAAAATAAACAAATCAAATAAAGGGATTCCAGAAATGAAATTAGAATGAACAAAAATTATTATACAACTCAAAGAATCCACATGAATTAGTAAGAATCTCCTAACTCCCAAGTGCCAAGTACGTATGAATTCCCTCTCTATTTAGTATTAAGAAAAAGTTATAAACTTATGAGGCAACAACACAATGTTGGGGAGACCCATTTTTTAACTACACCAACTTAGTTTAAAAAGCACTATTGGAAGATGAGAGTTTCTAATAGTTGAACTTGCTTTACAAGCTTTAACCTTAACCTTAAAATTTATGAATTTATAATGATAATTAACCATAACATTATCCCAAAAAGAGGTCAAGCAACTGCAAGATACCAAAAAATAATAATAAATGTATTCTTCGATATATGGTAACGAAGACAAACACGTTTTGGAGTTACTTTCTTCTAAGATACCTTAATGCAGATAATGATTCAAAAATCAAATGATCAAGGGCAAACTTTAATATACAAGACTTTTCATTTTGTAAAGGTTGAAGATTGAAGAAAAGTCATCAATTGTACGCAACCTTCCCTAAAGTCAGATATTCAAAACCCACATGTAACTTTTACATGGAAACCTTAAGCTAAATGATTTAAAAGAAACTCAAAACTAAATACTTTCAGTTGGGTTAAAGAATTTGTTTAAAATTTCTTAAATTATAAGAGAAATTCGTATCTTTTATTATATTAATTGTTATTAATAACAAAATAAATATTAGAATAAACATAATATTTGTGATATTTAACATTAAAAATAAATTATAATATATTTAATAATTTATTAAAAATAACAGTATTCAAAATAATTTATTTTAAATTTAATGGTGCTTTATTCTCTGATATAATTCTATTGATTATATTTTACACGATAAATATTAAAGGAATAGTGTTAATATTTGTTCTTTGTCTAGAATTATGTTTACTCAAATATATATGTGTTTAATATAATAAGTTGCAAGAATTATTTTCATATTTAATAGAAACAGAAAATAAACAACTTGAAGAACTAAAAATTGTTTTAAAGTGTTTATTTTAAAAGTTTAATACATGTTGAAACATTTTTACTCGCAAAAGAACACCAAGGTAAACCGTTGTGCTATAAGAATATAAAAATAGTGTAATTATTCTGAAAGAAAATGTTTTGATAACCAAGTTATAACGGCATGCGTGTATGGAATGACGGAGTTTGGTTAACCAAAAACTTAACGACTACCCTTAACATAAAACATCATAATCATAAAGCATTGCCTAGTAATTACTGATTGTACTACTAAGTTTGCGTTTGACTATAGTTAATTATTAGAGACTTGTTTGCGGCCCGACCACTCGTTGGATGCCCGCGGGCTGGACTGAATTATTTTGACGTCAGGTTTAACTGAGCCAAAATTGTTAGGTATTTTTATTTTTAAATTTAGTAAAAAAATTGTTTATTTTAATTTTTTGTTTTGGTTTCTTTCAATTTTTAAAATTTATGAAAAATATAAAGATTTTTTTTATAATTTAGTTTAGTATCAACTAAATATATGTTATTTAATTATTTGATATATTAATTATTAATAAGAATTATGAATAATTTAATTTAATATTATATATTTAATTAATCATTAATAAAAATTATTAATTATTTTATTTTATAATTAAGTTAAATATTATTAATAAATATAATTTAAATTGGAATATCTTCAAAATATATCAATTTTAAATAAAATTTTATTAAATAATTAAAATATATTTAATTTTAATTTAATTTTAACTTTTAAATTATTTATTTAAAAATAAAATAATTTATTGACAATTTATAATAAATATTACATAAGAGGTTAAAATAAACTTAATTAATTAAAAATAAATTATCTTCAAATTTTATCATCAATAATAAAAATATAACTATATTGATATTAACAATCAAGCGATTTTGTTTTTATTTGAAAAAAAAGATAGAAAATTAAAACTAAAACTAAAATTAAGATTGAAACACCTAGTAAGTAATTATAGTCCAAAACTATTTAAAAAATCACCAAAACAGAAAAAAATCTCAAATGCCGATAATAGGAAGTTATAAAAGAAAACATATCTTAGCAAGTAATGTTCATCCCACTCTTTCCATGGCGATTAAGTGATGTTTCTAATGGTTCTTTTTGTTATCTATTTTACAGATACTGCCTTTATTAGGGAGTTGTTTGATCATATTATAAATATACCGGTAAACTTAATACTTCGAACTCATTGTAATATTGATATAGTTTTAACTATAATACAATCTCTTTTTCACTTTTCAAAAATTAATTAATTATAGTCAAGTGCAAAGTTAGTAGTACATTCGGTGAGTTTCCAGATGTACACATTGTTTCATGAGCAAAATCCCAGGAGTAAACTGTAAAAGCAATAATTATAGCACTTTTCACTTTGCTTTCTCGTACAAAAGAAATATCAGCCGTCATATTCCAAGTCATTTGGAGTTCCTAGTATGGCAAAAGCTCTACAACATATAACATATAATAACATGATCCGAGAAAGTATCCTACGTATATTCCTTCCAAAACGCTTCAATTTAACCTCCAAATGAGGAGGCCTTGTAAATTTACTCATCCAACTACCTACATAGATCTCTTCTCACATACTGCTCCCGCCATTGCTTCTTGAGAGAGGAAAAAGAATGTAAATTGGCTTAGAAACATAAATACCACCTTGCCAAATCTATGAAAGGTAGGCAATCCAACAGACTAAACCGCACTTTTCTTGTTCCGAAAGTTCTCCTTAAGCAGAGCAAACTTTTTCTTGCACTGGTTAACAGTCTTCCCAGGAACAGCTGCAGCAACCCTCTCCCAACGTTGACTGGTTTCCTTGGGAAAGGTTTTTAGTGCCTGAACAAGTGCTTTCTCTTGCACAGCAGACCATACATCTTGCTCAGAACTTGAATTGGTAGCCGCATAGTCAGCATTTTTATTTGGAGTTTTACCTGAAGAGTCTTCCGACTTATCCACCTTCAAAACACTGCCTTCGGCCCCCCGATGAGTTTGTTCTCCTTGGATTTCCTCTCTTGTTGAAAGTGGAGATGCAATCTCTTGACTGGGTTTCCTCTTCTCAAGAAACGAATCAAAAGCTTTCGCACTATCAGGCTTTTGAAGGAGCACAGTTTTGGTTGCCTTTAGAATTTCTTCAACAGATCTTTCAGTACCAATGTAGTCTGAAATTACCTCCCATCTACGAGATGTTCCTTTTGGATACTTCTGCATTCCTTTCCTCAAAAGCTCAATTTCCTCTCTGCCCCATGGCTTCTCTTTCTTTCCAGAACCGCTAACTGAGACACTTCCATTTGACTGCACCAACCCGTTCTGTTTTACCTTGATCCTCTCATGTTCTTGACATTCTTGGTTGTTCTCTGAAATATGATCACAATCACATGCATCTCTAAGAACTTTTGCTTGATCTACTACTTCTTTTCCTTCTATCTTATCACAAATACTCCTAAGTTGCTCAGTATCCAATGTCATGCAGAGTTTCTCCACATCATCCTCATGAAGATCAAGCAAATGCTTGGATAACACAGGAACTGACAGTGTTCGAAGACGAGTCCGCTCTTTGCGGAGAAGTTTCTTCTCTTTCTCTCTAACTTTCTTTTGCTGCAAAGCGGCTTCTGCAGCACGTTTTTCCTCTTCCTCTTTCCTATGTCTCTCCTGTTCAGCAGCTCTTGCAGCTTCTTCCTCCTGCAACTTCTTTGCCAAAAACTTAGCTTCCTTCTTTCTTTGTTTCTCAGCTTTCTCTTCTTCTTTCCTCCTTAATATTCTTGGATCTCTTTTGTATGCATTGTCAACAAGTGTACGTATCCTAGCATACTCTTCCTTCCTAGCTTTTTCTGTCAGTTTTGTGTTCTGTCTTTCCATCCACCTCCTATGATCACGAGATTCAGCTTGCTCAAGATCAAACTCATCAGCATGTGGGAACTCTCTCCAGCTCTTAAAACTGTACCAAAAGTTATAGAAGTTATCAACTTCAGATAAAGGAGTGCTGTCATCGCCTAAAGATGGGATTGGCTGGCTGACTGACCACCGCCCATTTCTCAAAAAGGCAGGACCAAACACCCTGAAGAAGTCCTGAGGAGCACAATCACTGGGAATTTCATCATCAAACTCATCGGAGGAGTCATAAATCCTTCGCTTAACAGGATCTATCAAAACCTCGTATGCTTCTTGAATAGCCTTAAAGTGACTCTCTATCTCATCCTTCTTGGCTTGTTTTGCAGCCTCAGTTTCCTCCGCAAGAAGAATCACAGCCTGTTTGTCAGGGTGATACTTTAATGCAACTTCACGGTAGCTTTTCCGTATCTGTTCCTCTGTAGCAAGGTATCTCAAATGACCCAAGCCTAACAAAGCATAATGATCTTGTTCCTTGTCCCCACTACCAGATTTCTTTTTACCTTTGCTTCTATAGGAGTCATATGATGGAATATACGCCTGTTCCTTTTCGTTAGAAACTTTCTGATCTTCCCCACTGGTAATCTCCTCCTCGAAGCCAAGGAGTTTCAGAGCAGCAGAATGGAAAGCATGCCCAGCAGGCTCAAACTTTGAACCTTTAATAGGATTGCAATTTGAAGACACCAGGAGTGGCTTTCCGTCAACAAGCTCCTGGGAGTATGAAATAAGCCGCAATCTTGCATGGATTGTCATAGTGTTCTGGATGGTTCCAGAAACCAAGAACAGAAATATGAATGATTTTTCACTTGGAGCTACACTCTAGGCCACCCCTTTGGAGATAACAGTTCAACAACAGTTGCTAAACTTCCCTGCATTAAGTACATACATTTGAGTCCCCATATAAGACTAGGAACTTGGGGTATATGCATAAAATACCAGATAAAACCAAATTAGCCAAACAAAAATGACAGGAAAAAAAGGATGCTCGCAGAATATGCAAATTGGAAGTCCATAACAGTCTGAGGACGACAGCAAGTGACGTTGATATTGTGGTATACAGCCAAAATAAATCGATGAGGAAGTGGGGGGCAATGAAATCCAACGACAATTAACCAACAACACCAATCAAAAAAAGAATAATTTTCAAGCCAACAGATTTAGAAGAATTCAAGAAGGCATATTTACCACGTCCGAACAAGAAAAGGAAAACAATTCAAGGTCCATATCAGAACCCAGAAGCATAATTAGAAAATTATGTGCTTTCTTCTACAACCACTACATAAAACAACTCAAACACACAAAACTCGACTTTATTGACCTACAACTAAAGTTCCTTAGAATCCACTCCCAGAAGAAGGGGGGAAAAAAAGCGCGACAGGAAAAAGATTGCGCTAGCTCAATCGCAATCAAGAAAAGCAATTTCTACATCTGGAATCAACAAAGAAATTTAACATACAGTGAAAAGCAAAAACAGTATTTGAACAACTTTGACGATTCTTAACTAATAAATTGTGAATAAAACATATAATGTGAGAATGAACACGAGCCATCAAAACAATAACGACAAACCTAATCAAAACGACGACAACGAGGAGATAATATCGACGAATTGTGTAAGAGAAGCCGATTCTTTACCTCGCTTGCGTCTCTGAGCGAGAGAATCAGAAAGTGACCTAGTTCTGTCAATCAGAACTCATCTTCCCCTCTTATACTATTATTGTTGCTATTATTGCTTTCAAAAGAGAGAAGTAATTAGGGATGGAAATAGGCTGGGCGGGCCTAAGGCGACGATTGCCCGGTCTATTGAAAAATATCATCGGGTTATTTTCACCTATAGTCGGGGTGGGTCAAAAAAGGCTGGTTCTTGGCCTGGCTCATGAGGGTCGAAATGGCCCGCCGATGGTGCAATCCGCGAAGAGGCTCATGACCCGGCCCGCCCAGGCCATGGGCCGCTCGCGAGCTGTTTTGACTTGATTTTTTAATACAAATTTTAAATTTTTTATAAATAAATTTAAAAAATTGTTGTCGTATTTTTTCAATTAATAAATTATAAGCTTTTTTATTTTATTTTTTATATTTACAACATATGTAAATTATGCATATATGTATTTATGCTTTTTAAAATTTTTTATTTTTCATATTTACATAATATATACATTATGCCTATATATATTTATATTAATTTTAAAATGAATTAATCACTTTATTAATCTTAATGTATCAATTTCAAAATAATATATA
>JAOSBN010000005.1:6618588-6633198 GCA_027563595.1 Erythroxylum suave | reverse complement strand
AGTTAATAAGTTAACAAGTTAAAAGTTATTGTTAAAATTATGAACTAAATTAATTACAAATTTTTAACTTACTTAAAATATATATTAATTATTTTAATAAATAATTAAAAAATTGTGGTGGGCGGGCCACGGGCCAGCCCGCAGTCAGGCCATCCATTATTTCACGGGCCGCGGGCTAGCCCGCCGCCCGTCCATCTCAGTCTACGGGCCCATGGGCTAATCAAACCGAGCCAAAACTCGTTGACTGGCCCATGGGCCGGGCGGGTCGGGTCGGACCAGGCCGATATTGCCATCCCTATAAGTAATTGGAGAATAGAGAATTAAATCATAAATAGGTTTAAATCAACTCCATTTATTTTTTTCCGTTTATTTAATCAAATAACTCACCGACCAAAAAGTAAAAAATTGATCATAAACAAAACCATTTGCCTTGCATTTTATTTAGCATCAAACGTTTTTATATTTAAATTAATATTTAAGAAAATATCACTAATTTAAAATTTTATATTTTTAATACATTTTTTAGAATAAAAATGAAATCAAAACTTTCTTAAAACCTATTTTAAATGATGTCCTATATTCAATTTTTTTGAATGATATAATAAATAGTATATTTAAAAAAAACTCTCTTCAGTTTTTTATTTTATTGTAGTTTTTACTTTTTTGTTTTTATTTTATTTTTTAGTTTCTATTTTAAATTAAAAAATTTGTTTAGTTATTAATGTTAAGGTAGTTATATTTTTATAACTAATAATAATTATATATTAGATAAGACTTAAAGATAAATTAATTTTTATAAATAAATTCATTGATTAAATTGGTTTTTAATCTTTTATATAATATTTATTACCAAATTATTGTATTTTATTAAAATAAATAATTTAATTTTATATAAATTAATATTTATTTGTTAATATATTTTTAATTATTAAACCAATTTTTATTTAAAATTTATATATTTTAAAATATTTTAATTTTTATTATTTTTTGAATTTAAATTTAAATTAATTATAAAATTAAATTATTCATAAGTTTTATTAATAATTAATATTAAATAATATATATTTAGTTGATAATAAATTATATTGTAAAAAATAGAAATAAAAAAATTTATGATTTTTATAAGTTATAAAAACTTATAGAAACTAAAACCAAAAATAGAAACTAAAAATCAAATAAAAATGACTTTGTCACTTATTTTTTAAATAAAAAACTTAAAATCCAAGTGAAAAATAGGCTAATAAATTTTATTTAAAATATAAAAATATCAAGAAAAAGGGTTTTCAAGAATTCAAAAAATTGCAATCAAGGAGCATATTTATTTGTCTTCATATGTAGCTTATTATATAAATCTCATTTTAAAAGATATTAATGGTATTGACCATATCTTCAATCTTGCTTCACTAATGCATCTAAAATTACAATTTTTGTGCATAATCATATCATTTTTTTGTCTAGGTTAAAAAAATCAAGAAGTTTAAATAGAGATTATGCATCTTAATGCCACTAAGTTTGCAATTATATTTATAGTTTTGAAATGTGTTAATGATCTTAAAGAAGTACTTCAAATTTTAATTACACATAAACAATTTTTAAGTCATAAAATTTTATTTTAGATAAGAAATTTTGAGAGCTTGCATGATTATTTTGAAGATTATGACTTTACTTATAAGGTTAACGAGGATTGTAAACTTAGGTGAGAAGCAATATATATATATATATATGATTCTTTTTAAAGGAAAGAAGAAATTATACTAGCTTATACATGTATCAATATGAGGATAAAAATATGTATCTTTATTTATTGAATTTTATTTTAAAAGTGACTAAACTTTTTATTATTGATTTTATAACTTTTTATTAAATATTCAAGGCATTTAGTAAGAAAAGAATATATAATCTATTTAATATTAATTGTATTGATCGTGCTAGTTTTTAAATCAATGAAAAAGAAATATTACTTGATCTTAATTATAATAAACTTAAAAAGGCGATTTACAAAAAAAAAATGCATTTATCATAACAAATAAATTAAGAACATCTGCTAATGATTAGTTAATATCTTTTTTAAAAAATATTTAACATTAACAGTATAATGGATTAGAGATAATTTCATACATTATTAATTTGTAGTTTATATAAATATAAAATAAAATACATTTGGAGAAAAGCATAATTTATGAATTTTAAATACTATTGAAAAATTTGAAACTTTGGACAACGATGAGACAAAACTTTTTTAATAATAATAATTATTATTATTATTATTTTATATCTTATGATAGATTTAATTTTAATTTAAACTATTACATTTATTAGTATACATTAACAGATATTAGTATATTATTTGATAATAATTTAATACGATTAAATATTTTAATCTCAAACCTCTTTTTAATTTTCTAGACATTGCTTAAAAAATTTTCTTGTCGTCTCCTAAACAAGCATTCTTGTCACGGTTGTTCACTCCGTAGAAGCTAGAGAACAACTACATGTTGCTTTACCCTAAAGCCCCATGAAAAATCCATGCTTGGGTAGAGATATTTAGACTTTTAGGCTTTTTCTATAAAGCTCATTTATATAATAAAACCAGCTCCTTTAAACTTGTATAAATAGCCACAATCTAGAAATTGGATTAGCTCGTACGAAAACCATCTTCTTCACTTTTCTCTTTACTTCTCAGCTGGTAAACGTGTCTAAAAACATACTCTTTCATCTTCACATAACTCTTTCCTTATAAGCTTTTTTATTTTGTTTGTTTTGCAGAAAATTTTGAGGGAATTGTGGAAGTTGACAACTTTAAAGTGTCTCACACTTAGGTAAATTCTAATAGCCATATTATGTCATTTTTTGTGATTTTGATCATCTTACACTAGATTGTAGTTGGTTTGTATGTTGTAGTTGACTGGGACAATACTTGAAATTGCATGAAGAGATAAAACTAAAGAAAATGAGGTTAAAGAGAGATGCTCTGACTTCTCTCTAACTCACTGAGATATTCAAAACTTGCTCCCCTTCTCCTCCTCTTCTCGCCCTCTCCTTCCTTCACAACCAGTTCTCACGATTGCCACTCCAACCCGTCCAGATCGTATCCCATCCTCTTTTTTCACTTGTAGAAACCACACCTACTTCCCCCCTGAACAAGCCACACATACACCCGAGGGTACCCTAGACTTTTCCATACTCCACATGCTTTCCCGCTCCTTTCCTTACCACCTTTAGCATCTGTTTTTTTTTTCCTCTTCCAATTATGCAGAACTCTCATAACTTTTCCCTCATTCCAACTCAAGCACCTTGCCAGGAGGAGTTTCCACCCTTACCCTCCCCATCTTCCTCTCCTGAGTACTCATTACACTCTCTACCTAAACCTACTCAAACCCTTACCCCCACATCTGCCAACCCCATAAAGAAAGCCCACCAATTTCGGCTAATCCTATGCCTGAGAGGAGAACATGAAAACAAGTTATGGGAGGATTTGCAGAACTTTCCCTGCATTTCTGCCCAACAAAGACAGAAGATGG
Source organism: Erythroxylum suave (assembly GCA_027563595.1). Classification (NCBI taxonomy): domain Eukaryota; kingdom Viridiplantae; phylum Streptophyta; class Magnoliopsida; order Malpighiales; family Erythroxylaceae; genus Erythroxylum; species Erythroxylum suave. The sequence goes on along the minus strand of JAOSBN010000005.1, from coordinate 6,629,677 downwards.
ATGCAGTATTGTCTATCCTAATAGAGAAATTCTAGAAGAAGAGGTCAAATATTGGGAAAACTCCCTTACTGGTTTTTTTCTGGGATAAAAAGCCAGCTTTTCCATTTATTCAAAGATGGGCTCTTGCAACTTGGAAGAACAAGGGAGTCGTGGAAGCTATTATAGTAGAGGAGAAATACATCCTATTAGATTTTCGACTAAAGCTCAAGCTTTGAAGGTGATAGAAGAAGGGCCATGGCATGTACCAAATTTTCCTTTATTTCTACAACCTTGGCAACCTGGATTTTAGATTGACTGCAAAGAAAAAAGACCTATTCTGATGTGGGTAAATCTATTTAATGTTCCTCTAGAGTACTGAACAACAAAGGGTCTGAGTATGATTGCTAGCTTTATTGGTAAACCTCTATGTTTGGATGATAATATAACTAATAAGAAGAGGTTAGGCTATGTTAGAATCTATATCAATATGAATCTCTTTAACTGTTTACCTGATAACGATCCCTATCATGAGGCTAGGGCTTGATGGATCCCTTTATAAGGATAAGGTTTTAGTTCAATATCAATGGAAGCCATCCATTGCTGTCCAAGATAAAAAATGGGTTCCTACGAGTAAGACTTTCAATTGAGGAGATTATGAGGAGTTGACGGGGTTGGATGTAACAAATACCTCAGTAGAGCAGAGTGAGAACACCAACTCAGCTCCCATACCTGAAGGTGGAGAGGGCAAAACTGAATTTGACAGTGTTGAGAAAATACCAGAAATGGTTGGCAGTGAGGGAGCAACTAGAAATGCTATAGATGAAAGAGAAGATGTCAATGCTGAAGAAAATGGTAATAGATAAATTGAAGGGGTCACTATGCTTACGGAGGTAGATAAGAATGGGGAACATTTGAAGGATGTTCTTCCATCAAACCTGAATCAGTCTACAGATGGACAGGTGCACATAGTAAATTCTGAGACCCTTACAAAAAATAAGGATGAAGATCCTACAATTGGCGAATTATTTTCTATTGCTAAAAGGAAAACCACTAGGAGCAAAAGAAAGGGCTCCAAACCTATTTCTACTTAATTATAAAGATAGTAGCATGGAGTGTGAGGGAGATCAACTGCCCTAAAAAGCTATCGTCTTTAAGGGATTTTGTATACAACACACAACCATGGATTTTTGCTATTTTGGAAACTAAGCTTAGATATGATAAACTGAAAGTTCTGAATAAACTAGGATCTAGATGGAAGTTTGTGTCAAACCACTAAGCTCATAGCTATGGGAGAATTATTGTCGGACATGACCCTAGTGTGGTGGATGTACAAGTGTTCTCCATAGACATGCAAGCAATGCATTTGAATTGCAAGCTCCTTCAGGTTAGCAATAACATCAGTATCTCTTTCATTTATGACTCTAATCATGCATTTCAGAGGAAACTGCTATGGGACAGTTTATTACAGATTCAATATAGGGTTAATGGTGCATGGCTTATATGTAGAGATTTCAATGACACTCTTTATAATACAAAAGCAAAGGGTACTTTTAGTTTAAGAAATCATTCCTCTGATTTCAATGACTATGTGGGACAATTAGGCATTTTTTATCTTAAGCATTAGGGACATTTCTTTACATGGAATAAATAACAGATGAGAAGGTGGGCTCTAAGGAAAAAGTTGGATAGAGCTATGGTGAACAAAGATTGGCTGACACAGTTCCCTAACCGTGTCACTTCTTTCCTTGATCCTTTATTCTCTGATCACACTCCTATGCTAATTGAAAATTTATCTCTTAATCAAGTCCCGAAGGGACCATTCAGATTTAACAACTTCCTAATTGATGATGAGGGATTTCCTGATGCTCTTAGTAAAAGACTAGAAACTGAAGTTGTGGGTGCTTTCCAATATATTTGTGTGCAAAATCTTAAAGCTATCAAAGGGGAGATGAAAATTAATATAGCTAGAGAGAATCTAGAAAAGATGCAGAAACAACTTGATTTGGACCCTTCAAATCCCTCTCAATTAAATACTGAAAGAGTCTGTTATCAAATTATCTCTCACTTGCTAAGGAACATGATAGCCTATTGAAGCAAAGAGCAAAAGTCAGCTGGCTAAAAGATGGGGAACGATGCTCTAAATTCTTTTTTAATTCTATTCTGGCCATGAGGAATATAAACAGAATTTACTCTCTAAAACAATAAGATGGAGTGGAAATTTCATCTCAAGCTGAACTCTTGAAAGAAGCAGAGGGACACTTCAGAAACTTCTATGGTTCCTCTCAGATACTCTCAAACTTAACCAATCTTGACTCCATTATTCATAACAAAATCTCCCAGGAGCAGCTAGTGCTCTCATTACTCCGATGACAGAAAGGCAAATAAAAAAGGTTTTGTTTTAAATGAGTCCAAACAAATCCCCTGACCCTGATGGTTTTAATGGTTGCTTTTATAAAAAAACATGGTTAGTTACTAGACCTATGGTGAAGTAAGTTGTGTTGGAATTCTTCTCTAGAGGAACCCTACTAAAAGAGGTCAACAAAACCCACATATATCTGATCCCAAAAACTAATTGATGTTATACTCTGGATTATTATAGACCTATGTATACATTAGCTTTCTCTACAAGATTATCTCTAAAATCCTAACTAATAATCTAAAGAAGGCTCTGGATACACTGATATCTGACAATCAGAGTACTTTCCTAGATGATATAAGAATTGGGGATAATTTTGCTATTGTTCAGGAATTGATGAAAGGATACCAACAGAAGCACAACCCATCGAACTGTACCATCAAAGTGGACTTCAGAAAAGCTTTTGACACTATTAAATGGGAGTTCATTTTATAAACCCTAAAACTAATGGGTTTTCCTAGAGGAATTTGTAAGATGGATAGCGGCATGCATAACCATGCCTTCCTATGCCATTTTATTTAATGGTGCTCTAACAGAACTTTTCAGGAATGCTAGGGGCTTACGACAGGGTGATCCTATGTCCTCATATCTATTTATTATCTGCATGGAGGTTCTCAGTATGCTAATCCAACAAAGAGTGGGAAACAACATGTCTTTTAAATTCCATACTAAGAGTAAGAAAATCAAGCTGGTAAACCTATGTTTTGTGGATGACCTAATGCTCTTCTTAAAAGCTCATAGTAAATCTATTGAGCTTTTAATGAAAACCTTGGCAGATTTTAGGGATCTAACATAATCTCCCAACTAACAAGTATGAGCAGGAAACCAGCCCCACTTACCTACTTGGGACTCCTTATTACTACCAAAAGAATTTAGTTTTCTGAATGTCAGCCTCTGATTAAAAGAATTTTGTAAATTCTAGGTCCGAAAGTCTGATTAAAGAGAAATTAGGTTATCAATTAGTTGAGTCTGAAACTAAGGTAAGGATAACCTTGGACTTTACTCTCAAAATTAAGTATCGTTTTGTTATTAATAAATTATATTTTGAATTAGTCAATAATTAAATCAATGATTAATAATTACATACATAAATTATATTTATTTTAATTATCAAATAATTAGTGTAGTATAAGGTGTTTCATTGTTATATCTGAGGTGTATTGCTTGTTAAATTGACAAGAAATGTGTTAATTAAATAGAAATTGGTGGATAATAAGTTGTGAATAATTAGTAAAAATTTGAGAATCAATAGTTTGCCTAGGATAGACTATATTGATGTTAAGGATAAGGATACAACTCAACCAACAAAAGATTCTCCAATTCCTTGACTAGTTCAAACATGTACAATCTGTTGTATCAAGATAACCATAGATATTTTGAATTTAAACTGCTTATTCATAGGACTCTATTGTAACTAAAAGGTTCTCTTCTCCTATTAATATCACTATAAATGAAGTAATGAATCAAGCATTCATGTTATTTTATTCATTCTCATAATTTTTACATGGTATCATAAAAGTGATCTAACCCATAAATATATCAAGTTTTTTCATTTCCATCATGAATTCAACCAACAACATTACTCATTCTTCTAGAAAACCTTTAGTTTCCATTAATGGATCCTTGTTACCTTTAAAACTTACTACTTAAAACTATTCTACATGGAGAGCTCAAATCACACCCTTACTTCGATGGCATAATTTGATGGCTTATGTTCTTAGCACTATTAAACCTCCTTCTACCATCATTGAAAAAGATAGTTAACAAGTTTCTAACCCAAATTATGAATTTTGGGATTGTTAAGATCAACTCATACTTGCAGCTATTATTGCTTCATTAACATTTTTGTTAGGAACACCATTACAAATGCCAAGACCTCAGCGGAGGCATGGAATAAACTCCAAGTAGCATTTGCAAACAACTTCACCACCAGAATTTTGTCTCTAGGGGAAAAATTATCTAGAACAAAACGTGATTCCAGTTTTGTAGCTGGTTACTTACAACGTGTCAAGCCCATTGCTGAGGAACTATCTCTCAGTGGCAATCCAGTTAGTGATGTTGATCTTTTAGTGCATGTCCTTGTCGACATTGGGTCATTTAAGATATTGCAGCAACTATTCACGCTTGGGATACAATCATCACATTTGATGAACTTTAAGACAAATTATTGGCTCATGAACTATTTCTGAAGCAAATTGATCCTAGCTTTGATCCTACTCCAATGACAATTAAGCATGCCCGAAAAAGTACAAGCCACAACTATTCTCATCAACAAAGACAAGGTAATTTTGGTAAGCCTACCAATACTTTTCAGTCCTTTAATAATTCTGCCTTTTAAGAATCCTTGTCCAGCTTTAAATCGCATAATTCATCAAGGCCACTTCCCTTCGTGCCATCCACTCATAACCAAAGATCACGTGCTCAAACCAAAGTGCAATGTCAGTTTTGTGACAAATTTGGCCATTATGTCAAAAAAATTGCTTTAAATCCAAACACTACTTTAGAGATTTATTTTCCTAAAATCATAAGCCCACTGTTCTAATGCTACCACAAATTTAGACTCTTCATGGCTTCTAGATATTGGAGCATCTCATCATGTTAAAAATGATCTGCACAATCTCTCTCCACTCACCCTATGATGGACATGAAGGGCTGCAACTCACAAATAGATTAGGTTTGTCCATTTCTCATGTTGGTTCTAGTAATAAAACCTTACCAAAAATATCATGTCATCTTTCCAATGTTCTTTATGTATCCTATGCCAAAACTAAACTTATTTCTATATCTCAGTTTTGTGATTCTAATTAGGTGTCCATTGAATTTTTCTCTAACTATTTTCTTATGAAGGATTAATTCACAGGGGAGATTCTGTCCAAAGGTCAACTTGATCAATCCTTGTACAAGCTCACTCCCTGCAACTCAAAATCTCCAGTTTGTCTCCATACCTGTCTTTCCTCTACTTTATGGCTTCAACGACTTGGTCATCCAAATTCCAAAAATTTCAAATTTATCTTGTCTAAATTTTCTCTTCCTATCTCTTTAATAAAAGAAAATGTTTGCAATCCTTGCAAATGTAATAAAATTCATGGATTATCATTTGGTGATTCTACATTAACAAATACGCGCCCTCTTTAACTTTTATATTCAGACTTGTGGGGTCCTGCCTCTATGCAATCTCAAGATGGTTTTCAATTACATAACTTTTGTCGACCATTTCACAAAGTACATTTGGTTCTTTCCATTAAAAGCTAAATCTGATGTTTATAATGTTTTTCCCATCTTTCAAAAACTTGTTGAAAATACTTTCAATGCTAAAATTAAATCCATTTAAATAGATCAGGGGTGGGCAATACGTTGCTCTGAAAAGATATTTTCAATCTTGTGGTATCAATCATCCTCAAACCCTACCTCAGACACCACAACAGTACAACATCGCTATCGAACGCCATCATCGTCACCTAGTTGAAACAGGCCTCACTTTGCTACAAACTACCTCTCTTCCTTATTCGTTTTGGTCATTTGCTTTTCAAACTGCAACCTATCTTATTAATCATTTACCTACACTACTGCTCAATCTCACATCTCCTTATCACAAGTTATTTAATCGATCTCCCAACTATCAGTCTCATAAAGTCTTCGGGTGCCTATGTTATCTTTACAATTCAATGGTCTTAGATGGATAAGTTGAGTCGATATGAGTGAGTAGTGGCTAGGTCTATGTCCGTGGAGTAGATACTAGGGCATCCTGAGTTTCAGGAATGTCCTGTGTCGGTGACTAGGTACTGAGGTGGTGCCGGGATATCCTAAGTCCCAGGAATATCCTGTGTCGATGGCTAGGTATTGGAGTAGTATTGGAGTACCAAGAGAGATTGAGAAATTGAGGTACCTTGTACCGATATTTATACATTTAATTACATCTTTACTTGGTGAGAGTGTACGATGAGTTGAGATGAGCCAACAGACCATTGGATATAAGCCTACTAAATTAAGCTGGGTTAGGCAATTCAGTTAAGAATTGGAATAAAATAGAAATGACAATTGAAATTAATATTTATGTAATCATCATTTAGTGAAATTTTTGACATGTTTGTTAATTGTTTATATTAGGCGGAGGACTGTTGTTCTCTTGCTTAGAATGCAATTTTTCGCCTGTTTATTTGGTTTGTAGTGAATATTAGAGAATATATAAAACCAATTAAGTAGGCCTCACACAATAGCTTAAGCTATTGTGGTGGAATGGTCCCTTAACATGGTATCAGAGCCTCTATGATCAAGTGATTATGAGTTCGAATCCTACCACCTACCTATTTAAATTAAGCACAAGGTAAAGTAAGCATGTGCAAGTTTCAAGCCTAAAGGACTTTCACTTAAGGGGATGTATTAGAGAATATATAAAACTAATTGAGTAGGTTTCACACAACAACTTAAGCTATTGTAGTGAAATGGTCCCTTAACATGGTATCAAAGCCTATAAGGCTTAACGGCACAGCAAAGATCCTAGAGCCCAAAAATCTCAAATAATTCACTTGACAAACCCGAAAAGAGGTTGTAAGTAAGGAGGAGTATTGGGATAATAAATCCCACATCGAAAAGAAACAACATCTAACAATAACATATAAGGTTGAAAATGAGCAATCCTCCTTAAGGCTTAAGTCTTTTGGATCGACCTCATTCTCAACCCATCTTAAATTTTAAGATGTTATCAGAGCAATACACAGAACAATACGGATGGTTACTAGCTTGGTGACAGGACGAAAAGTAATCATGTCCTGGTTCTTGTAAGAAACCTTTCGCTACAAGATGTGCTTTGTACTTGTCGATGGATCCATTAGGTTTTTGTTTGATGCGAAAAATCCATTTGCAGGTGATGGGCACATGAGATGATGATGGAACTAACTCCCAAGTACCATTTTGTAATAGTGCATTGAATTTAGCATCCATGGCTTGTCGCCAAAGAGGGTCCTTAATGGCTTGGGTCACAGTGGTAAGTTCAAGGGTAGTGAACAACATAATATAGCTTGTAGCCCCTCCATTTGGTAGAAAATTAGGAAGATAACAATGTGTAGAGCTTTATTTCCAAAGGAACTCATGCGTTCCTGTGCAAGATCTTGTTGTTGCTACTTCGCTATTTTGTAATTAGTTTATTGAAATTGATGCTTGGTTCCTTAATTTTTATTCCATCATTTTGTGTGATTTTCAGGTTTGTTAGCATGACAGGAGGATCAACGAATGTAATGTTCGATGACATTTTCATTGTCGACAAATTGGACCCCGATGGTAAAAATTTTGACAAAGGTATGTGCTTTATATTTTAGTTGTCATTTATCTTGGTCTTTCGTAATTTGTGAAATTCAACATATTTTATTGCCAAAGTTTGTGTTTTCATGTTTTTTCTCCCCTCTCATTCTTCGATTTCCAAAGCTAAAATTTTTACAAGCATTGATTTTTAGATACATAACAAAAATGGAACGTCGGTGAAATGTCTGTTTATGTTTTGACGACGCTATCTATTGTGCAAAAATCATGGAGATAGTCTTGATAAAACCTATTATGCGCATTGTAGACATTTTTCTGTGTTTTTATGCAGTTTCCAGGATTGAAGCACGCAGTCAAAAGACTCAAAACTGTGAGATGTTGGTGCACTTGGATGTAAATACAAAGGTATATTCCACGATCGTTGGTGATAATATTTATAAGGCTTTGGGTCACACACTAAATTTGGATGGAACACCAGACACGAGCTATTATACTCAGGTAATTATCTCAAAAGTACTTGATTGGTATTCTTTTCTTTTTAATTACATCGGAGGCTTAATGGCCATAAGCAAAAGTACAAAGTGTCCCTAATTTGGGGGGTTCTGGCCTTTTATCGGCGTGAACTGAATGTCAAAAATAATTTCAGCCCTACGTCTTTCCCTAATAACAGTTCTATCATCGTTATTAGGGAAAAAGTATACTAGTGAAGAAGCAGGAAATGGAGGTAGGGCGTCATTGGATAAGCCGCCAATAGAGTGTGGGCGTTGAGATGCAGCTAGGTTGGACTGGCTGACAAATTCATTTTGTTGGCGAAGCATTCTCACCACGGAAGGCAGCGGTGCGTGATGGATGTGAGTATCAAAATCCGGTAGACTCAGAGCAAGCTTGGTCATTTCATCCACCGGTTAATTCGTAGGTCGGGTAGTATAGTTGAAGTGGATCCACTGAAATGTCGTTGCAGCTTGCTTGATTTTATAAGTAAGAGACGAAGATTTTGTGATTATCTGTTGTTGTTCACTTGTAATCATTTCAATTCTAGTTTAAGAGTCCGATTCAACTTCAAGGTCCATGACCCATAGTTGGCTACTATATACAACCCTTGTAGGATTGCCCAAAGCTAGCAATGAAGGGGATTGCACTATCTTATCCTTTTAGTAAAACCAATTACATAGGATCCTTTGTCATTTGTGATTAGGCCACTTACCCCTGCAAGAGAAGTATGTCGGCATACCACCCCATCCATGTTGAGCTTGTTATAATTTCTATGGGGCAATTGCCAAAAGAGTCCGGCTTGTGCTGTGCGTTTCTCCCGATTGTTGTGTGAAGCGTGTGAACCATTGAGAGATTCGTTGCTGCGAATTACTTCTTGGATTGCCACTGTTGTTTTAATCAGGAGGGTTACATCATTTGTTGGAATGTCTTTGAAAATTTCGCCATTTTTGGTACTCCATAATGTATCACATATGATTGCGAAGATTATATTCTAGGGAACATGTACCTGTATTAAAGAACATGATAAGTTAGCAATTAACCGTTTTGAAGCATCATTTTCCACCCAAAAATAAGCTGGAATGTTTGGATTCAATCTAGTCCATAGAGTTCTACTTCTATAGCACTCTCTAAAGACATGCAGTGCATCCTCGAGTAAAGAACATAGGTGGCAGCTTGCATCTTGTGAGATGGTGTGCCTGACTCTTACATCGTTCGTCCATAGGACCCCGCGCATAATTTTCCACAGTAAAATCTTGATTCTTTCCTACACATGAAGACCCCATATTAGAGTCCATTTGTTATCATAATCATTCCAATCATGCTTACAATTTGCTCATATCCTGATGCAGGAGAGAAATGGCCCTTAGAAGACCATTTCCAGAAAATCTTGTCACTCGCAGCATTTCCATCTGGAGGAGGAATAGCACGGATCTCGTCCAATTTTTCAGCAGGCAGGTATTCACTTAAATAGCTCCAATTCCAATCTCCTGATGATACTGTAAAGTTGTTGGCTGTATTGTGGAATTGGTTTAATGGCTTCTTGTATGAGTGGTGTTCTAGAGTGTGTCCACGAGTCTAACCAAAAGAGTATTCTATCTCCCTTAGCTAGAGATCTTGATCTACCCTTTACTGCCACGTCCCAAACTCTAGTTAAGTTCTTCCACAAGTGAGATCCTCTTGTATTTGGTTTGGTTCTTAGGATTTGGTTAGGGGTTAGATTGTACTTTCCAAAACCAGAGATTTCCAAAGTTTCTTACTGTTTGATACTAGATCCTAGGTTAGCTTTAAGATCAAAGCCGAATTTGTGTCACTGGTTTTCCTGATTCCAAGGCCTCCTCGACATTTGGGTTGACAGACTGGCCCCCCGTAGGAATGATCTTCTAATTTTGTCATTGTCCCTGCTTGTTCCTTTGGGTAGAATTGATGACTGCATCACATAGATTGGTAAAGCTCCAAGGACTGAATTACAAAGGGTTAGTCTACCTGCCATAGACACCCTTTTGGCATTCCAAAACGATGTTCTCTTTTGAACTTTCATAATGGTTTCCTTATAGGTTGATTTTAGCACTCTACCATGAACTATAGATGCACCTAAGTATCTACCTAAGTCAGGTACTAAATCAATACCTAGTATTGCATTAATAGTATTGGCCTCATTTGTAGGTAAATTAGGCAACACAAACAGGATTAACTTTTCCTTATTTATAGATTGACTTGAGAAATGAGAAAAAGTCCCTAGGATATACTGCAATAAGTTAGCTTGTGCAATTATGGTTTTAGTAAATAAAATCAAGTCATCTGTAAAGAGTAGATGTGTTAGAGGGAATTTACTCTTTCCAAAAGTAAAGAGAAGCCATTTACCTTCCTCCTTGAATTTGCTGATTGCATGAGTTAACCTATCCATACAAAGAACAAATAAATAAGGTGAAATAGGATCTCCTTGACGCACACCTCTAGTTGGTGTAAATTCTTGGCCAGTATCACCCTCTCACATAACCTGTGTGCTCCCTGTCTTTAGTGAACTGATAATGACCTTGTGGAGTAATGGGGGTATGTGTGCTTCGGTGAGTGTATCTTGGATGAAATTCCAATCTATTCTATCAAAAGCCTTTGTTAAGTCAAGCTTAATAGCCATCCATACTGTTTTTCCTTTAGCTCGCTTCATTCTATGTACAGCTTCTTGGGCTATAATAATGTTTTCAGTTATATGTCAGCCTTTGACAAAGCTTGCTTGAGTCGAATGAATTAGGACTGGCATGATATTTGTTGGGTCCCGAAAATTTTTTTATTTATTCGAATTAATTATTTATTGACTTATGGATTTATTCGTTAATTATATTTATTATTATTATTATTATTATATTTTTTATTATTATTTTGCCTTAATTGATTTAATTATGTGTTTAGATAGACATTTTTATGTTGGGCTTGGAAATTTGAAGTTGG
>JAOSBN010000005.1:6592625-6613029 GCA_027563595.1 Erythroxylum suave | reverse complement strand
TTCTCATCTCCTTTTCAGATCAACATCATCCACAAGGGAATTTAACCCATGATTAATTATGAACACCAATAACCGAACATACACATATTTACATATTCTTCGTCAGCTTACTACACAATTTCAATTCCTTTTCTCTTTTTGTTTGCATTCTTCCCATTTCAAAATCTCTTAGCCACAGAAAGCACCAAAGAATATATATATGAACCTCTCCAATTTTCTCATTTATTAATTCTAATCTTCTGAGAAAAGTTTGGGGTCCAACAGGTGGTGGGTATGGAACTGAAGGACAACAAGCAAATTTTAGGGGACAAGATTGAGAGTGCGAAAGTACACATGACAGAAGCTGCTGAATTATCCCTAAATTTGGTGCTTGGCCTGACCACACGAGGCATCATGAAGATGAGAGGGACGTTGACTGGGAGAGACGTGACAGTGATGATCAATTATGGAGCTACCCATAATTTCCTCTCATTACAGATCATTGAAGAACTACGGGTACCCCTCATTTCCACTTACAGTTACAGGCTAATTATAGGCAATGGTATAATAGTTAAAGGAAGGGGCATTTGCAAGGAAGGAAGGATTGAGGTTAAGGGAATAACAATTATTGAGGATTTTCTGCCATTACAATCGGGCAGTATCGATATAATTTTCAATATGCAATGACTAGGAAGTATTGGGAATGTGGAGGTGTATTGGAGTAACATGGTGACGAATTTTATGTTGATGGTTCTCGAGTGGTGCTAAAAAGAGACCCCAGTTTTTGCAAGACAGGAGTTTTGTTGAAGACCATGACCAAAGCAATACAACAAGAAGAAGTGAGGCTGATTGTGAAATTATGTCAGATGGAGCTTCTTAGAGAAATTACTAGTGACAAATGGTCTAGCGAGTGCTAAGGAATCATCAGAAGGTATTCCAACCTATCACAAAACTAACTCCTAAAAGGGATATCAACCATGTAATTAACTTAGAACCGTGAACGTCGCCAGTTAATGTTAAACCATATCATTACCCACACTATTAAAAAAAAGAGATAGACAAGACAGTCAAGGAAATCATTGCGATAGGAATTATTCAACATTCCACGAGCCTTTATTCAAGTTTGGCGCTACTGGTTAAGAAGAAGGATGGGAGCTAATGCTTTTGCATAGATTATCGAGCGCTTAAGCGAGTGATAATAAAAGATCATTACTTGATACCAGTAATTGATGAGTTACTAGACGAGTTTCATAGGGCTAGGCTCTTTTCAAAATTGGATTTAAAATCGGGTTATCATCAGATCAGGATAAGGGTGGAAGACAGGAGTATTGTTGAAGACCGTGACTAAAGCAATGCAACAAGAAGAAGTGGGGCTGATTGTGAAATTATGTCAGATGGAGCTTCTTAGAGAAATTACTAGTGACAAATGGGCAATTTCGAAAATGGTCCAGCGAGTGCTAAGGAATCATCAGAAGGTATTCCAACCTATCACAAAACTAACTCCTAAAAGGGATATCAACCATTTAATTAACTTAGAACTGTGAACGTCGCCAGTTAATGTTAAACCATATCATTACCCACATTATAAAAAAAAAAGAGATAGACAAGACAGTCAAGGAAATCATTGCAACAGGAATTATTCCACGTTCCACGAGCCCTTATTTAAGTTTGGCACTACTGTTTAAGAAGAAGGATGGGAGTTAATGCTTTTGCATAGATTATCAGGCGCTTAAGCGAGTGACAATAAAAGATCATTACTCGATACCGGTAATTGATGAGTTACTAGACGAGTTTCACAGGGCTAAGCTCTTTTCAAAATTGGATTTAAAATCGGGCTATCATCAGATCAGGATAAGGGTGGAAGACATTCCACAGATGGCCTTTAGAACTCATGAGGGTCACTACGAATTTAGAGTGATGCCCTTTAGGCTATCAAACACCCTGACAACTTTTCAGCCCTTGATGATCATATGCTTCATTCTTTCCTGAGGAAGTTCGTCTTATTTTTCTTTGATGATATATTAGTCTACAGTAAAGATGAAAGGGCCCATACTAACACTTAGATAAGATGCTTATCACCTTGACAAAACATCAGCTTCAATTAAACAAGAAGAAATGTGTGTTTAGGTAGAAGAAGATTGAATATTTGGGGTATTGGGTGACAGATCCAAGGGTTGAGGTGGATAAGGAGAATGTTAGAGTAACGGTAAATTGACCTACACCATCAAACTTGAGGGAACTCTAGGGTTTCTTAGGCCTTACAGGTTACTATAGGCAAATTTTAAAAGGGTATGGAAATATGGCTTGGCCATTGACACAGCTACTTAAGAAGGACTCTTTCCATTGGAATACAGAAGTAGAAAAGGCATTCCAACAATTGAAAGAAGCTATGACACTTGTTCCCACCTTGGCTTTACCCGATTTTGCCAAGCGTTTTACTTTAGAAACTGATGCTTCATGTATGCGATTAGGAGCAACTTTGTCTCAAGATGGTTACCCTATTGCTTTCTTCAGCCAATCTTTGTCAACCCACAACCAACTGAAGCTAATATATGAACAAGAGTTGACGGCTATTGTGTTGGCAGTGCAAAAGTGGAGGCATTACTTGTTAGGACAACATTTTGTAATTCAAACTGATCAAAAAATTTTGAAACATTTGTTAGAACAAAATCTTATATAGCCAAAATATCACAGGTGGGTTGTTAAATTAATCGGGTATGACTTTGAGATCTGATATACATCGGGAAGGAAAAATGTTGCAATTGATGCCTTATCCTGAATCTCTCAGCCTGAGCCTCTTCAACTAACTGCTATTTCTATTCCAAATATGTTAGATAGTGATTTAATACGAAAAGAAGTGGCTGCGGACTCCATCTTTGCTGAGATAATTCAGAAATTGCAAGACGGCATAAAGGAATTGCCTGGTTATTCTTTACAACATGGCACTTTGTTGTATAAAGGGAGAATGGTTCTGCCTAGCAATTCCAGTATTTTGCCTACCTTGATACACAAATTTCATACTAGTCCAGTTGGGGGACATTCTGGATTCTTAAGGACCTATAAAAGAATTAAAAGTGATGTGTTTTGAAGGGGTATGAAGGAAGATATTCAAAAATTTGTAGTTGAATGTGTCATATGTCAATAGAACAAATACGTACCTGTCTCTCCCTTGGGGCCACTCCAACCTCGTTCCATTCCTAATAGAATTTGGGAGGATATTTCTTTTAATTTCATAGAAGGCCTTCCCAAATCAGTAGGCTATAATTCCATTCTTGTGGTTGTTGAAAGGCTAAGTAAGTATGCGCATTTCTTGCCTTTAAAACACCCTTTCATAGCGAAGTTAGTGGCTGACATTTTTGTTTAGGATATTGTTCGACTTCACGGAATGCCCAGGTCTATTGTTTCAAACCGTGATAAAATTTTCATTATCAATTTTTGGGAAGAAATATTCAGATTACAGGGGACTGTCCTGCAGTGGAGTACAACTTATCATCCCCAATCTGATGGTCAAATAGAAGCTGTAAACAGAAGCATAGAGACCTATCTGCGTTGCTTTGCAAGTGTTCAACCAAAGAAATGGAGTTCTTGGCTTCTATGGGTAGAATACTGGTATAATACTTCCTATCATATATCTACTAACATGACTCCCTTCAAAGTTGTATATGGTAGGGATCCCTCACTTGTAGTTCATTTTGGCAGTCAAACCACAAGAGTAGCTGACTTGGAGAATCAGCTCACAGAAAGAGACACAATTTTGGGGGAACTCAAGCTTCATCTTGCAAAAGCTCAAGTAAAAATGAAGGTGCACACAGACAAACATTGAAAAGAATTTTAATATGATATGAATGATCTGGTTTTCCTCAAATTGGGGCCTTATAGAATGCGCTATTTAGCTAAAAAGCATAATGAGAAACTCTCACTGAAGTTTTTCGAACCTTATCACAGTCTAGAGTGGATTGGAGTAGTGGCATATAAAATTGAGTTACCAGTTGGTGCTAACATCCACCCGATCTTTCATGTCTCCCAACTCAAGAAGACGTTTGGATTTCAACAAATCAATCAACCCCTTCCACCTTAATTGACTTAGGACATGAAATGAGTTGTGACCTAGAGAAGGTACTGTAGTGGCGTGACACCGTGAGGGGCAAAGAGATTTTGGTTAAATGGTGTGAACTACTTGATTTTGAAGCTACTTAGGAATCTCGCGACGCAATCCAACAACAATTTCCTATTCTTCTCCCTAAGGACAAGGTGGAACTTGATGGGGAGGGTAATGATAGACCTCCGATTCAACTCACGTATTCTAGGAAAATAAGGCCCATGAATGAGGAGATAGTTCACTAATCCTAGAGCGAACATATGACATATTGTTATCTTTCCCTTTCATTACTGCATTGTTATTTTGTTATGTTTGTTAGGGCATCTCCAACCCATTTTTCTAAAATAGAGTAAAATTTCTTCTATTTTAGACATGTTAATGTACTTTTCACTCCAATCTATAACTTTATTTTTTATACTAAAAAGGAATATTCTCAACATATTTGCTTTTACCTTTCATTAACGATTATTAAAATTACTTTATAAAATTAACTCAACTTTACTTTTTCGCCTATATTTTTATTCACAATATTTTTATTGTTATTTTTTATGTTAATAAATAATGAAATGTCAATTAAACTATAATTTGTTATTTGATTATTTAAATAATAAAATAAAGAATGAAAGAATTAAAAAGAATGAATGAATAAAAAAGAAAGAAAAAAGGAAGAAAGAAAAGATTAAGAGAGAGAGAAAAAGAAAAAAGAAAAAAGAAAAAATAGTTTTTTTTAATGAACAGTAATGGAGAGAAAATGCCAGTGGATTGGAGTTGATTTCTTCTCCATTTTAATTTTTAGAAATGCGTTGAAGACAGATTCAAATCTTCTGTACCACTTTCCCTGTGCCCCCATGTGCCAATAATATCTCAGCCATCTAATTTTTTCTTTCCTAATTATTGTATGGCTAGATGTTGTTTGACATATGAGGACATAGGAAAAGTGACACGGAGGATTTGAGTCCATTGAAGATGGCCTTATGCCGTTATTTTTTAATCTGAAAAAGGTACAGATAGGCTGTAGCTCGGAGTGAGAGGGACATCTAAATTTGGTTTTTGTTGCAGAGATCTGCAGCCCTCTCGAAAGGCTGCTACCTTTTTTATGAAAATTCTCTTTTCCATAATACCACAAGAGTTGATTGAATCGTGTTGTTCTTTTACATAACGTAGTATCCTATCACTGTTATACTAGTTTTCATTGTTGAGGATGCTGAAATTGGGAATGACCCTAAATCCTAAACTTGTAGCATATTTTAAGGACCTTCATAATTTCTGGATTATTTTTATCTTGGGATTCAAGCAATTTGTTCGCTGTTTGTGTTCACCATTTGCTTACTTGTCACCTCCATAACGATCTCCACAATTATTCTCTTTATTCTTGTCGATGTTTCGAAATCTGGATTAACATGAAATGCTCGAAGAAAGGGTTAAGTTCATCCAGATAAATTGGGTTGAAGTGGAGTTGATTTTAATCTGAAAACGTAATTTAGACCTCTACAAAAGTGAAAAGTATATGATCTCGAGGAATTTTAATTTAACCGAAGGTCACAAGATAGTATATCTTCATTTTCAGAATGCAAGAACTCTGCATCCACTTTAAATGTATCAAACCAGATGGTGTTTGTACTTCTCTGCAAAGTTTTGCGATTAATTCTTTGTTGCTTTTGGCACGTACTTCAAGTAAAAATTGAGATATGGTTACATTCAAGTGAAAAGGTCCTCAAGCCACAGTTCGTGAACTTGCGCATTGGAAAATGAAAAACCTCGTAATCTAGTATTACACAAAATAAAAAGATCAACTAGAAAAGGCATGGATCAGTTCACGTCTCAAATTGTTCCAAGCCAAGAAAATTGTAGTTTTGAAATCCATCCTTGGGGTAACAGAAAGTTGTTTGCTTGGTGGGTAACAACTTGGTTCCCATTTCATCTGTAATCAGTAGACCACAAACATTGCAAAGGCGTTCTACTTCAGATTCCTAAAAGAAAGTAAATACCATTTTCTATAAGTCAGAATATTAAAGTTACATAAAAAATATTCAAATAAATTATTTAAAACCTACCTTCATTCTCAAGAGCTTGGATAAATGTGTTAGAGGATATGGATGAAGCTTGTAGCCAGCATTATTTACACACGACAGGTACAATGCTCGGACCTTCAGAAGCAAGCAAAGAAAGAAAGACAAAGCAACCTGATAAGAAATGTGATGTAAGATGCAACAAGAGATAATTTCTGTCGAATAAAAGTATCTGAACCTTGACCGGTAAACCAATCAATACAGAAACAACTAGCCAACCAAAAACAAAGCCACCTCCAAAAACATTCAAGTGCGTCATATATGTATGTGTGTGTGTATATATATATATATATCTATATATATAATATACACATATATATATTTGCTTCCAAGCCAAATTTGCACAGCCAACAATGGCAAGAGTTATATCTCAAAGTAGTTTGAGACAGAACCGATGTACCTCACTTATGTAAGGTTCAATAACACAATATTGCATATAGGAGGCCTCCCCAACTATTGTGTCAAAAAAGCGCTTAAAATTGCCCAATCGTATAAACCTGCACAAAAATAAGTCAAAACAATATTCTTAATCAAAGAGACGAGTCACTGCATTTCACCCATAAGCTAAAATCCAAAAGAACAAATCACTCTCACTACCTTAAAATACTTCGTGCAAAATGCATTTCTTTTGACTGGATAACTGAAAGAGGCACGTGTTGCAACCATAAAGAAAGTGACTCCCCCTGTGGTTCAGATATAAGATGATTTGTGACAAAATAGTTAGCAATGGCTGCCTACCTTTGAGGAAACCAAATTCATCAGATCAGTGAAGTAGAGGTTTACCACTGGATGGCTTGTAGGATTAAGATGAAGAAGCACATAAAGTGAACGAAACTCAGCTTCATTTCTGTAAAGTGAATTGCAGTCTCGACTAGCATCGTACAGATCATAAAGTGATGTAAGGGACTTTGTAAGTTGCTCCATGTTAAGGTGTAGCAGTGAAACCATATTGGGGCCACAGCCACATCGTTGAAGTTTAAGTTGTGATAAAACATGAAATTTAACCTGTGAGATTTAAACGTTGCATTATTATTCACATACACAATATGTCAATTAAGTAAGGCAACGGCATGAAATTGAAGAGGATTGTTTATTTTGATTATCAAATTATAGCCATATATGACGCAATATGTAATTTTTATTGATGCATTGCCTTCACGTCAAAGGAAGAGTTGAATTTATATAAGTAAAAAGCTTCATCTCTTCCTGCAATAATTTCAATAATTGGACAGCACAAATATACGGTTTGACTCATGATGTGTCATCCTCGCATCAAAGCAGGAGAGCCTCCATTCAAACATTCCTCCAGGGGAATACTCAATTCCTAAGATTGATTCTCAAATGCAGTAGAATAGTTGAAAGATCCCAACATAAAAACTATACCATTTTCTCGTACATGTCGATTGCTCTGTCATTGACAATGTTCTGCATAACAAGATCCTGTCTAATGGACCTTGTCCTATCAAAGATAAAGGCATGAACTACTTCAAAATCATGGTCGGTAGAATCCAGCAAGTTCAAGAGGTAGGTTAGAGTTTCTTCCAGTACTGGGAGCGGCCGCACATCAGATGCTCTCACATCCTTGGTAGATATAGTTCTGCAAAACTAACAATAGAAATGAAAAGCTGATGACTTTGTGAACCAAAACAAAAATCATAGAAAACCCATCAATCAAAATCATACACAACTCGTCCGTCCCCTCAAAACAAGTTGTCTTTCACTAAAAAGATTTTACCTTTTTCACAGCTAAGCTTGGAGATGTTTTCCCAGGATTTCCTTCCAGTCTCTCAAACACGGCCAAATCACGGAGTCTTTCTCGCTGAGCCCTTTCACTTTCTATCACAATCAGCACAACGTCAATGTTAACACATGAACAAATCCCCTTCACCTTCCGATGAAAATCAACACAAGGACAATAGCAACACACCATATACTCTGAATAAGGGATTTTAAGGAAAATATCACCTGGACACATAAAAGGGCAAGTCCCAATCAATCCTTGCAGGGAAGTGGACGTGCCCTCTTCCCGTTCTGCGTCATCTGTTGTTAATTTCTCTTCCACAGAGTCGTAGGTGGTCGGTCTCCTTCTGTTACCCCACGAGGAGACATGAGTACCACTGGTGTGCTTGTACTTACTGTTGCTATAATGATTTGAAGAATAAGAAGAAGTGTTTCGACGGAGCCGACCGCGATCTTGGTGTCTCCTCTCCATCACCAGAAGCAGAAATAATTGTACAAGTCTGCTACTAATTAATATCTTCTTTTCAATCTGTCTCGTGTAGACTTACCATTCTTTACTTTCTCTGTTTGGTTCCTTCCGCTTGTACGTTAGATTTTTTTTCATCCTCACAATTGAGTTATTTGTATTTATTATCTTATTAAATACTAACTAATTACATTGGCAAATAATTTTCTGGATTAACGTAATATTCTATAAAGTATATCAATTAGATACTCGATATTAGATAAATTCTGTATAATAAGTTAGATTAAAAATTTATAAATAGGTTATACCTTATTTTACCAATTCAACCGACCGTAAAAGACGGTACTCATTAAAGTTAAGTTTAAAGAGTGCCAAAAATCAATTCACATTTAATTTGTCGATATTTAATTTAAATTTTATAAATTTGGGAATAAAAATCCCTATTTTAATTCATTTATGTAATTTATGTGAATTTCAGACTTTTTTCTTCTAAATAAATTGAGAAAAATAAATAATAATAATGAAACAAAATTACTAAAAATTTATTTAATTTTTCACAAGCAAAAATTATGTTAAATTTTATTTTAAAAGTAAACTACTTTTTAAATTCTAATTATAAGTAAGAGTTAGTTTTGTTAACTTTTAAAATATTTATCAAAATCTAGCTTCTAATTTCAGAAATTGTACATAAATTATTTACGCTGTCCAAATTTAAATATGGAAACAGATGTAAGGTAATTAATTTTAATTAATTAATTAGTTAATAATAATAATATTATTATTATAAATAATAATATTATTATAATTATTGTTATTAACTACTACTATTACCAACATTATTAGTATTAATAATAATATTATTACTAATAATATTATTATTGCTATTAATATTAATATTAATATTACTACTAGCATTATTATATTTTTTATTATTATTATCATTATTACTATTCATAATAACTATGATTATAATTTACTACATATTATTATTAATATTACTAGTATTATTCTTATTATTTTCTTACTACTATTACTATTATTATTATTTTTATAAAAATAATTAAATAAGTTAAATTTAAAATTAATCTTTATTTATTAAAATAAACTTTAATTATATAAATTTGATTTTATGTAAAATATTTTTAAATAATTATCAAAATGTTAAATATAAAGAAATACATAATATTTATTTTTAATAAAATCAAGAAAGCAGATGGAAAGTAAAAGCATCAAGAAAGACGGAACATCATTATCTTTCTTGTTTGTTTTTCTTTTAATTCAACAAAAAATTTTGTTTGAGTTTTTGAATTTTTTTCTTGTTTTTTAGTTTTTAAAAATTAAGAAAATCACAAAAAATGATTTTTAATTTCTATTTCTATTTTTATATTTACTATGAATGAAACATACAATATATAATTATTTAATGTCATGATTATTAATAAGAATTAAGGATAATTTAATATTATATTATAAATTTAATTAATTATGAATTAATTAATTATATTTATTAATAATTGTTAAATTAATTTATAAATTTCAAATAAAATTTAATTAAACAATGAACATATATTTTAAATAATTATTACTATGAAAGTAATTTATAAATTATTTATTTTAATAAAATAAAACAAATTTATTAATAGTTTGTAATAAATATTATATAAAAAATTAAAATAAATTTATTTAATTTAAAAATTTATCTTTAAGTTTTCTATAATATTTAATTATTATTAGTGATAAAAATAATTAAAAAGTTTTTTAATTTTTCCACCGCCGGTAATTATAGCCCTTAAGGGAAAGGGAATAAGGGATGCTTAGTTCTTTCTACTTCTATTATCCTTTTTAGTTTTAGTTTTCCTTTTCGTTTTTAATTTTAATTTTTAATCCTTTTTAGTTTTAGTTTTCCTTTTCGTTTTTTTTAGTTTTAGTTTTCCTTTTCATTTTTAATTTTAATTTTTAATCCTTTTTAGTTTTAGTTTTCCTTTTCGTTTTTAATTTTAATTTTTAATAGAAGTAGAAAGAACTAAGCATCCCTTATTCCCTTTCCCTTAAGGCTATAATTACGGGCGGTGGCCGGTGGGAGGAATTAACTAATTAACATAACAAAATATGGGCAGAAACGTGAGATGGCCTTTGGAGCATCAAAAGGCCATGGTTAGTGTACTTTTACTGTTTCAATGTAATAATATAAAGTACTATCCGGTCCATTTCCAACATTCACCCCCAGCACCCACCAATACAAACCCACACACAATTACGTGTGGACCCTCTCCTTTGCACTTCAAGTGTTAGATGCGTCTCTTTGTAGTTCTTTTCTCTTTGACGTCGATCCGCGATATCTACGGAGAAGACGACACCTTTTCACATACAAAGAAAGCACACAAAAACTTGTAACATAATATACCCCAATCCCCTTATCTCAAGTTGGGAAGAGTATTAAAAGAAAAACAGGAGAAGAGAGGAAGAAGAAAGCTCTGCTTCTTAATATACCCTTTCTCTAACCGTAAGTCTCTCTCTTTACTTTTCTGTTTTTCTTCAAATCGCTGCAATGTCCTTGGATTTGTTTTTTTCATCTTGTGACTTGAGCAACCCTTTCCTTTTTTTTTTTTGTCAACTGGAAATGGAAAAGAACCCACAAATCAGTTCAAAGTGGCAAATTTTTCTCTGAAATAATGAATATAATTGCAGTATGATTGGGTCAAAGATCCCGTCTTTGTCCTTGGATTTGTTACGCCCTTCAATTTAAATTGTTTGAGGATTTGTTTAGTGTGCATTAGAGCTTTCCCTTTATTATTAATGTTCGGTTGTAATATGAAATTTCTTTACTTTAGTTCATTTGCATATCTTTTCCTTTGGGTGTTGGGCGTTCCAGGAAATGCCTGGAAGATGGCGGGACTTTATTCAGATCGCAGTAAAATGTGACAAAAGTTAGATCTTGCTCAGGAAGGGGAGAGCAGATTTTGAAACTTGATTCCATTTCACAATGAATTGTTGCTTTGCGTAGTCGATGATATTTCTTTTGTGGACCCCTATTTGATGCTTAGATCTTGGCTGATTGCCGTCGTTGTACCTCATTTTTACAGCTGACCTTTATTAGTTTCCTTCTCAACTTCTCTTTTCTTTTGTTTGTGATAATTCAATAATTTTAGTCGTCGTAGCTTGGTAAGCTGGAATTTATTACTTCAATATCAACATAATAGACATTTCCTCTTTTACCGAGAGAAAGGGTTGTGTGTTATTTCATTAAGAAATCTGCTGTTGCTTTTTAATCTTATAACATGTGAATCATGGAGTCTATTTTGCTTTTGGTCACTGACAGGAACATTTGACGTGAATATTTTCCAACAGAGACATTTTCTCATTTAGTATAAATCTCAGCCAAGACTTTGATTTAGAGGGTCTATGGACTCTAGCCCAGCCCTTGCATATCCAATTAAATGCATCAATTTTTGTGTGAACCGATATCTGATTTCCAATTGTTTAGAATTGGAGTTCAGTAGTTGTCAGATCTCTTCAAACTTGCAACTTATGCAAAGATGGACTTGGTTTGTCATCTAAAGAAATTATGTCAAAGTAAATGGGCATAACCTAGTTCCATGGTCAGACTTGCATTTTCCTTGTTGTATGATGGATTGTATGTTCGTAGATGACTATATCAAGTTTACTGTTATCTCTTTTGGGAATAAGTGAGCTTGAATTCTTGATGGAACTCTTGAATTAGGGATGCACCAGTAACAGTTCTGGTCACTGCTTAAAGTAGATGAAAACCTTTTCTATTATCTCTTGCTGCTCCTTTCTTTTAGAATTGGTCTTGGTTCAAGGGTAGTTGTGACTTGGAGGATAGTCACGGATAAGAAGGCTGACTATGTTCCAACTTTACTTAGCCTTAGTATGTGTAATATATGTGTACACGGTTCTCCTTTCATTGCTTAGAAGTGTTGGAGAGTTAGGACCTTGAGAAAACCATGTTGGTTTTATGGCATATTTGCAAAGATGATCTTTGGAAGTAGAGACTGGCTATTATCCAGCTTATGTTAAGCATTTCCCATGTATTTAATGTAATATTTGGTGGGCTAATCTACATAATAGAACGAGAGATGTTGAGGGAATATATGTTATGCCTTTTCTTTGTTGAACTGCTTTTCAAACCTAGGATGTTTGATTTCATCCTCTGGTAAACTATATCCTATTAAAATTTGTGCAATAGAGCCGGAGTCTTTTCCAGTGATGCATCATTTTCCCAAAATTTGTATTCAAGTGCTTTACTGTACTGATACTCGTGACACTTTGGCGTTAAGTTTCAGGTGTGCAAGACTGTTTACCACATTATCAATGGTTCTTGATAATGTTTTATCTTCCCCTCATCGGAGGTCTCCGTCGTTCCGAAGATCATTTCCACGGGATGAATTGGGTAGCTGGTCAACACTTGTTGAGAGACACCGTTTCCTTTTAACAGCTTTGGCCTTGTTGACATTTCTATGCACCATCTATCTCTACTTTGCAGTTACTTTAGGAGCCACAGATTCATGCGCTGGTTTGACAGGAAAAGAGAAGGCATGGTGTCGTGTAGAGCTGGCTAAGGCTGCTACAATCAAGGGGAAACTGAAATTTTTCTAGCGGATGGATTTTAAGTCTTTTATTATTTTTTGTGGGGAGCCTCTATAGTTCATAGAATGCTTGATCTATGTGGTGATTTTTTTACATTATATACTGTCCTGAATTTTATCAGTCACGTGAAATGATTAATATTGGAAGTGAATTTGCTAATATTTAATATTTGTCCTTCACATGTAATGTTAGGCACAAATAATTAAAAGTCAGTCAACATATTTAGTGTACAAGACTCTTTGCTTTGCAAGAGTCTGAAGAAGGTCATAATGTATGCAACTTTTTTTTTTGTATTTTTACAAAAAGACTATTTTTGTATTTGAAGTTATAATTTTATAATCACAAAGGAGCAATTTGATCGGTTGTTCAAAGACTTTCCCTCTTAGGTAGAAATAATTAAGTGCTTAGATTTGATTTCTTTAGTTTGGACATGTACTTCTCATCATTCCCTCAGTTGGGAGTAAATAAAAGGGAATGTAATTTTGACAACTCTTTTAACTACCGGAGAGTTATAACATAAAAATATTAACGAAAATAATAAGCTTTTGGCTTATAATTATGTCAATTACTTTTATACAAGAATATTAAGGGGTAATTATTTCAGATTTAAAATATTAAATCTAATACTTGGTATAAGAAAGCCTAAAATGTAAAACGGATCTTCATACATGCAGCTGTCAAAGCATGCTCTCTGTCATAATTAATTTGCATGATTTGCTAAAAACATGTCATCGAAAGTCAAATACTGTGTTTCAGTCGATCTTTTTATGCCCCACCTAATCTCAACAATGTCCTAATCAGCAGACACGGTCCCAAGTAGTGCAGAACCGGAGCTTATTGTAAACCTTTTCTTCGGGAGGAAAAGTTTCACAGTAGAATATTTTTTGTTAACTCATTACATTGCTTCTTCAACAGGAATATTAGTCACTTTCATTTTTCAGTTCAAATGTTAGTGTGGGAGAGGTACCTCCAGAGTTCATGCACCACAAGAGCCTATTGTAAGCAGCATTGAAACACTATTTCAGGATCAAGTCGTCCACTGCAGTAACTAGAGGGAACAGCAGATATTTCCTGCCTTCCTCTCCATTCTTCACCAGGCTTTCAACACAAGCAACCTCTACAAACAGCATATGTTTGTAATCTTCATCACCTAAATCTGGTATTGCTTTTGCTTTCTTATCCCATGGATTCCAAACAACTGAACACAAAAATACTCATGTAAATAATTACTACTGTATCCAAGTTTTCATCTGTACACATAATCAAATCATGTGTAGGCATAAATGAAGAGCTACACCTCATCGCAAGGCCGGTGTTTTATTGATTCAAACTTCCAAATGAATTCTTTATTTTATTGTAAACTTATTACACTGCTTCTTCAACAGCAACACTAATCACTTTCATTTTTCAGTCCAAATGTTAGTGTGGGATAAGTACCTCCAGAGTTTGTACTTTATTTAAGTTCACCGTCACATACAAATCGTTCACCTATGAGGCCAAATCTTCAGATCTTCTTCAGAAGGCTTAAGTAGTAAATCAACAAATGCCTTGCTGGAGCTGTTAATTTGTCGGAAAAGGTGGGGGGTCTTCGTCAATGGTCCATAATTTGTTCCTTGCAAGTCCATGCTGTTCGAGAGAACCATGATTTCCAAACTGCATATGCCAATGACAAAATTTGGTCAAGTTAGTACATCCAATATTAAGGAACCATGAAAGATAGCTTCTTGTTTTACTAGTTGCAATAACCGTCAAGAGACTAAGACCGCCATTGTCATCATCAGCATTATCTCATATGTGAGAAGCCCTTTTAACACTGCCTTTGTCTCTGCATTCGTTTGAGTATAGCAATTATATCATTCAACATTAGATTTGTCATACATTGCTCTATCACGTCCATAACCTCTTGCATATTGATAGTGGTCATATTCTAATTTTTTTTTTATCACTGCCTCAGTTACTTCCAATCGTATAATTGTTGTTATAATCGACACGACTTCTATTATTCAAAAAATTAAATGGTCTCCTCTTTTGTGTCCTCTCTTATAAGAGTTACCACCTTCTTTGCTTATGTCTCCACTTTGATCACCTTTGGTGGAGACTTGGGCTTGCAAAGCTTGCTTTATTGGCTCCTTAGCTTTTTTTTCTGTCATACGCTGCTCGTGAGCATGCAAAGTACCATAAACCTTGTCACCATTCATGAGAATAGATCATGATCTTCTTTAATTGCCACCATAATATATTCAAATTCAAGGGTTAATGACCACATAATTTTCTCCACTGTAGCTTTGTTTTTTGTGTTCCTCCCCATATTTTTTCATTTGATTTGTTAAAACAAGAAGATGACTTACATAATTGGCCATTATCTTTAGAGGATTCCATTTGCAAAGTTTTATATTGGCTTTTCAAGGTTTAAAGTCTTACCTTCTTGACTCTCTCCATAAAATTTTACATATCTTCATGGTATCCCATGCTTGCTTTGATGTGGCTGCACTTACAATCTTATCAAAAATTAGTTATTGACTCCTTAACGAATAAAATACATGACCTTTTTATCCTTTTTCTTATTCTCACAGTGACAGCTTTTTGTGTATCACTTACATTATTACTATCATCAAGATCAACGACACCATTCTCCATAATATCTAGCAATTCGTGGTAGTAAAAGAACACCCTCATATAAATAGGCTAATTGTAATCTTTTTCATCTAAGATAGAAATTGAAACTTGGATCGATCTATTCGTTGTTATGACTCCGATATCACTAATAATGATAAATAAGAAGTACAAAATATAACAAAAACGTGGAGAAGAAACAAAAAACAAAATGTGGAGAGGAACAATGAAATAAGAACAAATGATTCTTTATTATGAAATATTAGAATAGGATTGCAATACACTTATAATAAATTTAAAACATTTATAAATTTGAAACATAAAAGACACTATACTATTTTCCTACTATAATAGAAGAACACTAACAAACTTAAAATATGTAAATATTATTAATCCCTAATAATTATTGAGATAAATATTATCTCAATATAAACAAAATATTGAACAACAGTTAGGATTAACATTAAGAAGTGAGAGATAAATGTTAGATTTTATATTAAAATGGAGATAGAAAGGTATAAAATTTTAATAGAGATTACTAATTAATTTTTAACTATTTTTATGTTAATCTTTTCTAAAGACAAAATTAGAAATGTTATTACATCAATATAAAATTAAGAGTTTTAATGGTCTACACAGAATAGTGGGTTAAATTTGTAAGACACTCTTGAAGTTTGACAAACTCTCATATTAGTTTTTTATTTTTAAAACCTATCAAATACCATTGCTTTATTTTAGCTAATATATCATCTGTCTCCTCTATCGTCAAGTTGTTGTTAAAAACCTTATTTATACACATAAAAAATGACATCATTTTGAAGTTTGTAGTTTGACATATTATCAATATGTCTTTCTTTTTTTTGAAGAGAAAAACATCTCAATACTTTATTGATTTCAATAAAACTCTGATAAAACATGAGGAATTGAATCCCAAAATCGTAAATACGCAAAATGAATAGAGGCTCAAGCTAACATATGAGCCTTACTATTAGCTTGCCTACGAATCCACCTAACAGAGACAAAAGTTAACGAATCTAACAAAAATAAGCAATCATTCACAATAGTACCAAACTCTGATCGATCAAGAATAGATGAACTTAAAGCATAAAAAAGACTTTGAGAGTCCATAAAAATAGTGCCGCTTCCATGCCAATGTTGTTGTCGAAGACAAACTAGCAAACTTCTAAGTGCCAAAGCTTCCGCAACTAGTGCATTAGTACCACCAGTGTAGTGTCCAGAAAAAAGCTTTAATAAAATATAATATGAGTGTATCAATACATCTTTTAACTCTTAAAAATTATCAATAACTCTTTATAATTTTTAAAAACGACGGCATTGTCAAATTTTGAGTCAAATGGATGAATCCTTTATCTTCATATTCATTCTCTTAAATAGAATTTTTGTACAACCTATTTTGTGTATTAATTTCTAATATACAACCAATTAGCCTTGCATACAACTAGTGAATTAATTACTAATATTCTATCCTAAGCATATATATGTGCACAGATTAAGTCTATATACATAGCTAATTTTATAATTGATAAGCAAACATTAGGCATAGGTTTTGCCATAACCTTTATCACTGATATCTCCCCTCAAATTGATGTTGAGTGATCAACAAGCATTAATTTGTCAATAAGGAAGTTATGTCGATGATTGAAAAGAGCCTTAGGAAACACATTAGCAATCTAGAGATTAGTGGTAATATGTGGGATAGAAATGATAGCATCATAAGCTCCACGAATAAAATGACAGTCCACTTCAATATGTTTTGTATGTTCATAAAACACTGCATTAGCTACAATTTGAATAGAACTAGTGTTATCTACATGGAGTGGAGTAGGATTAAGCTGAAAAAACCCAGGCTCTCCTAACAATCCACGAATCCAAGCAATTTCAAAACATGCAAAGGACATAACTCTATATCCAGACTTAGCGGAGGACGTAGACACCCGATCTTTGCTTCTTGTTTTTTCAAGAAATAAGAGAGGTTCTAAGAAACATGCACCAACCAGTAATAAAAAGTTTAGTATCAGAACAACCAACCTAATCAGCATCACTATATGCAACCAAGTGAATATGAGTATTCACAGGAAAAGAATAGACTTCGAGCTGAGGTGCATTCCAAATAGCAAATAATGTTTCGAACAGTTGTCAAGTGGAGATGTCGAGGCGCTTGCATAAATTGACTAACTTATTGAATGACAATGGAAACATCAGGCCTAGTAATAGTCAGATAATTTAGACTTCCCACAAGTTGTCTATATAAAGAAGGGTTAGAGAGAAACTCACCCTCATCATTATGATATTTAACATTCACCTCTAAGGGAGTATCTACTGAACGACCCTCTTATAGACCAACCAAAGCAATCAAGTTATTAAGATATTTATGCTAGTGTAAGAAAATACCAACTAAAGTAGAGTGCACCTCAAAACCCAAAAAATATTGTAAAGGACCTAAATCTTGCATATGAAAAGAATTTTGAAGGTGCATTTGAAGCTTAGAAATCAATTCAAAATTAGTCCTAGTAACAACAATATCATCAATATAGACAAGAAGCAAGGCAATGCCTTTAGGGGGCTTGTAAAGAAACGAAAGGGAATCATATTGACTTTGGTCGAATAAGAAATTGATAAACATAGAGTGCAACTTATTAAACCAAGCACGTGAAGTTTGTTTTAAGTCATAGAGAGGTCGCTTTAGCTTACAAACATCAAATGAATGTGTAGAAAATAAACCTAATGGTGGAGTCATAAAATTTTCCTTTAAGATGCCCCTGTAAAAAAGCATTATTAACATCCATTTGTTGCATTAGAAGCAACAATAGCTATAACAAGTTGTATTGTTGTCATCTTTGTCACAGGTGCAAATGTCTCTTCATAATTTGCTCCATATTCTTGTCGATTGCTGAGTGCCACCAACTTTGCTTTATATCTATCAAGTGAGCCATCAGACCATAGCTTAATGAAATATACCAATTTATAACCAATGGGCTTAACTCCACTAGGACATGGAACAATGTCCCAAGTATGGTTCTCCTGGAGAGCCTGAAGTTCTTCTTGTATAGCTTTCACTCAACATGCATGTTTAATTGAACAACATTATCAACCAAATTAGCAGAGTAGCCATACTTATCAAGAGGCTTAATGGTACTAGAAGATCTGCGAAGAACCATTGGAGTAGGCATTGGATCAAGGTTGGGAAGGTTTTGTGATAATGATAATGGAGGAAGGGGTCGTCGTTGCATTGATAGACAACGTTGGGTTGAAACTGCTAAGGAAGTGGAGAGATATCATCAAAGTGAGGAAGGAGCACTGTGTTATAAGAGGAAACATGATGTTGAAAATAGAACTCAAGCTCAAAGAGAATTACATTTCTAGATATATGAAAACAATCAGCAACAACATCATAATACAAAAATCCCTTCTGAGTAGTGTTATAACCTATGAAAGCACATTTAACCGATTGGGCTTTAACCATGTTGCGCTCATGTGGTGGCAAGTGAACAAACCAAACACAACCAAATGTGTGTAGCATATGATAATCATGATATGCACCAAACAAACGATAATAAGGAGAATCAAAACTCAATTCTTAAGAAGGTAAACGATTAATTAGATACACAGCAATTGACAAAGCTTCAATCCAAAATTTAGATGACATCAAAGATTGTACAAACAATATTCAAACCATACCCTACAAGTGCCAATTTTTTTTCTTACAATAACCTTAATATGTTGAGGGGTATAGGAGAAGTTCGTTGAGATACAATTCCTTTATGCCACAAGAATTCTTGAAATTCATGTGACACATATTCTTCACCATTATCAGATCGTAAAATCTTAATGCAAATGACATATTATGTTTCAATATATGCCACATAATTTTTGAAAATAGTAAACACCTTAGCTTTGGTACACAGAAAATGTATCCATGTGAAATAGTTGCAGTCATCAATGAATGTCATAAAATATCTATATTGTGCATGTGAAATTATAGGAGAAATTCCCTAAACATCACTATGTTTAATCTTAAAACAGGCATCGGAACAACCACCAGAATTAGCAAAAGGTAAGGTTTTACTCTTCCCTGATTTACAAATAGAAAAATCAAGAGACAATGCACGAGGAGAACATTGTTCTTTATTATAAGAAAACCACGTTTAATCAAATTAGACAAAATTACACGGTTAGGATGGCCCAATTGTCTATGCTAGTCTTCAGCCTTATTTTCAACTACCATAGAAGATAAATATAAAGTTCTAGGAATAGTAAATTGTACTGGAAACATTCTGCCCACTTTAGGCCCCCTCGTGATCACCTCCCCCGACATTTGATTTTGCACAAGACAATCACCACGAGATAAATGGACATCATAGTTATCCTCCACTAACTAACCAACAAAAATTAAACTAGTAGACAACTCAGGGGAGACAAAAATAGGTCTAAAAGAAGGTCCAATATCTCCAATGGCTATAATTGGATTCTTACTACCATTGGCAATCTTAATATTTTGATTACCAATATACTATTGCAAGCTTTGTAATAAATCAGGTGAACCGGTCATATGATTAGATGCTCTAGAATCAACAAACCAAGTAGAAGATAAAGTCTTACCTTGTCCCTGTAAACCAATGACAGAAAATGATGTGAGAATTGTTGGACCCCGAACTTTTGGTGAAAATTAGAAATATTAAAATGAATTTAAATGAGAAAGAAATTAATGAGAAAATTTATGAATTTAAGAAATTTTGATGAAATTAAGAAATAATTTATGAGAAAAGAATTGTTTAATTTTGAGGACTTTGAAATTTGAGTGAATTTATA
>JAOSBN010000005.1:6579970-6592315 GCA_027563595.1 Erythroxylum suave | reverse complement strand
TTTACAAATTTTGGAAAGTGATATTTGATGGCATCATGAAATCATCAAATTTTCAATAAATTAATAGTTGAGTCAAATAAGTAAAGAGTAATTAGAGTCTTTGAAGAAAACCAAGATTTTAAAGCTAGACCAAATCGGATCGAACCGTTCGGTCCGACCGAAAAAAAGTTAAACCGGATAGTTTTTAAGCAGAGAGATTATTAGATGAAACCGGACCAGACACTGGATCACTGACCGATTCAGACCTTTTTCGATCGGACCGAATGATCCGGTCCGCTTTTTAAAACCTTGATCTTTATATCAAAAAATCATAATTAAGTTGAATAATAAAAAAGCAAGGAATCGTTTTGAGAAGTGAAAGAGAATACTGGACAAATAAAGTCTTCGATCTTTATATTAAACTAATAAGCTTTTATTTGCATAAAAAGCATAATTAAGTTGAATAATGATAGAGCAAGGAATCGTTGTGATAAGCAATAGAGACGATTGGAATATTGAAGGAAAGTCGAAAGTGCTGCTTTGCAAGAACGCAGAGTTTTATAGTCCCCATCTGTTTTTAAGGAATCAGCTTATCGCTAGGTGTTTGGAGGCACTAACCAGTGATGGCGGAAACAGAGGAGTATTTTGATGTTCTTAAGAAAACCGGAGAAAAGACCGGCATTTCCAAACCGAGGTTATAGGATCAAAATCAATTTCTGGTTTTTAGCCTTTTTTTCGGCTTTCTTTCCAGTTTCGTGATTTTATTTTTTTTCCACGTAATGATCTTTTTCTTCCTTTTGGATTGCCTGAATGAAGAACATAAATCACGAGTGAAGTGTAGTTGTGAAGGTTATGCTGCTTTATTAAATGGAATCTTAGATGAGTTTTTGGTGTTTTATATTATTGTTGTTATCACCAATGGTATGGTATTGTTGTAGAGTCTTTAGTGAGGTTCCTCAGTAAGCTTTGGATGTCTTGAGAGATGAAATATGAGATAATGCAAGAACTGGAGTTAGATAATCGTTTTATGAGTACTTTGCTTTCTCCCGTAGAGGACTTGTTCATCGAGATGGAGACTACCACAGAGCAGTTCATGTGTGTATTTTCGCTGAGAGTACCCAGCAACTGCTTCTCCAGCAGCGTGCTAATAGCAAGGATTCATGGCCTGGATTGTGGGATATCTCCAGTGCTGGCCACATTTCAGCCGGTGATTCATCGCTTGTAACTGCTAGGTAAATAAAATATGTCTGCCTTTTATTCACATTCTTCTTCTGCACTGCATATGTTGTCCTTCTCCTTAAGAGACAGATGGTATGCTATTTGTTTGTATGGGTTTTTATGTTTCAATCTGTCTTGTTGTATTCTTTCTTTCTGTGTTTTGTATCCTAAGCAGAGGAAATGATCTTCTCCATGTCTCTTTTAATCAAACTACTCTGACCTTTCGTTGCATGTTTAGTTTGGGATGTTTGTCCATCTGGATAGCTTTTGCTGTTACAAGTAACGGCTACTTTTATTTGAAAATTTTGTCTTATGCATTTAGGAGGGAGCTTCACGAAGAGCTCGGCATTCTCCTCCCAAAGGATGCTTTTGGGTTGCTTTTTGTATTCCTTCAAGAGTGGTTAGTAAATCAGAATATCCGTTTCCTTGTGCCGCTTTTGATTAATTATTTATATTTCTTTTGTTTTCTTAAATGATGGAATTAATCATCTTGTTTAATTAATTCTTCATATTCTTCTTTCCTCCCTTCAATTATGAGAGCCCCACAATGTGGCATTTTCTTCTTGAGCTCCAAGGTCATGGCTGGAGTGATTTTGTTTCTACTGTGCAACTTTTATTGGCAATTCAGTTTGCAAATCTAGAAGCAGCCTTGCAGTTTTGGATGAAATAGTTTAAACTTATTGTAGGGCGTTTTCATATCTTTGACTATTCTTAGCAAGAGTTCATATAGGAACCTTGAAAACATGAGAAATGCAAGCAGTAAAGTCAAATTCATGAATGATAATGCCACCGAATTCCTTATGTAGTTGCTTAGGCTATATTATGTTCTAATGTTGTTTTCTCTTGTTCATCAAACAATTCCTTTTTCATTTCTTTATCCTCTATTAACTGACGATGTTTGCAACTGAATGCAGTGTCATAAATGATGGAAAATTTATCAACAATGAATATAATGATGTGTATCTTGTAACAACTCTAGATCCAATTCCTTTGGAAGCATTCAGTCTTCAGGTAAGGATGCTGGTCCTTGTTAACAATTGAATTTTTTTTTTGTTTATGGAAATAGAAGCTCCATCTTTTCTGCATATAATGTTAATGTCACCAATCAGAGGGCAAGAAGCTAAACTAATTCTTGCTTTCATTTTCGAGCAGGAATCAGAGGTATCTGCTGTTAAATATATCTCGTATGAGGAATATAAAAGCTTGCTATCCAAAGAAGATCCTCATTACGTCCCTTATGACGTCCATGATCAATATGGACAACTCTTCAACATAATTGAGAAAAGGTACGTTAGATAGTAATAAAGTTGTAAAGTTCAAATATATCACTTTAACATGTAATCTATTATAGATAATTCGTCAAGGAATAATGAATGCAAAGTTCCCAGCGTGCCTCTTGAGTTGAGATTAAGTCAGTAATGGAAGAAATTTGATGTGGATATTAGCTTTGTTGTTACCTATATCCCTACGATAGAGCTAAATTGCTGGTTCTTTGGAAATGCATCTTTGATCTTCCATATGGAGGTTTCACAGGGCTAGAGCTATTCTCCATCTGCTTGTTCTTCAGTGCAAGAGAAAAATCTAAGGAAGGCATTTCTTTGACACCTTCATACTAATCTTCCATAGCAGAAAATGTTGGTGACATGAATAAAATCATTTAATTGATATGGAAATTTGAGTATTTTGAAATTTAGCTAATTATGCCATTGATAATATCAAATTTGTTAAAGGTACAATGGAAGCTCTGTAGCACGCAGTTTGACTCTGCAAAAGCAACTTAGTCGATATACTCCTGTTACTCTAACTGGAGAGGTTGTCAACTTTCTCTTCTCATTTATATTAATCAGTATTGTTATTCACAATTTTTTCCCTTTGATTTATCTTTGTATTGTAGATTATGTTATAAGGAATGTTTTAAAACATATGATTATATTATTAATTATGTGATCTCAGCATTGTAAAAGTTCTATCTGTTAGCTATCTGTGATATATACAATGTAAGTTTGCCTTGAGTTAAATAAAGTGATTACATATTCTTCTCTTCTATAAACTGTTTCAAAATTTAACTTTCAATAACACTCCTCTTCCTTTCCTCTTAGTTTTTGTTTTGTCTTCACTTGTTTTGTTATTGGTTTTCTCTCAATCTTTTTTCTGTCATGTTGCTTCTTTCTTCTTTGTTCATTTGTCCTACATCAGTACCTCTGTACTATTCTTTGTTTCCTTGCATCCCTCAAAGAACCCTCCTTCCCAATCAGCTAACAATTTTATATCTTTTCCATTACAAAAGGAAAAAAAAAAGATGTACCGGACTGAAACAAACACAAACATCTTTTAAATGCTACTTGAATGTAATCTTCACATATTGCTTATTCTTTTACGTAAAACCTATAATGTGAATTTTGGGACTGCATATTATGATGGTCATTATTCTATTTAACTTGTTCTCTGTAAAATAACTTATTTAATCTCTGTTAGACATCTGAATTATGAACGTTTGCCTGACCTAGAGTAACAGGTTTCAGGGTCTTTCTAATCCATAACCTAGATAATGGAAAAGTTATCAGGTCACTAGTTTGACTAAAGTTGAAATAATAGCTTTATTGAAAAAGCCAAATGTATAACTAAATGGTAACTTAGCAATTTTATTTACTTGAAAATAGAATCGATGCAGTTCATGTATGAATTACGCACATGCTGATGAGACTATCTCTATGGCTTGGTTATACTATCATAATTGGCAAAATGCTGTCCTTATTTAGGTAGATATATACTAAAGGAATGCAAAATAATTTCATACTAAATAAAAACTCTAAAAATGTCTCTATGATGTAAGGCATGATATTATAAATATTTTTGGAGTATGCCGTACTGATAAAGTTTTTGTGCTTCTGTTGAATAATGTGTATTAGGGAAATTGATACTACTGTTTATGAATAACTGTGTTTATTTTTCTCTTTTTCCTTTTCATGTGTAATTTCATTTCTTCTTTCCTTCTCTCTGCAGCTGACGGGCCTATCAAAAGTAGAGAGGGAGGTTCTGAGTTTACTTATTAAAGCTGCAAGAGTTCTTGATGAAATCTTTTACTTGCAGGTTTTGCTCATGCGCTCATATGCATAAACAAATGAATTTTCCTGTTAACATGCGAAGAGCAGGCTAACATTCAGCATGAGTTTGCATTAGATTAAACTGAAATTCTATTCTGTTTATTCTCTCTCTTTATTCTTGCTTGAACAGGTTTGGTATAGCAATCCTCTTCTCAGGGACTGGTTGAAGAATCATGCAGATGCATCAGAACTAGACAAGCTAAAGTGGATGTACTATGTGATCAATAAGAGCCCATGGCAAGTTTTCCCTAATTCATTTTTTCTCATGCAAAAAATTTATCAAGGTGTCTGCCTCTGGCTATATTTTATGCTTGAGCCTCAATTTTCATTCAACAAGATTGACTGTCAGGTTCAATTTCATGAAAACATGTTGTGTAGGAGAGCACAAGGTAAATGAAAAACATTAGATAAAACATAAGAGAAGAGGAAATGGGTCACAAGGAAACATCAAGAACCGAACAAGGAAGACTTTAGTGCTTTAACTTATAGCGTACTTGTTTTGAATTTTGAAAATAAAGCACAATCAAGATACGAATGTAGCTGAACTGGGAAATGGATGATTGATTATACAACATATTGACTTGAGTTGGGAAAAATACTACTCCCTTATCTACTAACTGGTTTGTTTGAATACAGGAATTTCAGTCTTTCAACTTGTTACAGACTGTGCAAATTATTGTTATATTATAAACTACCCTAATCAAGATATGTTTATTTGAGCACCAAAGGAACACAAGCTTAGATGTTAATTTCTTGTAACAAGACATCTTTATCTGGCTTTATATGTATATTGCTAGCTTTATTTTTGCAAGAGAACATTTGCCAATCATGATTCCCTGAGTGAACAGGTCCTGCCTTGATGAAAATGAGGCATTCTTAACAACTGCAGATTCAGCAATAAAGTTGCTACCTGAAGCCACAAAGCCAGTTAGTGGATGGAGGGGTCTGGAGTATAGAGCAGCATTCCCTACAGTCAAACCACCTGGTGCAAACTTTTATCCTCCAGACATGGACAAGAGGGTAAAGACTGGGAATCTTAGCAGTAAAGTGAAAATGATGCTATGAAATTAATTAAAGCCGTTTTCCTTGAATTCTTTTCCTTTTTTCCAAATTCAGATCTTACCCTATTTCATATTTCAATTTAATAGCTGAAATTTCATATGTCCATTATATTGTTACTTAGTTTGTCTTTATCATGGTATTCAAGTATTGATAAGGCTTTATCAAGAAAAAAGAAATCATGGATAAGGCATTCTTGAGCTACATACGTCAAGTAAATGCCACATCTTACATGATATTTTTCACTTTTATGGTGTTAATCTTAGTTATGTATGATCTTTCTTTCCTGTTTTCCCTCTCTCTGTCTCTCTATTTTTGAGCATATATACATGCTCATTCCTTAATGTTTAATTCCCCTGTTTTGCCAGTGGATCACCATGCCATAAACATTACAGCAACATGCCATATCAATCGTCCTTACCCTGCATATCTACCACAAGGTTTATTGCCGAGGATGCACCATTTTGAAATTCCATCTTACCCAATTATTCAGTACAAAGTCCACTATATTGATTTTTGCACCAAAGATCAACAAAACGTTCAATATCTTGCTGCATTTGCTGAATTACGTGGCTTCATTGCCTTCACTTCCAGAAAACAGGCTGGGAGTTCTCTAACATTATGAGCTGTCAAATCTATGGTTTTACATCACCTGTCAAACGCTTCCTTGTCACATGCTAACTAACACAAATTGCTTACATCTTCCATTCTCTGTTTACTTGCTACTTCTTAACTTCTATAGTTTCTCACTTCTGCTTACCAAGTCCAATGTAATGCAGTAGATATTTCATAACAGGCTTGGGACTGACCGATAAGATTTCAAAGCAAGTTTTAGGGCCATTTTTGCTGTCATCCTATTTGAATAACGTCCAACTTCTATTTTGGTGACCATGCAACTGGTTTGCTAATGTCATAGGAATTTGAAATGTGGAAAGACAATCTGACAGAGGATCAACAGCAAGATGTAACTGGTTTTTTCACTGTTATCAAAAGGCACCGCGAGGATGATTTGGACTCTTCCTTATCTGATCACATTGTTGATGGAAGTAAGAATTTGGTGGGTGGTCATGACCTGTATAGTGTCCCATACTCTAAAGAGTACAATTCTTTGCTCACAAAAGCTTCTGAATTACTATATAAAGCTGGAGACTTGTCCACCTCGCCAAGGTATGGTTTTTTGCTCAATTTGTGTCATTCTTACCTTTTTATTGCTCGTTGAAAATGATTTCCATAATACTTGTGGATATTAGCTGAAACTGTTCTTATACTATTAGTTTAAAGAAGTTACTGCATAGCAAGGCTGATGCATTCCTTTCAAATGACTACCTTGACTCTGATATAGCGTGGATGGAGTTGGTAAGTATTGAGAATTCTAATTCCTGAAAGTATTGATAATTAAGTTCATTCATGTGCATCTTACTAATTCTATATCTATTTACATTCTTATTCTTTTTGCATAGTCCTATTTATCCATGGATAGTGTTTCAACTTTATCAATTACAAGGTTCTTCTGAGAAAATGTCATTGTTTATAATGTACCTTCTGCATGAATGTCAGATATCAACTTCGACTAAATATTGAGCTTGCAATTATAGATTGACTTTATAAAGCTATGGCCTGAGCAGATGTTTTTAACATATTTCAGTTAGCACTCTACTAGTAAGAATTTAAATATCAAAAGAGGCGACTAGATTTTCACTGAAAGTATGACAGTTCAAAAGATAATGTAGTTTTACAAATGAAACGTATGGGTTGTCTGCTAATGGTTGTCAAAGTGCAGCAAGAACTGAAATGCATTAAATTCTGGGAGGACCTCGTCAACAGAAGCTTTACTTGGCAGTCTGCAGATATAAACAACCATCTGCACGTTAGGAAAATTGCACCTTTAATTTTATTCCATTACAAGTATAGATACTCTAATGACAAGTTGTATGTTCTTTTTCTGAATTTAACTACTCGTGATATGTCAATCAGTTTTCAACATGATACTTCTTTATACTACTGAAATTGTGTTATACTGTAGTCCATCCAATATGTAGGCGGGTTGGTTCCTCTGTCTTCCCTAGTTGGTGAGGAGACCTTAAGATTAAGATAAGTTGCTAAGATGGAGGGGAGGGGAGGATCGAAACATTCAGTATAATTCTGAAGAAAGACTGTTATAAGGCTGAGATATAATTTCCTGGATCCTTACGTTTTATGATATTAATCCAAATTAAAGAAATGGGGTTTTCCTTTTTTTGATACAGGACTCTCAACTGGATGTTACCATAGGCCCATATGAGACATATGAAGATACACTTTTTGGATATAAGGTAATGCCTCTAGAAAGTATATCTTTTAAGGCCTTTCTATGTGTCAAAGATTGAAGCCATTAGTTGTATTGGGTCTGCTAACTCCTGTATGCAATTACTTTGCTCTTGTATACATGTGGCTGAATCAATTTTTCTTTTGGTGTGATCATATGCTCAAATTTCTTTGCGTTATCTAGGCCACTTTTGAAGCATTCATTGGAATACGGGATGACAAAGCAACAGCTCAACTTAAGCTCTTCAGTGACCATTTGCAGGTGCCTTTTAAAGTTATCTTTAACCACAGTTCCAGCATTACTCGTGTATATGTCCTAATTCCTAATTGAGGATTGTGTATATGCAGCTTTTGGAACAGAATCTTCCTATGGACAGTGCGTATAAATCAAAAGATGTTAATGCTGCTCCTATCCGTGTCATCCAACTACTATATAATGCAGGGGTGAGTCTCTTGGCCATATGAGACACTTAGATACGTGCATATACATTTTCTTTTCCCAATGGGAGTGCATTGGTATGACATTTTGGCATCTAACTTTCAAGTTTCAAGATCAGCTTTACTTGAAACTTAGATGGATGCCGATCCTCTTTTTGCTTCTACCTTTGCTGCATGTATGCACATGCTTTTTGTATAGATTTAAACTGTGAGTTAGAGTTAAAACATGATTTATTATACGCCTCAAACTTAACAGGTAAGCTTTTGTATTAGAATGTTTCTTGATAGTGCCTTTATCTAAGTTTCATTAAAACGACAATTGCTATGCAAATTATCTTTCATATTTGAAGACCCGTATTTATTTGTTATCTTTCTTGTTAGTGGCTCAGTTTATATCGTCATTATGGATGCACAGCACATAAGTTGGCAGTTGCATCCATGAAGTTGTAATCGGCCTCTACTAGTGGACCAAATGGCACCCACTCAATATATTAATTACATATGTAAAAGTTGCTATAATATTTAAGAAGTTTGGATCTAAATCTATATAGATCAGCATTTGAAACCTTATGTCATCACATATTTTCTGTTATAAACATTGATCAACATATATGTATGTCCATATAAGTATTTAGATTCTCACAATATTGCCTGAACAAAATTATCTGGTCAATTGGATTGGATTTTATTAATGTGTTACCATCCCACTTCTTATGAACAAATTGGTAAGGTGGTTAAATATCACCAATTTTTTTTCCTGTTGCACTTTGTTTTTAACCTCGTCTGTTAATCACCTCAGTTACATCTATCTGTCCATATAACTTTTGGTTAATCAATTTAATTTTGCATCAGGATGTAAAGGGTCCACAGACCGTTGCTTTTAATTTGCCAAATGATGAGCGCATAGTCAAAGAACGTGGAACATCAATGGTCATGCTTAAGAATGTTTCAGAGGCCAAGTATAAGTTCTTTTCTCTGAATTTTCGAACTTATCAACTTTAGATTGTAT
The DNA here is from genome assembly GCA_027563595.1 of Erythroxylum suave. Lineage (NCBI taxonomy): Eukaryota > Viridiplantae > Streptophyta > Magnoliopsida > Malpighiales > Erythroxylaceae > Erythroxylum > Erythroxylum suave. The sequence goes on along the minus strand of JAOSBN010000005.1, from coordinate 6,583,204 downwards.
TGGTTCAAATTGCAGGATTCTTTTGTTGGTGTCCAAATAATTTAAATGCTATATGTGTATGCCTTAACAGGTTCAAGCATATTCTTCAGCCCATCGCTTATCAACTTTAGATTGTATTGTTTCAAATTGCAGGATTTTTTTGTCGGTGTCCAAAATAACTTAAGTGCTATATGTGTATGTCTTAACAGGTTCAAGCATATTCTTCAGCCCATCGCTGATCTGTGTATTACCAAGGAACAAAAGGAACTTGTGGATTTTGAATCTTTCTTTACACATACCATTTGCCATGAGTGCTGCCATGGTATTGGGCCTCATAGTATAACACTTCCGAATGGTAAAAGCTCTACTGTGAGAAAGGTTAGTTTTATCATTTTTCCTTTTGTTCAATTTCATTTATCCTTGGGATGCGTTCGCTTACATCCCTCAACTTTCAGTTCTTCATCAAATACTATGTTAATGCAAAACTGTATCCTAGTCATTTCTGCAATCATGCTATCTAAGATTTCCAATCAGTTATTTGACATAGGTAATCAGAGCATTTTATTAGCATTACCAATAATTGCAAATTCAACACAAAATGATAGCTTAAATGCTGTAGTTCTTCAATCGTTGGTTTTTTGAGGCTGTAAAAAGTTACTGTTTTGAGTTTTTTTTTTCCTTCCATTAATTAAGATCATCACACAGGATTATATACTTGTCTCTTGCTTTGCTTCATCTGACTGCAAACCTGTACATTAAAATATCCCTTTCTTTTGGAGCTTTTAGCACCAAAATTAAAAGCTTTCACTTAATATTTTGTTCAGGAGCTTCAAGAACTGCACTCAGCTCTGGAAGAAGCAAAAGCTGACATAGTTGGTCTTTGGGCACTCAAGTTTCTAATCGGCCAGGTTGGTAACTAGTGGCAATAGAGCCTATCTCATAATATGTTTGATAAAAGAGTGATATTGATTTCAACGGACCACTGTCTCTAGTTATCATGCTCTTTGTAGAATTTACATTTAATCTACATATAAATTTGGGATTCAAATTGCAAAATTTCTCACTATATATTTGAGGTGTCCAGGGTATTCTTCCGAAGAGTTTCGAGAAGTCTATGTATGTTTCTTTCCTAGCTGGATGCTTCCGTTCCATTAGATTTGGTTTGAAGGAAGCCCATGGGTGAGGCCATCCTCCTTCCTTATAGACGCAAGTTTTATATGTTAAATATAATTACTTCTCATTTACTATCTGTTATTCATTTGACTGCTCTCAGTAAAGGACAAGCGCTTCAGTTTAACTGGTTGTATGAGAAAGAAGCCTTTGTATTGCTTCCTGACCAGACATTTTCTGTTAATTTTCAAAAGGTATATTCTTGATCCAGACTCCATCTTTTATAGGTACTTTTAACCAACTGATGATGCCAAAACTTTATTTTCACTTGACAGATTGAAGGGGCAGTTGAAAGCCTAAGTAGGGAGATACTTACCACACAGGCAAAGGGAGATAAAGCAGCTGCAAGTTTACTTCTTGAAAACTACTGTAAAATGACACAACCGTTAAAACTCGCTCTGGGGAAATTGGAGAGCGTCAAGGTATGAGCTGTACATGCATTTGAATGCTTGAGGAAAATTACTTCATTGTTCAGGCCAGTTTGTCAGCATTTTCAAGAAACTTTTAAGAAATGTCTTCACTAAAATGAACATGCATGTTAGTGGATTGAAAATATTATTAACTTAGGTTACCTTGTTGGATTTCTTCATAAGTTGCTCTAGATAACCAACATGAATTCGGTCTTTTTTCGGTGTCTGGTAAAACATTCCTACTTGGTCACTTAGAAAAAAAAAAGAATAAGTTCATGCAAAATTGTAAGTCCAAACATTTATGATTGCTTTGTTTATATTAGCCTCTCATGATATTGGTATTCATTGACCTGCAGGTTCCAGTGGATATTGTTCCTATATTTCCCATAGCAGATGAATTAGCGGGCTAAATTTACTTTGCAGTATCCAGTGAATCGTTGTATTGTTTTTTTATACAAGTTTAACTTTCTTAGCTATGCTGTGTGGAATGGACAAGGATCTGGTTTCTGTTGTGGATTTTTTTGTGACTTGTAATGAACACGTGGTTTGTTGTGATTTTGTTCTTATAATACGAATAGAGAAGAAGGAAAGAGCGAGAGAGAGAGAGGGAGAGATTTCCAGAATCACGAGAGAATATTTAGTGTAGTTTTTAACCGATTTCTGATTTTGCATGACATTCTAGCCGTTAGCGTAATGTTAAATACTCGTGATAGAAAGGCTATAATGTTTGTTCGTGTAGGATTACATCCATAGGTTTGTTATTTAAATGACACGTTTCTTGTGTAACTGTTAACACTGCCGTTTTATTAGCTACTTAAACTATTTCCATTGTTCTGGAAAGCTTTTCTGGATTTTGAAGAATTACTCTCATGATGCATTCACATTTCTGCTGTTCGACCACTGAATTAATAGCTGAGTTATAAATCGGTTGTTTCTCTTGACCATCCTCCTTCCTAACACAACTACGGGTATGTGCTCTGAAGGTGTAAGGAATTCAAGTAATGTTGTTAAAGTCCTGTTTTGACACTAAAGTTCAAATAGGGAGGCCACTTGGCGATATCGACAAGAAACCAAAGCAATAAGGCTAAACTAGTCTTAGACAAAGGCTTTAATAAGATGCTTAAGGGCTTTATAAGTGTTGGACTATACATAATGCATCAGTCATGACTTTCTTCTTAGTTTACTTCTACTAAATCACATACGAGACGTCTCAGTAAATTCCGTCCACTTGACATAGTCGATTTAACTTTCCTTTCTCTTTTAGATGCTTTAAGGACTTACGAACAACATGAATAAAAAACTTTTCGGATCACGGATAATGTTGACAGGTCTTCCAACTCTTGTACTAATGTATATGACTCCTTGTCATAAGTTGGATAGCTAAGAGTAGCTCTATTGAGTTTCTCAATAAAGGACATAGTTGGTTGATTTTCTTCGTTAAAACATTCCCAATAACTACTCTTAAAGCATTATACTTTATGTTAAAAGCTTTTATGAAATTTAAGAAAAGCTAATAAAGAGCCATAATATAGCCTTCTTTTAATCAAATTAAAAGCACACTAATGTTCTTCATAAACCTATTGTAAAAAGTAACTAATCTGTGAAAATTAATCAAATCACTCATAGATTTAGGTCTATGTTTCCCTCAAAATGAGATGGCCAATAAAGCTCAACC
>JAOSBN010000005.1:6557034-6577880 GCA_027563595.1 Erythroxylum suave | reverse complement strand
TATTATATATGGAGGGAACGCAATCGTCGCATTTATCGGGAGGTTGAACAACCTAGTCATGCTCTCACCGCTACCATCGTCAACTTGATCAGAGAAGTTTTAATGGCCAGCAACAACTTTGATACTCTTCGTCCAGGCCTCAGAGGGATTTGGCTACTGTAAAGAGTGTCTTGTGTTTTTAGATTCAATGCTCTTAGCAGTATAGTAGACTGCTGTTATGTCGATTTTTTTGTCTCCTTTTCATAGGAGTGTATATAGTTTTTCATACTTTTGATTTATATATTACCTTTCAAATTTCAAAAAAAAAAAAAAAGATTCACTTAAAAGTATACGACAGAATTCCATGTTTTTCCTATAAAAAATATTTTATTATTAGAATAAATATGAAAGGTAGAGAATAATTATAAGAACAATACACGTGGGAAAATATATACTCATACTCAATTTGAACACACTAAGGCCCCGTTTAGTTGGTCGGAAAGTAAAGTGAATTTGGAATATGATTCTTTGGAAAATAAATCTATTGATAATAAAGATATTCATATGTTTAGATATTTATAAGAAATCTAATAGAAAAGTTGGGTGAATTCTTATTATAGTATTTAGTATGCAACAGTATTTCATGGAATGTAATTTAATTTTGACTTGTGTTTTCAATTATATCCTTCCAAACCAAATAAAAATTAAAATCATTAAATAATTTTAATTTATAATACAAGTTATATTATTAAATGTTAATTTTTTCATTCCTGATATTCTAATCATATAGTAATGTTATGTCATAAATATAATATTGAAAAATACTAAAAAATCCTTCAATTGAGTATAAGATAAATCTTAAAATTCAAATCAAATATCAAAATTTTTTCTAACATTTAACATAAAAATGCAAATAGTGCATTATTATTAGATTTATTATTCTTAGGAATTTTATTATTCTTAATATTATTAATTATTATTATTATCAATTTTCCACTTATTATTAATTTTATTATTAGTAAATTTATTATTTTTATCAATTACATTTATTTTTATTAATAATATTATTAATATAATAATAATAATAATAATAATAATAACAATAATAATAATAATTATTATTATTATTATTATTATTATTATAATTATTAAATTCCTTATTCTTATAAAAGAATTATTGTAGAGTTGAGAGTGAAAGAAGAGTTAATTGACTACTGTTTTTTTAGATTAAATTCTTAAAGAAAGTAATCTAAATACTAATGGAGGTGATGAGATTTAGAATCGAAGTGAAGTGCTACTTGGAAAGTTTTTACTTTCCTAACTACTCAAAAAAAACGAACTAAACGTGATAATATAAATTTTAGGATAAAGATAACTTTTCCAAGCAAGAATCCATGTCAACCAAACAAAGCCTAATGATAAATTTTGATGTTAAAGTATACTATTTGAATCACTATTAACAAAGTAAAACAAAACAAAAACAATCGACATAGCAGAAAACTAAGCAGCTTGATATTTCAACACTGTATAATTTTGTTCCCACTAATACTGATGATCATGCTTGCTCGTACATTATTTACTCTGGTTTAAAGTTGAGCACGTTACTGAAAAGGGATACCCTGTGTAACTTGGCTCTCACTATCCTGAAAAGGGTTAATCCTACTAATACTAAATCCACCTTGAATTTTTCTCATGTAGCATCATCACATTACTCAGGCAGTGACCTCAGTCTCAAGTCATTCAGACTAGAGCAGTAACTTTAATTCCTTCCTTTCAACCTAGGAATCGTGCCCCTAAACTAAGTGAGGTTGTTTGATGGAAGTGCTAGAAAGGATTTGCTGAGACATGCGGAGAAAGCATACTAACATGTCAACCGCTGAAGCCTTCCACATACACCAAGTTGGCTGAAAATCATAAATTGTCAACGCAAAAAAGGGTGGCTGTGGCTCCAAAACTCCAGTGAAAAACTCATATTGCTCCATTATGGGCAGTACTGAAATCAAATGTCAACTCTTAACTTTACATTTATGTGTGTCACATTGCGACCTCAAACAGTGAAGGTTGAACCAGAATCATCTTATCTTAGCGCCTGACATGTTCCTCCAGTACTGTCCTTTCAATGAGGAGTGTGTCCATTGAGCTACGTAGTTGAATATCTACTCATCACGGCTCTAAGCAAATGATGTGGAGAATGGTGAATACATATTTTTAGTCCCTCCAAATATCATGACTTGTACTGAATTATCATGGATAGGAGATTTATCAGCCACCACCACCACCACCACCACCACCACTACCATCTTCATCCTAGTTCTCTTAAAAGTATCCAGTTTCATTGCTGTTGCTATTTCATTGATTCAGTACTAACATTATTATTAGTATGAAACAAGATGAAAATGGTTAATGGTCTTGCTCAAGTAACAGAATCTAGCACTTACACGGCACTGAAAATGGCCTTCAGTGGAGTAATCCTGAGTCTGCTGCTCCAGCATTCAATTTTAACGTCTCCTTTTGCGGTTTCAGGGTATCACTATAACGGGCATCTCTACCACTCTTTGGCTACTGATAAAGCAGCTCTTCTGGCGTTCAAGAAGGCTATTATTTCTGATCCTGATTCTGTGCTAGAAAACTGGAGTGAGGATGTTCATGTATGCAACTTCACTGGTATTCAGTGCGGGAAACATAATCACCGTGTGAAGGAACTCAGCCTGAGCAACTGTGAACTTTCAGGGCCACTTTCGCCCATTCTTTCCAATCTCACCGAACTTAGATCACTTAAACTAATGTACAATAATTTTTTCGGCATTATCCCACCTGAATTATCTTATATTAGACATCTGCGTTTTCTGGATCTAGACTTTAACAACCTGCAGGGCCAAATTCCTGACTCCTTTGCTCTTCTTACCAATCTGAAGGTAGTAACTATGGGGTTTAACAAATTGACAGGTACGCTTCCACCTTCCTTTTTCTCAAACTGCACTTCACTCAGAGTTGTAGACCTATCCAGCAACTTTTTCACCGGAGAAATTCCTCAAGAAGTTGGAAATTGTCCACTATGGAGCCTCAGCATGTACAGCAATCGATTTACTGGACAACTTCCCACTTCTTTAGCCAATCATTCAATCTATTACATTGATGTGGAAGATAATTATGTCTCTGGTGAACTGCCTGCAATGATTGTGGCAGGAATGACGGAACTTGGCATGCTCCACTTATCATATAACATTATGATAAGCCATGACAACAACACCAATCTTGAACCTTTCTTCACTGCCCTCGGGAATTGCACAAGTTTGAAGGAGCTTGAATTGGCTGGCATGGGCCTTGGAGGAAGATTTCCTAATTCAATTGCCAGACTTAGCACGACACTCACATCTATGTTGCTAGATGGAAACCAGATCTTTGGATCCATTCCTCCTGGCATAGCAAATCTGTACAATCTTACTGTACTGAACCTAACTTTCAATTCCCTGAACGGAACAATTTCCCCTATGATCAGCCAGTTGTCAAACTTGGAGCAGCTTTTCTTGTCACACAACAAGTTCTCAGGTGAAATTCCAGCAGCATTAGGCCATCTCCCCCATCTTGGTCTTCTTGATCTATCTTACAACCAATTCTCAGGTGAAATCCCAGAAAGTCTAGGAAATTTGGTACTCGTGAATTCGTTGTTTCTCAACAACAATCAGCTCTCGGGGAACATTCCCTCAACGTTAGGATGCTGCACCGATCTGTACAAGCTAGACTTGTCTTACAACAGATTGACAGGGAGCATCCCTCCTGAAATATCTAGATTACGTGAGATCAGAATATTTCTCAATCTTTCGCACAATTTCCTTTCAGGACAGTTACCTATTGTACTCAGCAAGCTTGAAAATGTTCAGGAGATTGATGTTTCTTCCAACAAGTTCAATGGAAGTATCTTTCCTCTGATATCAAATTGCATTGCGTTAAGGATGTTAAATTTGTCCCGTAATTTTCTCCAAGGTCACATTCCTGAATCACTGGGAGATTTAAGAAACCTCGAAACGTTAGATTTTTCAGCTAACAATCTATCTGGAGAAATCCCACAAAGCCTCAATCGGATTCGCACCCTCACCTTCATCGATCTTTCTTTCAACGACTTTGAAGGGCCAATTCCATCTGGTGGCATCTTCGATTCTATCAAAAATGTATCTTTAACTGGAAATCCTCATCTTTGTGTTGCAGTTTCTGGCACGCTTACTTGTTTTCAGGAAAAGCATTGGTTCAATTCAAAGAAGTTCTTAATCATGTTTGTCTTGGGCATAGTTGTATCGCCATGCTTGAGCACAGTATGTTGTGTGATTGCAATTCGTCGAATGAAAATGGTTTCATCTGGAGACACAATGGAAATGGAGATGGCAAGAAAAAGCTCAGCAGTCCCTGAACTGATTCATAACTTTCCAAGAATTACATACAGAGAGTTATCAGAAGCCACTGGAGGATTCGATGCTCAGAGACTGATCGGCACTGGTAGCTATGGACGAGTCTATAAAGGGTCTCTTTCAGATGGGACACTAATAGCTGTAAAAGTTTTGCATTTACTAACTGGAAACTCAACAAAGAGCTTCAACAGGGAATGTCAAGTGTTGAAGAGGATTCGACACAGAAACTTAATAAGGATTATAACAGCATGTAGTCTTCCCGATTTCAAAGCTCTAGTTCTTCCATACATGGCAAATGGAAGCTTGGACAGTCGTCTCTATCCGCATTCAGGAAAAGATAATTTGGATTCTGGTTCATCAGATTTGACTCTAACCCAAAGGGTGAACATTTGTAGTGACATAGCTGAAGGAATGGCCTATTTGCATCACCACTCGCCTGTTAAAGTTATACACTGTGACCTGAAGCCAAGCAATGTTCTTCTCAATGATGATATGACAGCTTTGGTTTCTGATTTTGGTATTGCAAAGCTGGTTATGACTGTTGGAGGTGGAACTGGTGGGGCTGCTGAAAACATGGGGAATTCTACAGCAAATTTGTTAAGTGGATCGATTGGATATATTGCACCAGGTACTAAATCTTCCTTAGCTTTCAGAATTTAGAAAACCAGAACACAAAATTTCAATGAAAAGTCGCACTCAATTCAATAACGAAGTGGGAAATAGTCAGAATTACATCTTGTTTAATAACTGAAAACAATCTTCATCATTCTGTCCCTTGTTTTTCGTTAAAGCAGTTTCAGGAACACGGGCGTGATAAAAGATTCTTCTTTTACGCTTATAGTGCTCTAAAGCCTTTAGGAAAATGAATAGTAATGAAGATTCAAGCAGAAATTGATGATTGAATTGAGCTTTGCCTAAGAACGCCCCTCATAATTATGATGCCCGTAGAATGAATTACCAGTCATAATTATTGCCGGATTATTTCTTTTCGGTCAAAAATCCTTGTTATGTTTCCAATAATACACTTTTTCCCTCTTTCAATAACTACTGGTAATTATGGCTTCCAACTTTGCCACTTGATACAAATAACAGGTCACAAACCTTACTCTGAAATTTCTATGATTCAGAATATGGGTTTGGATCAACCACTTCAACAAAGGGAGATGTTTACAGCTTTGGGATTCTAGTTCTTGAGATGGTGACAAGAAAGAAACCAACGGATGACATGTTTATTGGTGGGCTGAACCTGCATAAATGGGTGAAAAATCACTACCACGGCCGAGTTGAAAGAGTGATAGACTCATCCCTAGTTAGCGCTTCAAGAAATGAGCCACCTGAGGTCAAGAAGATGTGGGAAGCTACAGTATCAGAGTTGATTGAATTGGGTATACTTTGCACTCAGGTCTCTCCCTCTATTAGGCCTACAATGCTTGATGTTGCTGATGACCTGAACAGGCTAAAGAAATATCTCAATGGAGACGCTACTGCTACATTTGCCTCCTCCCTAGGAATTTCATCTTCAACTATGGAGGATGACTAATGTTTTTCCAAATCCATTTGATTCTCCAAGTTACGTTTCTGTAGTTAATTCCAGGAAATTAACTTGATTTTTTGCAGAAAAGGTAAGACACTTCCATGGTCGAATTTTGCTAAAGTTAGTACAGCTCCAGACAAAGTCCTAACTAGGAGAGGAAAAGATAGCATAATTGATAAAAACTGATTTACAGGTCTTTTATTTTAGTTCTCTTTTTAGGTTACGAGACAGAAGGAAAGATCAGTTGGACGCGTACTTTCCTTTCGAAACTCAGTCCACAACTTTTTAGGGAAACACATTTATTGCTCTTCCCACTTAACTTCAATGGCTGTGTTGTTAGTGTTTGCTTCGTTATTGATGGGAGCAAAGGCACATAACACGAGTCATGTTCCTCTTTTGTCCGAACAGTCGAGTGGATGGAAGTGCTCCACCAGTGACCTCACCACCGTAATAGAAGAGAGCACTAACCAACGTAAGTGAGAGATGTTGTCAGCTGTCCTTTAGCTAAGCTCCAAATTTTTCAGACAAGATCCTTTGTCCAATTTTTATGGTGTTTTATTTTGTCCAATGAATATCAGTCATTCATTTATGCGAGTCCTACATTTTTATGCGGGACCTATATAAATAAATGGCTAAGATTCAGTGGACAGAATAAGACATCGTAAAATTGGACAGAGGATCCGGACTCCAAATTTCCTCTATAATGTCAAATCCAAAATTTAAAACATCATTATAGAAGGATTTTTTTTTCTTTGGCAAAATACAACTTAACAACAAGAAATAAGATTTTCCTTTTGAATATTTCCGTCCATTCCTTCTCATTGTTATCCAAGAGTGATTGAGGATGTCTGTGGAGTGGCCCTCCCGCGTATGTGTAACTAGTATGGTTTTCAGGGCTTTGCCCTCCTTTTAATCAAATAAGATTTTCCTTTTGAAAGAACTATAGGAACAGTAAAATCAAAAATTCAAAACATGTTCAACCAATCCTATTACATCAAAAAGTAATCAAATCTTCTAGATAAAGCCTATACAAAATCTTATAGGGCATATACTTAATCTTAAAAACTACATCAAAACATGTAAAAGAAGTAGATTTGAACTAAATAGCATTATGTGTCTTCCACAATGTGTAAATCGTGCAACAAAATGTCAATCTAGCTGCCTTGCTTTTCAACCATGCTCCACTGTAGTCTTTACATATCTATTTAATAGCACTAGGCAACGTAGACATCTCCCATGCCAATCCAAGCCATCCTCTAACAGTCTCCTATACTATACACGAGAAAGAACATGAAAAGAATAAGTGTGTCATTGTCTCATGCTCAACTCCACGTAAGATGCATGTCTATTAATGTTAAGAAACATCTAATTATCCTTGGTTGACAATCGATTACGAAAGTTAAGCCAAGTAATAAAGGAAAATTTTAGCGGAATGTACTTCTTCTAAATACATGGCATCCATAATCGTTTGGTATGCTTGATTCGAAGTAAATCATACACCTTCCCAGAAGAAAGACCTCCTTTAATACACATCTCCTGAACTTCCAAAATCACATTATTCCGTCCACCAAGCTTATCCACAGAAAGAGTCTCTAATCGATGCCAACATCTTCATCAACCGTGAATTTGCATTTAGAGGTTCTCAAATTTTTCCGTTCCCATTCTTCATTTCCTTCTTAGGGTTGGTCATTGCTATAGGTCCCGCACTTTTATTACATCGATGTAGATTGCCTCGCGAAATAGCAATAGAGCTTTTCTAGACATTTGTAATTCGTGGTCTAATTAGACAACATCTTGTCCTCCCTTCACCACCCCCATGGGGATGATCTACAGGGTTTGTAACTACTCCTCTTACTACAGGACGCTTACCTAGCCAACATTTAGATTCGACTCTATCCAAACTTTTCTAGTTCACCCCAGCATTCCCTACTTGTCCGACTATTGCTGAGTAGTTTTTGGATATTAAACAAACCTCTCAAGAAGACCCGATCCATAGAGTACTTATTACTGGTGCCATGAATAGATATGTTTTTAGATCTCGCATTTCGAATCCTCCTTCTTTATTTCCTTATTGTAATTTGATTTTCTTATAGTAATAAATAATTTTTTTGTAATACGTTTATTGTATTACATACTTCAATACATATATGATTAGATATATATGTAGTTAATGACCACTCATATTTGTTTTGTACGCGAAATCCCTAATTCAAATTGAAACGTATAGTGATTTGATAGATAAGTTTCTATTGCATCAATCTAACCATTCGCTCCCTTAGTTTTCGTCTCTCAATGTTAGTGTCGGCCCAATAAAGTGCTTTCACCGTTGGTATTCTATCTGATCTCTATGCATTTCACTGCTCCACAAGAAATTTCCTCTGCTCCTACCATACTCTAGCTTGGCAGTTTCTACCGCTTATCCAGGGTTGAGTCCTGGGATTTGATGGCCGACTTAAAGAGCCACCTACAGATGCTTTACGCCCAATCATTCTGGATAACGCTTGCATCCTCTGTATCACCGCAGCTGCTGGCACAGAATTAGTCGATGCTTATCTACTCAACTCAATTGGAAGCTAAGTCTCGGGCAGCTTTCCTTGGAACTGGTTCAATAGCCGCGAGAAGCCCAAAACATCAAAATTGGCTCTTTTGGCGGAGTGGCCAGTTTTTTTTTGTGAAGTTATAATATTGAAGATTAATTTTTTATTATTCAATAAGCATCTTGTATTTTATAAAAATTCGGGCCAATATAATCCTTACATAAGGGCCACCCCATCCAACTTTCCTGCATTAAGATACGTTTTATCCGCGGACGATTCTCATAAGGGATTCCTAACATATCATAAGATTCCGTTTCTTGAAAATCCACACTTTTCCAAACCCAGAAAACAGACAGAATTCTAACATTCTTCCTTGGAACAAATACTTTTATACATATTTCTTCTGGTTGATCTATATCGTACTCTATTCTCCTAAGATGATATACACTAGCTAAGAGCCTTCCGGTTGCTGTATCATAGGTACATTAAGAACGCAAATAATTGTATCCATATACATATAAAATGACAGTAATGGAATGCCAATCCTCAGGCTTTACTTGTAAAATCTCTATTCCTTGGTAATCAAAGCCCAAAGATCTATGAACTATCCCATGTTTGACCAGTCAAGTGGACAAATGATGCTGCATCTTTTTTCTTTCTCCCGCATTTTTTTTGTATAAGTTGTTTTTTATATAAGTCTTTATTTGTATAAGTCTTTCAAATGTACGATGAAATTTATGAAGATTGACTTGTCCTTTTGTTTTTCATACAAAAAAAATCATTTCTATAATTTAAATTGATTAATTTTTGGGACAATACTGACTTTTTGTATTTGAAAAATGTTTCAGACGGGATCTTTGAAGTAGATGGTGGTTGATAGAGTAATCCTTGGTAACAAATCTCCCCTGTAAGTAGACCTCATATATCTATCGAACCAAAGAGTGTCAACTTTAGAGTTGATATTCCAAATGATCTTTGATAAAAGTGCAGCATTCCAAACTCTACAGTTCTTCAAACCGAGACCTCTTTCATCTATAGGCAAGCAAACATCATCCAATGCCACTTTAAAATGTTTTCCACCCCACAAAAACAACCTACAGATTGATGTGATGCAATCCAAGATAGCAAGCGACATAGGAAAGCTTGGAGCCAGAATGATTGTACCCCCTAGATTATTTCCTTAATCAACTCAAGACGCATTCCAGTTATTAATAAACCCCCCAATAGTCTCAATAAGCAAAGAAAATTGTGCCACTAAAACCTTTAAGAGAGCCGAAGGAATGCTTAAGTAACGTACCGAAAAAGTTCTCATAGGAAAATTAATCAAATCCATTATGTCCTCTCTTTCACGACCATATACTCATGTAAGAAGCATACTAGATTTGGAATGGCTAACCTTAAGCCTCGTTACCCCTTCCAAGTCTTTAAGAGCATCAATAAAAATTTGAATCAACATCAAGTCCCCTCTTAAGAACAGCATCAAATCATCAACAAATGCAATCCCAAGTTTGCCACACTTGGGATGGTGGTTAAAATGAGAATTTGTAGTTCTCACCTTAAGCAACCGTGAAAAGTCCAATTATAAGATAAACAAGGTAGAAGACATGGGATCACCTTGTCTCAGACCACAGTGTCCTTTAAACATACTATGCAAAACACCATTAATGGATATAGAAAAGGATGCCATAGTGATACACTCCATAATCCATGCCACAAACTTCAATGGAAATTCCAATCCAACCAACACATTCTCGACAAAGGCCTAAGAAATAGTATTATAAGATTTAGTAATGTCTAGCTTAATCATGCATCGTGGAGAAATCCTCTTCCTAATATAGCCTTTAACCAACTCTTATGCTAAAAACACATTATCAACCAAAGTTTAAGAGACTCAAGTAAAGGTGACATTCTCTGTTAGAAAAGTGGGTTCAAGTTGGATGGCTTAAGGCATGAAAAATCACTATCTTTAAGGAAATATTTGTCCTCACTAGTTGCTGCAGGGTTTTGACAAATTTCTCTCTAGGATACAACAAGCCTAATGTTCTTTAAGATAGCAAAATCAATAGAGAATCAAAGATGAACTTCAATTAAGAATGAATATGATAAAGATGAAGAAGAAAAGATTTGATTGTATATAAACCATGAATTGGATGTTAAACCAACCTTATATAGACTTAAAGACACCTATTCATAATGTACATGATTGTTCATGGCTCCTCTTAGGAAAATATGTGACCATTCATGGCATTTGAATTGAAAAGACATGTCTTTTCATTTACACTTCTTCATTCAATTCCTTACATTTTAAACTATTTTCCAACAATCCCCCATTTAGTTTGTAATGCAAGATTAAAGACATTTCATGCATTTAAGAGGTACCTTTCGATTTGAACCTCTTATTAGTACAAGCACTTCAAAATTCAAATGAAAGTTAAGTGGCATGGAAGCTTTGAACCTAGATTCCTATGTGTTAGAACCGGAAATGCTATACACATGAAACCTTCATTCTTCTTAGAAGTTCATTTAACAACCACACTTTATGGCCTTTTGCTCCCTCCTAGAGTTCATGAACATTTATAAGATCTATTCCTTGTTGAAGCGGCACCACTTCCAATGTTCATATAGGTGAAGATCGTTAAGAATTTATTCCCACTCAACTCTTCATTAAGAGTGCTTAACACTCACCCTCCTCTAGTTCTAATCTTTTGACTCTTTTAGGATCAAACTTAGTACTTAGTCCCTTGCTTATAACTTGTTATTACCCATTGAACTTTGATTAGTGATGTGCTAGGAAAAGTTGGGTTTCCATTACAAGCAAAGTTAATTCATAAGTCTCAATCCCAAACCTATTGATGTGCTCTTTATCAAATCTCTCGAGAGACCCTTTGTGAATGGATCCGCCAAGTTATCATAGGATTTGACATATACAATGGCAATAATACTAACTGAAATCAATTGCCTTACATATTCATGTCTAAGGCTTATATGTCGATATTTTCCATTATAAATTTTACCATATGCTCTAGACATAGTTGATTGACTGTCACAATATAAGAATATGGCTGGCATCGGTTGTGACCACAACTCGATATCCAATAACAAATTTCTCAACCAGTCCGCTTCCTTACCCAGAGCCCTTAATGTTATAAATTCGGATTCCATTGTTGAATGCGTTATACAAGTTTGTTTTTTTGATACCCAAGAAACCACACCTCCTCCCAAGGTGAACACCCAACCCGATGTTGATTTGTTATCACTCACACTAGTTATCCAACTAGCATCTGTGTAACCTTCCAACACGGCTGGAAGCTTGTTATAAAACAATTCGTATTTTATAATTTTCTTCAATACCCAAGTACTCTCCCAATTGCCTTCCAATGTTCCACACTAGGACTACTAGTGTAACCTAATAATTTACAAACTGCAAAGGGAATATCCGGTCTAGTGCAATGTGTAGCATGCATTAAACTAGCAATAGCACTAGCATATTCCAATTGAGCCACCGCTCTACCTGTATTTTCGGTTACTTTGCATGAGGCATCATATGGAGTATTTGCTTCTTTGTTTGAATTTGTTCAACACGTTTCCAATATAATGAGATTGTAAAAGGGCAAACCCCCCACTATGTGTAGATACCTAAATTCCCAAGATAGTATCTACCTCATTTAAATCTTTCATTTTGAATTGTGAGGTTAGATACTTCTTTGTTTCATTCAAACCCAACATATTAGTGCCAATAATCAACATATCATCCACATATAAACATATGATGACACTATGTTCTTGTGTAAACTTAGAATATATACACTTATCGGCACTATTATGCTTGAAACCATTTTTTAAGAAAATGGAATCAAATTTCTCATGCCATTACTTGGGCGCTTGTCTTAATCCATACAAAGACCTTATTAACTTACACACTTTGTTTTCATTACCTAGTAGAACAAAACCCTCCGGTTGCTCCATATATACTTCTTCATCCAAGTCATCATTTAAAAATGTAGTTTTAACATCCATTTGATGTACATACAAATTATAAATAGAAGCTAAAGCTGATAGTACCCTTATGGATGTTATCCTTGCAATCGGTGCATAAGTATCAAAGTAATTTATTCCCACTTTTTGCCTAAAATCTTTGGCAACCAACCTAGCTTTGAATGTTTATCTGACCCATCCGTATTATATTTCCTTCTAAACACCCACTTATATCCAATAGTTTTTAAACTAGGAGGCAGATCAGTAATGACCCAAGTATTATTTGATAATAAAAAGTCCATTTCATCATTGATTGCTTCCTTTCAAAACGATGCATCCCTCGATTGCATTGCTCCCTTATAGGTCTTTGGATCATCCCTAACATGTAAAACAATTGGTATCTTATTTAGTACCATTGTCCTAGTCCCTTCAACTAAGAAGACAATAGATTGTGAGGATATAAAATCCAAATGTAAGTCCTTTTCTTTTCTAGCACGTTGACTCCTTCTAACTTCAGTTGAAGGACTTGAATCATGTTCAATGCTAAAACTTGATTTAGAATGTTTTCTAAATTGCGGTTCAACCAAATGCTCACTAGTAGAGTCTTGATTTGAGCTTGACTTATTATGAAACTTGTTTTCAACAAGCTCAATGTCCCTTCGCTCTATAATTACATTGGATTCTAGGTCCAATATCCTATATGCCTTAGAATTTTCCACATAACCAATAAAAACACCTTTGAGTGCTCTAGGCCCCCAATTTAGTCCTTTTTTGATCCAGAACTCTATAGTATGCTAGGCATACCCAAACTCTAAGGTAACTTAGATTTAGCTTTCTTTTCTTCCATACTTCATAAGGAGAAACTTTAAATTTCTTTGTGGGATTCTATTATGAATGTGACAAGCCGTAAGCAAGGCTTCTCCCCACAAATTCGTTAGCAAACCCAAATTTACTAACATTACATTAAGCATGTCAACCAAAATTCGATTCTTTCTTTCTGCCAAACCATTTTGTTGGGGTATATATGGAGCACTTGTTTGGTGTATGATTCTATTTTCCTCACAAAAATTTGAGAACTCTTGAGAAAAATAATCACCACCTCTATTACTTCTTAGAACTTTTATTTTCATTCCCTTTTGGTTTTCAACTCCCATTTTATAAAGTTTAAACATATGAAATGCTTCATCTTTATGCTTTAACAAATACACATAGGTATATCTAGATGCATCATCAATGAAAGTTATAAAGTATCTATTTCTGTCTCTTGTTAGCACATCATTTAATTCACATATGTCAGAATGAACAAGTTCCATAATTTCATATTTTCTTTCAGCTTTTGGAAATAGTTTCTTAACCATTTTAGCTTGAATGTCATCATCATACTTGTAAGATATTAAACCATATTTGGACATAAATTTAAGTGTTGTATTGCTAACATGTGTAAGTCTATCATTCCATAATGATAATGATAAGTCAGCCATATAAACCAAAACATTTGTATTATGATTAATGCTTAACTTAAACATTCCATCACATGCATATCCTTTGCCTACAAACAATCCATTCTTAGACAAAATAACTTTGTCCCCCTCTAATACATCCTTGAAACCCTTTTTACAAACCAAATTAGCTGAAACAAGATTCTTAGTAATCTCGGCTACATGTAAAACAATAATCAATAACAACTTCTTTCCCGAAGTAAAATCCAGTTCTACACTACCCTTTCCTAAGACCTTTATGGCATTGTTATTTCCCATAAGAATTTCTTGGCCTCTATCAACATGTTTATGTCTTAAATAATTCTTTATTGTTGCAAACATGTACTGTGGCTCCCGAGTCGAACCACCAATCATTCGTAACTTTGTTAGAGGCCATGTGAAGTTCAGTGATCATACCAATATGCAAATCCAAAACCATTGCAACCAAGTGATTAGTTGCAAGATCCACCATATTTGCATTATTAGTATTTTGGGCACTACGATCTTTTTTGTGTTTCTTTCGAAACCAACAATCCTTTTTGTAGTGTCCCTTCTTGCCACAATTAAAGCATGTCTTTCCTTTCTTGGAAATTTTAGCGTTCAATTTTGGAGCACCTGATGTATCGAACTATTTTCTCTTGTTTCCACCGCTTTTATTACCTTGCTTTTCTTCAACATAATTAACATTTGTTGCAACTTCAGAAAAATGCATTTTAACAAGACTTCTCGTCTCTTCTTTTATTCGCAAATGTTTCTGAATTTGATCAAGGGAGAAGTTCTCGGTGGTATGCAAAAGCTTCTTCTTATAATCATTCCAACTAGGAGGAAGTTTGGAAATTATTCCTCCTACTGGCAATGACTCAGGAATTTCTACCTTTAAGTCTTTAAGCTTGGAAACAAGAACTTGTAATTCATATACTTGGTCCATTATAGACACATTATTAACCATATTAAACTCAAAATATTTCATAATCAAAAATTTGTTCACATCTTTTCGGTATTATACTTGAACTCCAAAGCCCTTCATATTTCTTTTGGTGAAGTAATTGATGTGAACAAATCATAAAATCAATCAGAAAGATTGTTGAGAATGTGTCCCCGACATAACAACTCATCTTCTTCCCACTTCTTGCGTGCAGCTTTTATTGTTTCATTATCATCTGATTGTAGGGTTGGAAGATCTTACAAATCCGCGTCTAAACAATATGCAATTTTCAATGCCGTCAAGAGAAACATCATTTTGTCCTTCCATTGTACGAAATTCGTGCCATTAGAACAATCCAACTTCATGTAATCTTGATTCATTATACTCTTTGAATCCATTGCAAGATATTTTCTCAAAATTGTTAGAAAAGTGAGTTTAAGTTAAATGGCTTGAGGCGTAAAAAATCACTATTTTTAAAGAAATATTTGCCCTTATTAATTGCTGCAAAGTTTTGATAAATTTCCTTCTAAGATACAATAAGCCTAATATTCTCTAAGATAGCAAAATCAATAGAGAACCAAAGATGAACTTTAATTAAGAATGTATATGATAAAAGTGATAAAGAAAAGATTTGACCATATATTAACCATGAATTAGATGTTAAACTAACCTTATATAAACTTAAAAACACCCATTTATAATGTACATGATTGTTCATGACATCTCTTGAGAAAACATGTGACCATTCACGACACTTGAATTGAAAAGACATTAACTTCATTTACATTTTTTCATTCAATTCCTTACATTTTAAACTATTTTCCAACAGCCTATTGGCAAGTTTATGCAATGTAACCATTTCCATTTCCCAATTCAGGGTTCAATCTCGGGACTAAAGCTCAGTAAACCATTAGCACATCAGTAATCGGAAAAAGGGAAATTCTTAAATGGATGCCGCTACTAAAAGCATACCGATGAAGTTAGCCTACGTGCTCGAGCAGACATCTACTATTCAATCATATAGCAAGTTAGCAACGAAGAAAGAAAGCATTAAGTGCTTATTAAAGCCAGTTGTGTTGGGTGAAGTCTGCCTCGAGCACATGGAAGTTTTGATACCCCTCAAATGCGTGATATATGCAAAACTTCTAAGGAACTACTGATATTAGTTCTGTTCTTACCGGTTCTTCAGCACAAACTTTACCATAATCTGCAGCTAACCACTCACTTCCTTCTACCATACAGGAATAGCTTTAAACATACTACGAACTCGTATTTGATAAAGAAAATATAGAAGCCTAACTTTTTATTTCCTCATATTGTATTGTAACATAACATTAACATACAGATACGTTTTGATACCCTTAAAAGCATAAGCACTCAAATCATAACAGACTTTCAAAATAACAAAACCATCACCCGACATAAAGACCCATACCGGCCGCACAACTTTCAAGTTCCAACTTCAATCAACTTCCTCAATCTTCGGTCCGGCGCCAGAACCATCAGAACCAGAAGCGCCATAGCCGCCGGAAGGCATTTCTGCGCCACCACCCATCGGAACATCTCCTCCACCACCTTGATACATCTTAGCAATGATTGGATTGCACAAACCTTCCAACTCTTTCAGCTTATCCTCCAACTCATCAACCTCAGCTAACTGATTCCTATCCAACCATTCAATAGTGTCATCTATCGCCTTCTCAATTTTCTGCTTATCAGCAGGGTCCAATTTGCCTGCGAACTTATCATCCTTGATGGTATTTCTCATATTGTAGGCATAATTCTCCAATGAATTCTTGGCCTCCACCTTCTTCTTCACCTCCTCGTCCTCTGCTTTGTACCTCTCTGCCTCTTGCACCATCCTCTCAATCTCATCCTTGCTCAATCTTCCCTTGTCATTAGTGATGGTGATCTTGTTCTTGACACCGGCTGTCTTGTCCTCTGCTGACACATTTAATATACCATTTGCGTCGATGTCGAAGCACACATTAATTTGAGGTACACCTCTTGGTGCGGGAGGGATGCCCGTAAGCTCGAATTTGCCAAGCAGATTATTGTCTTTGGTTCTAGCCCTTTCACCTTCGTACACCTGAATTAAAACTCCTGGCTGATTATCAGAGTATGTAGAGAAGATCTGTTCTTTCTTGGTGGGAATCGTCGTGTTTCTCGGAATCAACACTGTCATGACTCCACCTGCAGTCTCAAGTCCAAGACTGAGAGGTGTGACATCAAGCAGTAGCAAGTCCTGCACCTTCTCATCTCCTTCACCACTCAAAATCGCGGCTTGAACAGCGGCACCATAAGCGACAGCTTCATCAGGGTTTATGCTTTTGCAGAGCTCTTTTCCATTGAAGAAATCCTGCAAAAGTTGCTGAACTTTTGGAATTCTCGTCGACCCACCAACAAGAACCACCTCATGGACGTGACTCTTATCAACCTTAGCATCACGCAGACATTTCTCTACAGGCTCCATGCACTTTCTGAACAAATCTATATTTAATTCCTCAAACCTGGCTCTTGTAATAGTAGAATAGAAATCAATACCCTCGTATAAGGAGTCTATTTCAATCGTCGTCTGTGAAGTCGAGGACAAAGTCCTCTTGGCCCTCTCACAAGCAGTCCTCAACCTTCTCAAAGCCCTCGCGTTGTTAGTAATATCCTTCTTATGCTTCCTCTTAAACTCTGCAACAAAATGATTCACAAGCCTGTTATCAAAGTCCTCGCCACCAAGATGAGTGTCACCTGCTGTGGCTTTGACCTCGAAAATCCCCTCCTCAATCGTCAACAGAGAAACATCAAAAGTTCCTCCGCCTAAATCAAAGATAAGCACATTCTGCTCTCCTTTCCTCGACGCCTTTTTGTCCAAACCATACGCAATAGCGGCGGCTGTGGGCTCGTTAATAATTCTCATCACGTTAAGCCCTGAAATCGCACCAGCGTCCTTCGTAGCCTGCCTCTGCGAGTCGTTGAAATAAGCAGGAACAGTGATGACTGCGTTTTTCACTGTCACCCCCAAATAAGCCTCGGCAATCTCCTTCATCTTAATCAGCACCATAGAGGAAATCTCCTCGGGGGCAAACTGTTTCTCTTCTCCTTTGTACGTGACCACGATCATAGGCTTGTCACCAGAACCTGCAACGACCTTGAAAGGCCAGTGCTTCATGTCGCTTTGGACAGACGGGTCGGAGAATCGCCGGCCAATAAGACGTTTGGCATCAAAGACGGTGTTATGAGGATTCATAGCAACTTGGTTCTTGGCTGCATCGCCTATGAGACGCTCTGTGTCGGTGAAAGCAACGTAGGACGGTGTGGTTCTGTTGCCTTGGTCGTTGGCTATGATCTCCACTCGATCATTCTGCCACACACCAACGCAGCTATAGGTTGTGCCAAGGTCTATGCCAATGGCCTTGCCTTCTGTTTTCGCTGCCATCGTAGAAAATTCAGGCTCTCAAATCAACCTTTTTTGTGATTTACTGATATGCTAGAAGGTTTTTGATAACAAGTAAGACAAAATCAGTGCTCTGCTCTGACAGAATTTTCTTACGAAAAACGATTAATTGTTTGTGTGGATGTTCAGGGCATATATAACACAGACATGGAAGTTGGAAGAACGGTGTGCAGAGAAATATCCAGAGGAAGTATTCAAACACGAAAGCACCAACCAGATGATTCTGGAGAACTGGGGAAGCGTCACTTGACATAGTTGGAAGTCGAATACTGGAACACGTGGATTTTCTGTGCCTTCTCCAGAGTTCGCTAGAATGGTCTTTTGCTTTCCTATGTTTTACAGCAGTGAAATTTGGACAAGAAAGTTTTTTAACAAATATTCCGACATTCTTTACTTTGACTTAGAATTAGAGGAGGTAAAAGATGATGACTCAACATCAAGTGTAATGTTTTAAGAAATGCTTTTTTATTATAGGTTATTTAAAATTTAAAATTTTAATTTTTCTATCTTATATAATAAAAATGTATATCGAGTAATAATTTAATTATTTTTGAAATCAAATTAAATTGTGATATAAAGCTTGGTTTGAGAGAGTTGTCGCGGTTGTAAATATGTTGAAATCAACCTGCTGAAATGATAAGTATTTATGTTTTTGGGATTACTATTTTGGTTTGCTGAAACATGAAAATACATATTTAACAAGTACAATTGTAGTTGCAGAAAAGAGATAAAATAATTAAAAAATTTATTGATTTAATAAAATATTAATTGTTACATAAATAATTAAAATATATATTATTAGTCATATAAATTTAAAATTATAAATAATAAAATATTAAATTAAAATAAGAAAATATAAATAAAATAAATTTAGTAAACAAAATATTTCATAAAAATATATTATTAGTCATATTAATTAAGGATATAATCAAAAATAATACTTGTCGTGGAGATTATTAATGGAAAGCAAAATTTCTACCACAATCTTCTTTATGCTTATTGATTTTTGAGGTGCCACCACACTTTTCTTCAACCTCCAATTATTCATTGCAAATTTAAATATATGACTACATTTAAAAACTGCGGTAAATAAGTACTTATTTTCACCGATCAACAGAGCCAAATGTAGCCTAAATGAAGTTTTATATATAATGATTGGTTCTATTATGTTTTTATTGAAATAATTTTACAACAAAAAAAGTATTATTTTAAATAACTTAAAAGTCATAAGAATCATTTTTTAAAAAAGTTAAATTGGCATTGAACACTACCTTCGTCGAAGGATGGTTAGCTTGGAACACAAGCCCAAGGCCCGAACTTGATTTTTTGAAAGTTTTAAAAGAACTCTATTAATAAAAAATTGAAAGTAATTAATTTAATTAATTAAAACTACGAATTTCAATTAAAAATAAAAATTGAGATTTCATAAAAATGAATATATAAAACATACATATATTGATCAAACAAATAAAATGAAATTAGATACATTAATAAAGGAGGATATGATTATAAAAAATAAAAGAAAAGGAATATAATTAAAGTGACTAATTTAATTAATTAAAGTTGCAAATTGATTAATAAATTGAGATTTTATAATGAATAAATATAGATAACGTACATATATTTAGTCAAACGAATAAGATGAAATCAACTTCATTAATGAAGGATGATGGGTTACAGGAAATGACAGAAAAATATTATAATTTAAAGTGATCAATTCAATTAATTGAAATTACGAACTTCAATTTATTAATAAAAATTTAGATTTTATAATGAATGAATATATAAAACGTACATATATTGATCAATTGAATAAGATAAAACTAAATTCATTAATAAAAGGCTAAATTCTTAATTTGTGATAAAATTAATTTTTGATCCGTAAAATGGGGGATAATTAACAGGAGTGGCCGGATGTAGAACACCCCGCCAATGAGTTTGGCGGGGTGAGATGATGTGTACACCACCCTGCCATTGTGAATGGCGAGGTGGCTACCCTGCCATTGTCGATGGCAGGGTGGTCCTAGGTGGCCACCCCGCCATTTATAATGGCGGGGTACTCAGGCCACCCCGTCATCTGCTGGGCCATCCCGCCGGAGCCAGCTCAGAGCCAGCTGCATTGATACCACCCCACCATTATGAATGGCGGGGTGGTCCTTTGCTGCGTTATATAAGCCCCACCGAAGAGTTTCTTCGGTGCTTCTTCATCTCTGCTTGTGCTTCTTCATTTTTATTATCTTCGGTGCTTCTTCATCGTCTTCGGTGCCGTTGAAATCTTCAACTTTTTTGTAATTCTTTAATTTCACAACAATGGCTTCTTCTTCACAAAGACTAATTCGATTTTGCTTTTATTAAAGGGGAGAAATATGTTATGATTCTCAGGGTTTTGTTTTCTACAATCCTCAACATCCATAAACAACCCTAGCAGTTAGGCAAAAAATCTATTTCATTGAGTTGGTGGACAAAATATACAAGTTGATGCAACTCGAACAGAATGCATACACGCTAAAATTAAGTATGCGAAATCCACAAACAGGTTGGGCAATGCGACTGATGGATGATGATGA
>JAOSBN010000005.1:6417445-6439809 GCA_027563595.1 Erythroxylum suave | reverse complement strand
AATTCTAAAAGGAAAAATTAAGCAAAATAAACCTCAATAATAAATTAAATAAACCTAAAATGAATCGGGGCCCAACACATTTTGTACCACAACACATACTTATTTATTTTTTACTATATATATATATATATATAATTGACTTATTCATTTCTATTCAATTATAAGACACATGTAAGGATGTATATGAAAATGCACATGTAACTCTACTTTCGTTGTTACTTTATTGCCATCGAGCACCTTTTTAACTGTACCGTATCCGTTGTGGATATCGGCTTGTCAATAATTGTCTTGTATCCGTTGTGGATACTGAGCTCATTTTTATACTGAGCTTGTGGCTTTTTATACACGTTTTCTGAGCTTTAAGCTCCTTTTCGCTAGCTACTCTGGTCATAACTTCCTTTATTTGATCATGCATTTCATTGTAATGAGATGCATCATTTCACATTATATGCAATTAATCACTTTCATTGATTATGTAAGTCCCTTTCACATTTTCATCGGACGTAAGTCCAACCTTCAACATTTTCGTTGAGAATACATATTTTTTTCCAATTCACATTCAATAAAAAACACTTCCAATACATTCCCAAATATCAAACTCCTCGGACCATTAATGTCTAGAATTATCAATCATAACAATTACAATTCAATAGTTGAAATTTTAGACAAAAATAAATCAATACTAGTGAGAAACATTTAGGTTACTCACAGTAAGCTCCAAATAGCTATTGTCTCGACGAACTGGCAATGTCTTGATGTTGTCGCTTAAATTAAGCATTTAAATCAAACAATACATATATTTGTACACATTACTAAGTTGCTCATTGACATGAGTATTCAATCATACACATATGTTTATTTCATGATAAATGCATGCAGAATTTGACTATTTCCAAGTATGTATCCTTATGTACAACTCAAGATCATTCAAACCATTATAGCTTGTATATATCTAGCTTGCATTTAGGTTTACACCTTTAGGATACTTGATTATTCTAAACTCATCAATCAATCATTCATCAATGTTATTCTAGCATTGATGATCACATAATATCCATATTCTCATTCATTATTAGTTAATACACCTTGTTCATTTATTTTGGATCACAATTGCATTTCCAAGAACATTTTTGTTCCATTAATTACTCTAAATTTCCAGATTTCATATACATTTATATCATCGGTCCATTATTAATTTAAAACCTTAATTAACAACCTAAACATATCAAACACTTTATCGACTAATCAAGCATCAAACTAGGTTCATTTCAAGCCTCGATCAAGCCTAAATACACCACAGGAAAGTATCTTATCATTAGTTGATTCAAACATCACAAATAAGAGAAGAATTTATGTTCAAAGCCTTTCCCATGATTGTGGAGGCCCTCCCACAATCATGGGTTAAGCCATCTAAACATTTTTCTAGATTTGTAACTCCTACATGTTACATCTAACACATTATGTTCATTGTTCATCATTTTTATTTCTTTTGCTCATTAAAATCATCTCCATTCTATCTCAAAAAATCCATAAAACATGTAACACCCATATATCACTTAGAAGGATTGTAGATCCAACACACTCTAATTTATAAATAGTAACATATTTTACATATTGTACTTATCATAATACAAGCCATAAATTCAAAAGCCAACTTGTATTAAAGTCATCACAAACCATTAACATCAAAATACATTTTGTTTTATTTCAATTGATACAACTCAAATATACATCTTGATAAAACCAAACACATCCTTCTTTTTCCATTGTGGTTATCTTTATCCTAATATTTACACCGTCTATTTGAACCTACATAGAGGAAAAACTGTCGTGCTAAGCATAAAGCTCAGTGGGGAATAACTAAACAAGATATGATTTTGGAAACTATTTCTAACAGTCGTTTAATATTCACCTATATAGAATCAAATCACATTTCATGCAATCTTTAATTTTTTGCATAAAAGCACAAACCAAACAATATGTATCTCATAACAGAATATGCTAAATCAAAATAAAATGTATTTACTTTAAATCAAAACTTACAGATATCATAATAGATATCAAAATTATAGAATTGAACTTATAAAGTATCAAAATAGAACTTGTTTATATCAAAATAGTATCTGATTTTAAAACATAATTTAGTTATTTCAAAATAGAGCTTGCTTATATCAGAACTAAGCATGTAACAAAATACAAAATGAATTAGCTTGTTAATCCTTTTTACAAAAGTGGGTCAGGGGATCAGAACATAAGATACCATTTTTGGTATATGAAACAGAAGAGACTAAAGTCTTTGAAACCGAAGACACATAAGTGTCTGAAATCAAAAGTCACAAGAGTGTCTGGTACAGATGGCACCTTAGTGTCTGTTTACAGAAGACACCTTAGTGTATAATTATAGAAGCAGCTGCTAATCCTTCTAGGCATATGCCTAGTTACCCACGACTAGGACTCAACAATTTTAAAGCAAACCATTTCATGCATATCATATGACGTATTCCATTTCGCTCATATAGGATATAATATTTCACAATTAATTTAAATCATCATGCCTTGCGAACATAAAAATTTGAAATCATGCACCAATGAATATGTTAAGCAATTACACATTATAAGAAGTCACACAAGTTCCCAATTCACAAACATTCACAACTAACACATTACACTTGTTCTTTAAATCACATTAACATTAATAAGTATGTTTAATTCATTTAATACCTTATAAGTGCCAAAAGTAGATCCTTTGTTATCTAATCAAACCTTCCTTAAGTTATTAGTTTAATTACAAATCCAAATCTTATACAATCCTTATGATAAAAACCCTGCCCACTATCTTTCGCTTGTTTTTCTTTCTAGATTTGCTGAGGCAAATTTTTGGTCTGATTTGTATAGCTATTTTGAATAAGAAACCAACGTTTCTAAACAATAAATTCTTAAAAACAAATGTTTCTCTATGTCATAACTTTCAAAATAAACAAAAATCATTCAATTTAGTTCAGTTTTCCTTGAGATATACCCAAAATACTACAGATTGTGCAAGTTTGAAAATTTGGTTGGTGCATGATCATACTTGTGCATGATTGTGCACATCCATGATTAAAGGGTAGGGCATGATCATGCTTGTGCATGATCATGCACAGCTGTGATTAAAGGGCTTGTGCATGATCATGCTTGTGCACGATTGTTCACTTCCATGATTGAAGCACAATCGTGCACCCTTATTGTGAACTTAAACTTGCAAGAATCATAACTTCCACTTATGGTGTCTAAAGATTACAAACTTTATACCAATAGAAAGATAAGAGAATAAGCTATAAATTTTAAGAAGAAAACTTTGTTTTATTCTGCATACATCAATATAGTTTATTCGATAAAAACAAGATATAATTGTGTTAGGGATAGTACTGCAGCCTATGCCAGAACTCAACTTCAAGCTAAATTTCAAAACCCTTAGTGACAGAATCCAAATTTTACTTCTTCATGAAAGTTGTAGATAGATGTATCTAGTTTAATCTGAGTTTAAAATCATCCCATTTTGACATCTAATGGCTGAAAAACTAATGAATATTCAGTGGAACCACATTCAGTGGAACCACACCTTCTAATGAGTATCTAACATGTATTAAGTTTCTATCCACAATTCTTCATTAATTCAGTACATATTTTATCTACTTCAAACATCAAAAACTACTCGTTCTATCATGATACCAAGTTTATTACTCCCTTTCCTCTTCAAACTTCAAAGACCAACTCCAAATCACTTAAAAGATCAAGCTACACAAACACTTCCTAGCAATAAGCTTTTATCTAAGATTAAGGTGCAATTTTCTACGGTAACAAAACAGTAGTACAGAAAATTTTCAGTAGCTTACCAAAACTTCAAGTTTTGACAATCCAAAGTCCAGTAAAAATTCTAGAAGTTGGAGAGAAAAGGGAAGTTTCGGTGGAAAGAAGAAAGCAAGGTGAATAATGGATAAAACTGGATTTACTCTAGTAGAAACTTGTTTCATCACCAGCTAAGTGTCATTTGGAACATTTCAATTAAGCCACATGTCCTCTTAATATGCTTCCAAATATCAATGCATAAACTTTTCCAATGTCACTAATTCATAACCTAAGTCATTCTAATTTTCATGTACCAACTTATCTTATCTTTTGACCATTTTTTTCTAGTCCAAATGTACACTTAAATACCTTAATTCTTTAATGGCTTCAATTAATTCCAATTCACTAACTATGGTCATTTAATACCAAAATTCATGACATAATCCTTTCACTTCCAAATCATAGCACAATTGTAACTCATATCATACACGTACTTTCATAAATATGTAACATTTCATCTAGGGTATATTTTGGGGCTTTACAATTCTCTCCCCTTTTACAGAATTTCATCCTCGAAATTCATACCTGATTAAAATAGTTGAGGATACTGAGCTCTCATGATCTCTTTTAGTTCCCATGTTGCTTCTTCAAGTCCATGGTGTCACCAGAGTACTTTCACCAAAGGTATTTGCTTGGTCTTGGGTTGACTAACTTCTCTGGCCAATATAGACACAAGTACTTCTTCATAAGGCAAATCTAGTTGTACCTGAATTTTTTACATAGGAATCTTATGTGTAACATCAAACCGATATCTTCTCGACATAGAAACAAGAAACACATAATGTAACTTGGCTAATTCTTCAGGAAGAGCTAATTGGTAAGACACTAGTCTGATTCCCTTAAGAATCTCATATAGACCAATATATTGCATATTGAGCTTACCTTTCTTACCAAACCAAAGTATATTCTTCCATGGTGACACTTTCAAGAACACCTTATCACCAACTTGATATTCAATATCCTTCCTTTTTATATCAAAATAAGACTTTTGCCTATCACTGGCAATTTTCAACCTATGTTGAATAACCTAAACCTTTTTCTTCAGTACCTTTCATAATATTAGGCTCGATCATCTTGTTTTCACTCAATTCAATCCAACGCGTTAGAGTTCTACACCTTCTACCATACAGCGCTTCATAAGGCGCCATGCCAATGCTATTTAGATAGTTGTTGTAAGTAAACTCCATTAGAGCCAGATAACTATCCGAACTTCTTGGAAACTCTAACACATAACCCTGAAGCATATCTTTTAATATCTGGATAATCTGTTCAGATTGTCCATCAACTTGAGGATGGAAAGTAGCATTGAACTTAACTTGAATGCTTAAAGCCTTTTGTAGACTTTTCTAGAATCTCGAAGTAAATTAAGGATCACAATCAGAAATAATAGATACCGATACTCTGTGCAGTCTCACTATTTTATTCACATACAAGTTCGCAAGCCTATCCAATGAATAATTAGGTCAAACAAGTAGACAGTGAGCAGACTTGGTGAACTTATCAACAATCACCCATACAACATCATGCTTCCTCTGAGTAAGAAGAAGTTTAGTAATAAAATCTATAGTAATATTATCCCATTTCTATTGAGGAATATAAATAAGATGCAACAAACTAGATGGAACTTGGTGTTTAGCTTTAACCTGCTGACATGTCAAACATTTAGTTACATAATCTACTACATCACGTTTCATACCTGACCACTAGTAATGCTACTTTAGATCTTGATACATCTTATTTCTACCAGGATGCATAGTGAAAACAATATTGTGAGCCTCAAATAACAACTTCTTTTTAAGTTCATCATTAGTTGGCACACAAAACCAATCTTTATAATATAAATCATCACCTGCTTTCATAGAAAAATCAGGTTGTTTACCTTCCTAAGTAGCTAAGATAAGTTATTACAACTTATCATCCACTTTCTGAACATCACAAATTTCTTACCTCAAGGTCGACCTAGCTTTCAATTGAGTTATTAAAGCTCCTTTAGATACAAGGCCCCATTCACTACGTTACATTGACAATGTTAAAATGGTTTTCCAACTCAAGGCATCAACCACGATGTTCACCTTACCCAGATGGTAGTCCATAATACAATCATAATCTTTAAAGAGTTCCAACCAACTCCGTTGTTTCAGATTAAGTTCTTTATGGGTAAGTACATACTTCAAACTCTTATGATTTGTGAAAATTCTACATCTTTCACCATACTAGTAGTGCTGTCAAATTTTCAAGGCAAACACGACTAATGTGAGCTCCAGATCTTGTGTAGAGTTCTTCTATTAATGTGGCTTTAGTTGCATAGAGGCATAAGCAACTACCTTTCCATCCTGCATCAAAACACAACCCAAACAATTTCTAGATGCGTCACTAAACATTACATAATCCTTGCCACAAGTACGTTGAGCCAATATAGGAGCTTCAGTAAGCATACTTTTCAGTTGATCAAAACTATTATAACATCTATCAGACTATTTATACTTTACTCCTTTCCATAACAGTTTAGTTAAAGGGGATGCTATCACTGAGAGCCCCTTTACAAGCTGGTGATAATAATTAGCCAAGCCTAGAAAACTTCTCACTTCTGTCACATTTTGTGGTGGCTTCTAGTTCACAATTGCTTTTATCTCGTCTAATCCTTTGAGAAGAGACAACATGCCCTAGAAAGGATACATATAGAAGCTAGAAATCACATTTGCTCAGTTTAGCATACAACTGTTTCTCCCACAGTGTCTGTAGCCTAATTCGGAGATGCTCAGTATGATCATGTTCATTCTTAGAATAGACCAGGATATCATTTATAAACACTACAATCAATTGGTCTAAATAAGGCCTGAATACTCTATTTATCATACCATAAATGTCCCTAAAGCATTAGTTAACCCGAATGGAATTACCAGGAATTCATAATGTCTATAATAGGTCCTAAATGCATTCTTTGGTACATCCACATCCTTTACTAAAAGTTGATAGTACCTCAATCGTAGATCTATCTTTGAGAACACTCCTACATCTTTTCAACTGATCAAATAGGTCTTCAATCCTTGGCAATAGATACTTGTACTTCACTGTGATTCTATTTAATTGTCTGTAATCGATGCACATCCAAAGTATGCCATCCTTTTCCTTAACAAACAAGACTGGTATTCCCCACGGTGAGACACTGGATTGAATGAACCCTTTATCCATAAGTTCTTGCAATTGCACCTTCAACTCCTTCAATTTAGTAGGAGCCATTCTGTACAGTGCTCTAGATATATCAGCAATACCAGGCATGACTTCGATAGACAACTCCACTTCTTTTTTAGGAGGGAGTCTAGGTAATCCTTAGAAAACACATCTAAAAATTCATTCACCACTGGAATATCTAGCAATTTAACACCCTCCTTCTTTGAATCAAACACAAAAGCCACATTAGTTAAAGAACTAGTGTGGATGCCATGTAATACTATTTCAGGCCGATCAAGCTTCCTAAGCACAATTGTTTTAGTATTACAATCAGCCATTGCTTGATGCTTGGACAAGCAATCTATACCCAAGATCAAATAAAATTCATGAAAAGGTAATCTAATCAAATCTGCTATATATTCATTTTCTTGGATCATAATAGGACAATTCCTAAACACCTAATTAACCAACACACTGCTACCCAGAGGAATGGTTACATGAATTTCTTATTCTATCTGATCTATAGGCATCTCCTTATCAAACGGTTCTCTAACACAGATACAGGAATGAGTAGATCCAGGATTAATCAGTGCATGCATTTCAGAATTAAAGAGAGAAACAATACTAGCAATAACTTTAGGTGCATCTTGTCCCTTTCGAGCTTTCAATACATAAGCTGGAGCTGAAGTAGGAGGTACCATTGTTTTATCAACAGTTTCTAAATGGGTACCCAGATGAGGTCTGTTCTGACTATATCCTCCATAAGCTCTACCTTATCCTTTGATTCCAGTAGCTACATGAGAGACCTTCCTATTAGCTTGTGATGTCTGGAACTGTCTCATAGGATAGTTAGCTATCTGATACTTTGTGCTGCCACATCTAAAACATGCACCCGTAGCCCTCCAACAGGTACCCCGATGGTATTTGGAGCAATAAGGACTCTTTAGAATACCAGAACCTTGGCCCACGGAGGAATCCCTTAGAGAGACAGTCGATGAGGGAACGTTTTGTCGCTTTCCCTTAGTTACAAATCTCTGAGTGAATTTTAGTGCAAAGGAAGCACCTTCATGACTGGATTTGCCCGAGGATTAACCTCCTCTAGCAAATCCCCTTCGTTAAGCACTTCCTCTCTTTACCATCTCTTAGTTCTCTATTTTCATTGTGCCTTGCACTAGTTAATGGTAGTTCACTTGTTGTAGTAAAGTGAATGTAGCAAGATGCTCCCTGATCGAATCGTTCAATCCATCCTCAAACTAATGACACCAAAACTCCTCAGAAAGTACTTGTTGAGTTAGTTAAACACCCTATCGTACTCAACAATAGATAAGTTTCTCTGCTTCAAATTCAAAAATTACTTCCACTTGTCCTTTTTGTAAGCCTTCATAACATACCTAACTTTAAACTCTTTCGAAAGGAAATCCCCAGTCAGAGGCACCGGTAGCTGAGGATTCCTCAAAACAAACTTCCATCACTCATAGGCTGCTACCTGAAGAACAGAGACAACACAGGGCACCATTTGATCTAGCGAACAACTGATTTCTTCTAATACCCTCTTTACTTTATCTATCTAGAACTCAGCTCTTTCAGATCCCTTCAATGATGTTCCCAAAAATTCCTCAGCTTCATACTTCTGTAGCTAATCAATCGGAGCTTAGGTGTAGTCAGACGATTCAGTAATGTCATCATATCCTAAGACAACTTAGATAAAGCCTCTCCCTGAATTGAAGGAGGAGGTGGCACCTCAACTTCACCTCGGTTGACCCTAGAAGAGCCAGATATCGATGGACAAGATTGTTCAGGATTATTACACTCAGCATCCTTCTTAATGGCTTAGTGAGATCTTTCCATCTTTAATTTTATAACCAAAATATGGGACAAACTGCATTCGACCAAAACACTACTTTTATACTCAAGTATTAGCAGTAGTTAAGTATTGGTTAAACCAGAATCGCCTAAACCATGCTCTGATACCAAACATTGTAAAACCCACATACCCCTTGGAAGGTTATATATATGCTATGCACAATAGAACCAAAATAATGCAAAACATACCAAAAATCACTTACATGGATGTTCGTAAACTCAAACGTTCATATATTACAGATCATTAGATGTTAATTTATGAACAATAACATATTTTGCACATTTTACTTACCATAATACAAGCCATAAATTCAAAAGCCAACTTGTATTAAAGTTATTACAAACCATTTTACATCAAAATACATTTTGTTTCATTTTAATTAATACAACTCAAATATAGATCTTAGTAAGAAAAAACAAGTCCTTCTTTGCCCATTGTGGTTGTCTTTGTCCCAGTCTTTATACCCTTCAATTTGAAACTACACGGAGGCAAAACCACCGTGCTACGCATAAAGTTTAGTCGGGAATAACTAAACAGGATATGATTTTGGTGACCGTTTCTAACAGTCGTCTAACATTCACATATAAAGAATCAAATCACATTTTATACAATCTTTAATTGTGCACAAAAAAGCACAACCTAATCAATATATATCTTAGAACAAAATATTCCAAATCAAAACAGAATATATTTGCCATAGAGTAAAACTTACAGATATCATAACAAAATATCAAAATTACAGAATTGAACATCAAAATTACAGAATTGAACTTTTAAAGTATTAGAAAAGAACTATTCTGTATCAAAATAGTATTTGATTTCAAAACAAAATTTAGTTATTTTAGAACAAAGTTTGTTTATATTAGAACTGAGCATATAACAAAATACAAAACAAATTAACCTGCTAATCCATTTTACAGAAGTGGGTAATAGGATTAGAATAGAAGATACCATGTTTGGTATCTGAAATAGAAGAGACTTAAGTCTCTGAAATAGAAGACACATAAGTGTTTGAAATCAAAAGACACCAAAGTGTCTATGATGGACCCCGTTTCTGAAGCCCAACATTCGGAGTCATACATGAATACATTACCATATAGGGTCCTTTTGATGGAATCTCATAGCCAACTTAGGCTCATCTCCATTCTCATAACATCCCAAAATTTCCATAATTTGAACACTTGATATACGACAATCCATTCTTATGTTTATATCCTTAACCATCACCCTAAACAAATCACTCTTTTTTTTCTTTTATCTCTTATGTTCATATCAAACTAAGTACATTTCAAATTCCATTCAAGCCTAAATATGTCAGAGAAAAGCATTGGTGGGTCCACAATTTGCATATGTACATGATTTGGGACAATTATCATAACTTTCACTATGGGTGTCGGATTATGGTCATTCAAGCATGGTTTCGAAGAGTAATTTGTGTTCTACAACTTTTGTGAAGACCGTGAAGAGACATTCTTGCTATTTAGAGAGTCAAAATTTGCACGTTTTTAAAAATTTCTTGAGAAGGTTTGCTTAAAAGACATACATCCCTTCAAATAGACATGGATTGGTCTGGAATACTAAAACATCCGAGAAGGTTTGCTTAGTGGACATAAAGTCCACCTAGCAGACATAAAGTCCTCATAGTTATGGGTCAAATTTCATATTTCCAACTCCTTAAGCTACCTATGACCCATATTATGCATATGTATCATTCTTAACTCATTTTCCTCATTATTTTCTCTTCCATTTCAACTTAATATCATTTACAATCAATTCATCATCCATGTTTGGACATCATCCCAAAAACACAATCATTCAACTTATATACATTCGTCGTTCCCCTGTTTATCATCTTCATTTCATTCCTAACTTATCACACTACTTCTTCCCATTTTAAGACCCCATAGTACTTCTGACACTACATCTTCCCATTTCAAGACACCACATCACTCTTATTCTATTAGGTCAAAATGAAAAGCTGTAAAATGTCCTGCATCCACCCTATGCAGCGTTACTAACTTTTAACAATCATAACTTTCAAGTCCAATCTCTAAAATTTACAAACTATATATCATTGGAAAGTTAAAAGAATGAACTACAACTTCCCAGATGACAAACTTGTCTAAATCAGCCTAGATCAGTACAGTTTTTCCCTGAAGTTAGAACCTAATTTGACCCTTATGAAAAACTTGAAATTTGCATTTTACAACTTGGAAAGTCATGAGCATAACCATTCAACTACCAACTTTACTTCATCAAACTCCCTAATCTCTACTCATTTAACTCATCCCTTACAACTAATTCTCATCATTTGCAAAAACCCTATCTTTCCTTTTTCCATAATATCTCACTTATATATACTTTGAACATGAATTCTTGATATGTATATATATCAAGAATTCATGTTCAAAGTTCATTAACTCAATTGGATAACTTTTCTAAGTATATCTAATTTCAACTCACATCATCCATACATAATTCATATTTCATTAACAACAAAATAGAAGTTTACAAAATTTTAATGGCATTCCAAGCCACATTACATCATCGATATCCAAAATTCAAAATACAAAAGACACACTCAATAATTCTCGAAATGCATTTAAAGTCTTTCTTTTACAAAATCTAACTTAATATACAGAAGCATTGCAAAAATAGATTGATGCCTCAAATCTTGGTTACTCGATCTCATTTTCTTCACCTAAAGATGGGATAAAAAGGGGGTGAGCTTAAAAGCTTGTAAGCAACATCTTTATAATGAATAACAAGAAAAACCATTTAAAATGTTCCTTGTCATAGAAAATTCATTTTGAATCATAAAACACATGATTTTTAAATTTTCAACATCAATCTTGTCAACATATCATGAACACATAAACACATCATTGGGTAAGTCTATGAACAGGACGAACTACACAATTCCATATAATGGTCCTGTGTAGTCGTAAACTTGAGGGAGTCCATGAAGGAGCTCCGTGCCACTAGCGGGCAGGTGGGAGAAGTCTTTAACTTGGTCAATATGCACATGACATTCTTGAATGCATTACACCAAACCCACATAACATGCAATTCATGAATTGTAAACCAATTACCCAAATGGCACATTTTCAAAACATGTCTTTCATGAACATGAAATATTTCATATACACTTCCATCATCTTTTTCACAATTAATCATCCAAATTCAAACATCAAGCATATTGCAATTTCTAAAATCATTCAAAAGCAACAAATGCCATAATTATAAAACAATAAAAAATCATTTTATTTTCTTGACTAAAAAGAAAACATAATGGCTCATTATCCAATTATGAACATGAAACCTACCTTAAATTTCCTTGCTTAAAACTTTGTTCAAAAATTCCTTTACTCTTACTCCTCTTGCTTTCTTTGATTCCCTTTTATCAAAGAAAAAATTCCAATTCAATAGGGATTCAAATTGGAGAACCTATAAGACATGGTCACTAAAATTGATCCTAGAATTCTTAAACCCATATATTTCTTAAGCTTTATGAACCAAAACCCTTTCAAAAATCCAAAAGATTAAAATCAAACTTACCTTGAATCTTCACCAAATAATGAGATTGTTGGCTATAATGGAAGCTGTAATCCTTCTCTTCCTTTTTCCCTTCTTGGACAACTTCAAATTTACTCTTTAAGACTAAGAAAAATCAAAACCTAGCTTAACTTTCTTGCTCTCATTTCTTTTCTCTCCAACGACACTCTCTCCCTCTTCTATCTTCTAATTTTCATTTCTCTCACTTCACTCTCTTCAATTCACGTTTTTCCCCTTCTAATAACTAAGAAAACACTTTCCTCTTCCCTTTTTACCCTCAATGAATGCTAAAAGTCCACTTTACCCTGCCTTATAAGCTTAGGTTCTTTTAACCTTAAGTGGTCTTCCAGAAATGCCCTTTATGAAAACTTACTACCTTAACACTTTAATTCAATTAACATATGTCATATAATCTTACTAACATTAACATAATAATAACTCCATAAGTTAAATTCATCAAAACCTTATAATTCATTTAAATCATGCTTAACTAGAGAAAAAAAATTCTAAGGGCCAACAATCTGGTTACAGAAGACACCTTAATGTCTAATTATAGAAGTAGCTACTAACCCTTCTAAGCATGCCTAGTTACCCATGGCTGGGACTTAGCAATTTTAAAACAAACCATTTCATGCATATCATACAAATTATTGCATTTCGCTCACATAGGATATAATCTTTCACAATTAATCAAAATTATCATGCCCTGTGAACATAAACATTTGAAATCATGCACCAATGAATACCTTAAGTAATTAGACATTATATGAAGTCACACAAGTTCCTAATTCACAAACATTAACAACTAACACATTCTATCTAGTAACACCTTCATTAAGTTATTAGTTTAATTACAAATCCAAATCTTATACAACCTTTGTGATAAAAACCCAGCCTACTATCCTTTGCCTACGTTTTTTTTTCCAAATTTGCTCAGGAGGATTGTATGGCCCATTTTGAACTAGAAAATGATTTTTTAGATAGTAGATTCCCATTAACACAACGTTCCTTTATGTCTTAAGTTTCAAACGAAACAAAAATTATTCAATTTTGTTTAGTATTCCATGAGATATACTAGAAATACTATAGATTATGTAGGTTCAAAATTTTGGCTGGTGCATGATCATGCTTGTGCACAATCTTATACACCTATAATTAAAGGGTTAGGGTACGATCATTCTTATGCATGATCATGCACACCTATGATTAAAGGGCTTATACATGATCATGCATGTGATTGAAAGGTCAGTGTGTGATCGTACTTGTGTACAATCGTGCATCCCTATTGTGCACTCAAATTTGTAAGAATCATAACTTTCGTAAAAGAATCATAACTTTCTGATGTCTAAAAATTACAAAATTTATACCAATAGAAAGCTAAGAGAATAAGCTACAACTTTTAAGAAGACAACTTTTTCTAACTCAGCATACATCAATACAGTTTATTTGATAAAAATAAGACATAAGTTATGTCAGGGATAGTATTGCAGCCTATACCAAAACTCAACTTCAAGCTAAATTTCAAAACCCTTAGTGACATAATTCAAATTCGACTTCTGCATGGAAGTTGTAGATAAATGTATTTATTTTAATATGAATTTAAAATCATCCCATTTTGATGTGTACATGTCATGATATGGCTAGAGAACAAATGGCTATTCGATGAATCTTGGTTCAGTGGAACCACACCTTCTAATAAGCATCTATCATGTATAAAGTTTCTAACCCCAATTTTTCATTAGTTCAATATACATTTTATCCACTTCAAACATCAAACTCTACATTTTCTATCATGATACCAAGTTTAGGACTTCCTAACCTCTTTAAACTTCAAAGAACAACTCCAAATCACTTCAAAGATCTAGCTACACCAACACTTGTTAGCAATAAACTTTTATCTAAGATTAAGGTGCAACTTTCAGCATTAACAAAACAATAGTATAGAAAATTAGAACCTTTTTCCAGATTCAGCATCTTACCAAAACTTCAAGTGATGAAAATCAAAAGTCTAGCAAAAATTGCAGAAGTTATAGAAAAGGGGAGTTTTCGTGGTGAGAAGGAAGCAAGTTGAATAACAGACAAAACTAGATTTACTTCAACAGAAACTTGCTTCATCACCAACTAGGTGTCACTAGCTTAACATGCCAACTAACACCAAGGCATGAAGTCCATTTTACCTCCATTCAAGCTGCCATTTGGAACACTTCAGCTAAGCCACATGTCCTCTTAATACGGTACCAAATATCAATGCATAAATTATGCCAAATTTCACTAATTCATAGGCTTAGTCATTCTAATTTTCCTATACCAAATTATCTTATCGTTTTACCATTTTTCATTGTCCAAATGTACATTTAAATACCTTAATTCTCTAATGACTCCAGTTAATTCCAATTCACTAACTATGGTCCTTTAATACCAAAATTCACATCACAAGCCTTTCACTTCAAAATGATAGCACAATTTAAACCCATATCATACATGTACTTTCATAAATATGTAACATTTCATCTAGGGTATATTTTGGGGCCTTACAAAACAATTCATAACCTATCATTTATCATTTACACAAAAATAGATCATGATCTCAATCATTCCTGATCATCTTAGTTCTCCTCATTTTAAGAACACTACCGTAGCCTTTTCTTTACCAATGATCCATATTTTTATACATCGAAAAATAGAATACAAGTATATCATTCCTTCATCAAAATTTCTACACTCGTCATATACTAATGCCACTAAATCAATCCATCTCAAACTATCGTAATATATATTTTTATTAAGCAAGCCATGAAGAACAATGTTTTACTTATTTAACTCAAACCCTTCTCAAATCATCAAGTAACCCTATCTCCAACCATACGCAATCTTCAACTTTCAAGGTAGAGTAGGTTAGGTCTTTAGTAACAAGTTGATGATAATCAAATTTTTTTGAAGTAGCAAGGTGTTGGATGATAGCAAAGTTCAACATGGTGAGGGTGAAGATGTGAGTGCCATGAGATGGAGAAGAAGAAATGAAGAAGTGAGAACATGTAATAAATGAAAGACAAACATAAATATGATCTTTCAGTAAGTGTAAATATCGTGGGTTAATGACCTTAGTGGGTGTCATGACATTTACCACATAAAGATTAATGCTAATATCTTCTAATTATGGTACCCAAAGTCATTTAGTAACTAGTCCATTTGTCTCCTAATCTCTAAACCAATTAATTTTCTATGTCAAATGTCAAGAAATCCTAATGTCACTTGTCAATTATTTCTATTACCATATATCTCTTAATTCTATTAACATGAGTCAATTTGCCTTGCCATTTGGCATTTTTCCTAGTCCAAAAATACACATAATTTTATAAACCTCCCAATTGTAACAAATAAATTACAAAATCATAATTGAAACCATCAGACCAAAATTCAAGACATTAAAATTCACAATTCACATCATAATCATTTTAAATCGTTCATACCCTGGACAATCAATATTCACATGTGTATGTTAATGATATGCATATGAATGCAATTCATTTCAAGTATTCTCTATGCTATTTCTTATGCGTAATGATTATGAATGCAATTTATTTCAAGTATTCTCTATGCTATTTCTTATGCGTAATGATCTAGGATCCTATGTCCTATCCTTTAGTATGGGAACGACATATTACAGGTACTACCTATATTGATCATTTTCTGCTTGATAATGCGACTATCAAATTGAATATAGAGATTGTATCCTAGTTTATTCGGTGGCTAGGATTAATTAACGATCATATCTTAATTAAACATAACCTAAGGGAAAATAGATATTAACAGAGCGAGAAAAACTTTAGGTATCGAATTAGAATCTAAATCCAAAGACACAATGACAAATCCGAGAATATTGAGTTGGTTGCACCAGAACTAACTCAAATACGATTATGAATTACATTTCCAAATTTTGTCAAAGATGTTACTTTTGAGTTAAGATCTAGGTTAATACATTTATTGCTCAATTTTCATGGTCTTGTAGGTGAGGATGCACACAAGCATCTCAGGAAGCTTAATGCAATTTGTCTGAGCATGAAGTCTCCCAAGGTAACAAATGAGTAGATTATGTTAAGGGCCTTCCCATTGTCACTCAAAGATGCAACAAAGGATTGGTTGTTTGATTTACCAGCTAGGAGTCTAAATACTTGACTAGAGATGAATTGGCTATTCTTGGAGAAACATTTTCTAGCGTCAAAGACAACAAGTATTTGGAAGGAGATGTGTGGCATCAAGTAGCATAATGAAAAATCTCTTTACGAGTACTTGGAACACTTTAAGAAGTTATATGCCAGTTGTCCACACCATAACATTCGATAGCAACTTATCATCTAATATTTCTACTAAGGAAAACTATCGATGGAGGGGAATTTGGTTGATGTAGTGAATGGTAAGGCATTTTGTGAGAAAAATCCTACTGAAGCCAGTATTTTGCTTGAATGGATGGTTGCTAACACATAACAATTTGGCACTTACAATGATGTTCGATGAGTAAATGAGGTAAGTACTTCATCTTTCAAACATCACTTAGATGAACTAACATCTTTTGCTAGATAGATTACAGTTGGATAGGAATAAGTAAAAGTATACAAGACATGTTCAAACACAAACCGTCTAATTGATGAGTGTCGACACTATAAGAGGGAAGTACGAAGTAAGTGAATATTGTAGGAGGGGACTTTTTGAATCAATACAACTCATATTCAAAAACATATAACCCAAGCTAGAGGGATCACCCTAACTTGAGTTACAAAGGAAAACAAAAAGGTTGTATAATTACTTCCAGAATTGGTTACAAGGAGCACAAGGATTTCAACCCAAGCCATAAGGAGCATAGAAAGCCTCCTCTTCTAGTTTAGGTAAGTCTTTGAACGAATTGATCACTATTAACAATCTCTAATTTTAATAGAACCTTTGGAAAAAGCTAAAATAGTTTCAGTAAGGAATATAACAATTTCAGTAATATAAAAAAGCGAGCATACAGAATATGGAAAACCAAATGGGTCAAATGGTAGTGCGATTAAATCGTCTCAAATCGCAAAGTGGAGGAAAGCAACCATCCCAACTTGAGTTGAACCCTAAGACTTATTGAGCAACCTGACAACAATGCCAAAAACTTGTTGAGCAAGTTTTACAATTTATAAAACCCTCAATGTTTGACAAGTGCACGAGTCATAAGGGTAGTAGTTGAGGTGTTTATCCCGCGAGGAACTAGTGAACTAATTGAATCTTAACTTTATCTAAGGTTGTAAAAACATGTTTTAAATGAAAATAAGGATAAATAGAAAATTAAACAATCAAGTAGGGTTGAATGAAAATAAAATTATGAAATTAACAAAAGTAAATCAAAATGGAGCACAACCACTTAGCAATTGAGATATCGCAACAAGACAAGACCAAAGAATTATGGGAAGGGGGATTTATCCTATTATCAAATTCTAACATGATTAATTTTGAGGTAATTCGGTATTGGTCCTAGAATTTTAAAGGGTGAATTACTCTCTCTTGAGTTGTAATATTTAAAACATAAATCATAAACCCTAATTGAATTATGGAATTTGCAATCTCTCAATTAATAAAAAGCCTACACATCAAATTCAATCTTAATCCCTCTAATAGACTATCGAGTCCTCATGTAAGATCTCTTATTGTATAAATTACTGATTTGATTATTTGTGTGATCTATTAGATTGTTTAACTCTCATTACCCTATCTAATCGTTTTGCTGTCAGTTCACTCTCTCAGTTTGTTACTGAAGCATGCAAATACAACAAATAATCACAACACCCAAATGAACTAACATGAAAAAAATAGAACATCATTGTCAATCCCAAATCCATCGACATCATCATATCCATCTCACACAGTCAAAGAAAAGAAATAGCAAGATGAAAAGAAAATGTCACTTAGACAAGATCAAGATGGCTCAAAAAAATTGTAACTGTAGAAGCGCTCTCCTCTCTCCAGTTTTTTCTTTTCTATCTCTTCTTCTTCTTTCTTCTTGGACTTTTCTCAAATTGGCAGAAGTTGGAGCTCCCATTAGGGTTCTTTCTCTTTCTTTATATAATCTTTTCTACTTTAGGTAAACCTTAGGGTTTTCTTGGGTCCAAAAAGTCCTAAAAATCCTTCACTATATCATGTTCAAGAGGTTGTCTATGTTGACACGCATTCAAGAGGGTATCACACATGCTAGACCATCCATAAATCTATCACGATCGTGGCCCTGGGCATTGTTTTGAGCTTCCTCAAAAATCTCTCCATTCTTCAATATTTGATTAGAAACACTAGCAAACATATCAAGGCACCTCAAATATATAAAATTTAAGCTCAATACCATGCTCTGACCCGTGAAACACTCAAAGAAAAAATGTTTAACTAAATAACACA
Source organism: Erythroxylum suave (assembly GCA_027563595.1). Classification (NCBI taxonomy): domain Eukaryota; kingdom Viridiplantae; phylum Streptophyta; class Magnoliopsida; order Malpighiales; family Erythroxylaceae; genus Erythroxylum; species Erythroxylum suave. The sequence goes on along the minus strand of JAOSBN010000005.1, from coordinate 6,420,920 downwards.
ATCCTAACCTAAACATGCACCAATCATTCAATTTAACAACTAATTGCATACTAAACTAGCCACTAGAACATTATACAACCCACTGCTATCAACATCATCGCGCTTAAACTTTTACTTTTCCTCAAGTGAAAGACAAAACAACCAAAAAAAAACACACTAAATGTACCTAATGATAAAAGACACACGTATGCAATAACTGGACAATGGCATTAAACTTCATGAAACAAATTTTACTATAAACACAATCCCTCAAGTTGTTCTACTTATTAACTTGTGAAATCTGTGTCTAAGTACTTCGGACTAAATATGCCTACTAATCAGAACTTAAAGTCACATTCTTTCACTTATATCACTTTGATAGAATTGAACTTTCTTACATTTTCTTATGTATTTACATGTGATTTCAATCCTATTTTTAAAATAAAATGTTCAATTTTTGTTCAATTTGTGTTGACTGTTAGGTTAGATCTATTGATATATTTTTTACACTAAAAAGTCACATTTTCTAAAACAAATTGAAAAAAAATTGTTAAAAAAAAGAAAAAAGAAATGTGTGCTGCGTTTAATGCATATGTTTGACGCATGCAGCTAACGCTGTGTTACGCAACGTATGCTACGTTTAAACGCAGCATACGCAGCGTTTCTTAAAGAAATGCTGGAGAAGGCTTTCAAGCATTATAAATATAACGCTGCAGGGTTTTAATCGAGGCAACTGATGAGATTGTTTTGTTTTGGCTGGCACAGTGGCGGCAGAAGGAAAAACGCGAAGAACTAAGGCAATAGGCACAGTGAAGAGCGACAGGAAGAAAAAAAATAAAATAAAATAGGAAGCGGCTGGGAGAGAAACTATAAAGATATGACTTGTGCTTTGAGCATGAGAATGGAGATGGAAGGCTAGTTTTCTAACGCCGGTTTAACGAGAACATCGACGTCAATTCACGGTTAAGCTATTTCTATCATTTTGAAGTTGTAATTTCTTTTCAGATTGTTTTGTTGTTGGTCTTGATTTGGATGGTTTTGGGATAAATAATCTTAATTTGTTATTTTGATTGTTTATTTTGAACCTATTGCTAAAATTTCAATTGTAATCCATAATTGTTACTTTTGATGTTTGAAGTAGCGTCTAACGATCGTTAATCATTAGGAACAACATAACTTAAGCTGGATAACCCGAACGTGTGTGGTTATTGCCTATATTGATCGTTTTTCTAGTTCGTAATGTGACTGCCAAGTTGATTCTAGATATCGTATCCTAGGTAATTCGGTAGTTAGGTTTAATTAATGAACGTATCTTGATTAAATTCAATCTAAGGGAAAACCGTGATTTATAGAGTGTTCTATTAGTCTTAAATCAATAGCTCGAAAAGAAATGTAAAGACTTTAGAATGAAGGAATATTCTTGATTGTGATTAGGCCGAGAACCATAGAACTGAATTTTACTTATATTCAATACTTTTCTCATTTTCGATTAATTTCGTTTTAATTTATTTTCAGTAGTTTACTTTTATTTTAAATTTTCTAAATGGTTTGAAACCCAAAAACCCCACATTCTCTTTCCTGGCAGCAATTAATTACATTACGAAAATTAACCAAACATTCCCTGTGGATTCGATTCCGACTTACTGCAATTACAAATTTTAGTGTGCAGAGTCAGGTAAATTTTGCAGTGCATTCGACATATGCTGTCACACTTACACACACATATTGATAATTATTTGGTCAATTAAAGTTGTAACTATCATTAATCGTCTTTTAATAAGAAATCATGCTATCCACAAGACCAGTAGGGTTTATTAAATAACACACTATTTTTGTTAATTTTCCTTAACATGCACTTAGCATTTTGACCCGAAGGGAAACATTTTTAATTAATGTTCCTTAGTTACTCAACTAGGTCATGCACTTGGTCAACTGGTTTAATGAAAGCAGTAGCCTTGAGGTCTGTGTATTAATGGACTAAAGGGGTATTAGTCGACTTAAATAAATACAAATTGTGGGACAATCAGGTATAAGAATTATAGTCAACTGAAATGTAAATAGTCAACTAGTCGAGGACTATTAGACGACTAAGAATACAATAGTCGACTAGAAAGTCTTTAAAACACTTAATCAATTTTTCTCCTGATGCAATAGTCAACGTGCAAATCAAGAGATACTCGACTATTACTTCAACATCAGTCGACTTAGACTCCAATTAGTTAACTGGATATTTCCAAAATCCAAATAAATCACTCTATAAACCCAAATAAAAATCAATGTTGATAATTCCTCCGATGGAATTGCACTTTCACCAAATACTTTGGCCATTTTGTTGTGGAAGTGTATGTAAGTAATTTCAATCATCCAATTAAATTCAAATCACACATACCAAGTTTCAATTTAATATTCACAAACACATCTTTAAATGGACTATCATCATGAAAATTAACAATATAAGTATTTCCATGTCTCAAGGCAATGAAAAGCTACATTTCCATCTTTCTTAACCATACAATGAGATTATTCAAATTTCACATTAAAATCCATATCACAGAATTAAGAAACACTTAGCAAATTATGTTTCAAACCATCAAAAAGTAGAACATAGTCAATGGTAGGCAAAGGTTCCTTACCCACTTTACCAACACCAATGATTTTACCTTTATTGTTGTCTCCAAATGTGACAAATCCTCGATTATTTGGTTTGATTTATAAAAATAAGCTCTTGTTTCCACTCATATGCCTTGAACATCCACTATCAATGTACCATGTGCTTGGTGGATTTTTATTTCTTGCTTGTATCTACAAAAGAGACATTCTTTCTTCTCATTGGTTCCCAAGCCATTTTGGGTCCATTTTGGTTAGTCATATAAACCATATTAGGAAGTATTGTACCTTTTACCACCTAAATATTCTTCATATTAATACATCTAATACCTTTACATGCAATTTCTATAGGACCATCTCTTAAACATTTAGCACATTTAGCAACTTTTCCATCTTTAGTAAATTTAGAAATGAAGGAACAATCTCTATCAAAGGGGTATTATCCTAAACCATGTTTAGATATGGAATATCTTTATAAAGATAACATCTTTTCAAATTTTTTATTTCCATTAGCAAATTTTCCAACCACATATGAAAACTCTCTTCTAATTCTATCAACTTCACAATTTAAGTTTTCTTTTTTAGCAATGCATGTAGAGTGATCTTTCTTAATGCATTCTAAGTCATCAATTGTTTCATGCAAATCATTATTTTAAACTACAAGATCTCTTAACTTCCTTCTCAATTTTTTGTTGATTTCAATAGCTTCTTCAAAATCAATTTGCAATACAGTAAATGAATCTTTAAGATCTTGATCAATGATCATTACCTCATCCTCATCATCACCTGATAAGGAACTATTTGCCATAAGGGCCAAGTTGCTCTCATCATTGCTTAGGTATGCTTCCTCATCATCACTCCAAGTGGCTACAAGACTAGCTTTCTTCTT
>JAOSBN010000005.1:6407065-6417345 GCA_027563595.1 Erythroxylum suave | reverse complement strand
CCTTATGTCCTCCTGTTGCTATTGCCTAACATCAAATATAATCACTCAGTCAGTTGTCTTAAATTACAACTACTTCAAGAAAATCTCCATTTGTTAATGCTGATAGTTATGCTCACCTTCATGAAAACATCAATATCAGGATCAGGTTTTATCTTTGCTTCCTTCTCCCTTCTTGACAATTCTTCCAACATCTCTGTGATAGCCTTGAAGTTAATGATTATGTACTCAAGTCAAGGTGCATAAAACCAGATTGCCAAGGAAACTATACGAAATCCAATCAACAACTAACCATATCGGTGCCCAACACCCTGGCACCTGGCTGCAAAGGCCATGGTTTCTCGCACTGTCATTTCTCCAATGTGGGTATCGTACTGACTGATGTAAGCAGCTGTTCTTTTGGGTACAAACTCATTCATTCCATGGCCATTGTAAGTCACCCTCCCTGAGACCTGGAACAAAATTTTTAACTTCTCAAATTCAAGAAGATAAGAGACTATACAAGGATGAGACAGACGCCCCATAAAAGACAGACTACAAAGAAATAGAGAAAATTCACCTTTAGCTTTGGATCAAGTTGCCCAGCCAAAGCCAACAAAAGTGTAGTCTTTCCAGAGCTTGGAGGCCCCAAAAGTAGCACCATTCTGCAATTAACAATCAAGCATTATTCCAAGAAAGAAAATAACTAGAATAGGATAATCAGATATTAAGAATCTTCAACATCAGGAATTGAAGAAGGGTAAACTGAAAATTTATCCGTAAGTCCTATTTCACCTGGCTGGTTTGATAATTCCACTGACATCCTCAAGTATAGACACCCGTTTTTTCCCACTGGGAAGGATATGGAGATAGCTCAGGAAACCCTTTTGAATTGAAAAGGAAATGTCAGATACAGGAATAAAGGAAGCGTTATAAGCTCACACGTACGACCTATGATCAAGGAGGGGAATTAGTCACCTCTATCATATTGACAATGAAGTTAAAGAATGTCGGCAAGGCTCTGCTTCCAGTATGGGCTTCTGCTTCAATGCTAAGATGCTCGAACCTGACCTCAATTGTAGGAAGCTGAATTCCAACTCTGAAATAAGATGAAACTATAGCTTTTAGTCTGGGAATAACATGAACGTTATACAAGAATCAAGAGCCTCAGCATGCAAAATCAGAGGTCCCATGATACCCCATAAATCTTCGTGGGGAAACAAGAATTCAAACAAGCGTACTGAGCTAAGTGAAGTGAAAGATGTTTGCTTTCAGCTTTTCTTAGTTCACCGGCAAAAAAGCATGGAAAGTTTTTTTTCTACGTAAGCATTTACAGTAATATTTTCGGAAGCAGTAGTAGAAAATCATACGTGTCAATGCGGTTCTGGAGCTTCAACAAGAACTCTTCGTTATCCTCTTTCATAAGCCTCTCCAACAAATCCTTCCTCTCCTTGAACCCGAGCTTATTAATGTCGATTTCTTTCGCATCACCTTTGGAGGTAGTCAATATACCTTTCTCCAAACGACTGTAAGTGGGCAGTCTCTCAAGTGCAGCCCACTTTAGAGCTTCTTCATCATCTTCTTCTCTTGTAGACCTCGAGAAAGCTTCCACAGCTGTAGCTTGCCATATTGAAGAACCTCCCCTTTGTAATATACTACCTGCCCTATAAAAATCATCACCCTCCATGATTGATACTTTACAGAATCAGTGACAAGGTTCTGTGTCTTAGAGAACCAAGATCAGGTGGTAAAAAAGGTGTTTCTTTGTAGTGCTGTTTGTGAGAGGCCACATAAATATATATAAGCACAGGAATGTAGGAGGCTGCTGTTCTTATGTTATAGATACTTGGATCCCATGTTGTCGTTGGTACGCCACTTATGCTCTATATATCAGGTCATGCCGATTTGTCTGTGTAATGATTGACTGTTAAATCCTCAATTTCATTATAATTATTTATCATTTTAACTGAGATTAATTGGGAAAACGTAAGTTTAAATATATTAACAGAAAAGTGAAAGTGAGTTTATGTACGCTTGGTTAGAAATTTATTACCATCTTTGCTTCTGATCTGTACTTTTCCAACTGAACCACACGTTTGACTTTGACATTTGGTCATCGAGTTATCCAAATGCTTCCTATCTGTCTTATGGAATGTATACTGCATGTACTCTGAATAAGAACATCACCGATGGCATCATCTGAACTAACTCTACCTGTTACCAATGACATAATTATTTGTAGTAGCCAATCTAACTCGTGCTCATGCTATTTCCACTTGCCATTGCCACTCCACACCTAAAAATGTTTTCGAATACCCATGCTAAGTTCAACAATAAGCTTTTATTTGACTAAATTTGCAAATATCTATTTAAGATATGCAATTTATAAATTATTATATAAAATTATCTAATAGATAGTAATTATACTTAAAATAACTTTAATTAGTAAAAAAATAAAATAATAATTTGAGATTTTTTAACGTTGAATCCTAATTAACCTCAAATTTAATTATACTTACATCTCTGTACTAGTTAAGCATACGCATTACTAGATCTTGCAGATCTTATATTTCAACGAAACTTTTACTTAATGTTAATGTCGTTGTGTTAATTATACTTAAATCTAGTTGGATGGTTATTATCTGACAGTTAAATATTTATTTGTTTTGTCAATGGGTCTCGTGATTCAACGACAAAGATGGTTACCAACGTCTTTTCATTTTGCTTTTGTGAAAACTTTATAAAAACCTGCTTACCAAGTTACCGACATCGATTTGATTTGAGAGGATATTTTGAGGCATTAATTATTAGAAATGGGGTTTAAGGATAATTTTTATTGGAATCCACCAAGACTAAGAGCATTAACTTATTAATTATTTTTTGCATACTCTAGCAGTTGTTACTGTGATTTGCATCATCGATGATATCACCCTCATATATTATGATTAGTTTTGTAACAGCACCAATAGCTACAGTTCATGGCGGCTGCTAGCTTCAATTCATTACTCATACATCGCTCCCTAATGTTAATTTAATTGTTTTGTCATATATTATGATTAGTATTATAATTGCACCAACAGCTACAGTTCATGGCGGCTGCTAGCTTCAATTTAGTACTCATACATCGCTCCCTAATATTAATTTAATTGCTTTGCTATGTTCAGGTAATGTGGATAGACTTTGAATGTCATGAGGATTAAGAAAAGGGTCCTAGTCTACATTTGCAATAGACCGTGTATTAAGTACTAATATTAGTTACATTACACGCATATAGTCGTAATTAGGGACATCCCAAGCCATTGGGTCCTAGTCTACATTTGAAATAGACCTTGTATTAAATACTAATATTAGTTACATTACACGCATGTAGTCGTAATTAGGGACATCCAAAGCGATAAAGATTATAATAAATAATTCTGAGTCGGTATGTCTTTGCTGATGCTTGGGACAATTATTTGACTGTATTCTAATGTAGTTAAACCGGATTGAAAATTATTTGACTAAAACTTTTTTATTTTGTTTAGTTTTACTTTAATCAAAATGAGATCGACATGCTTATAATTAGATGCAAGTGAAAATTTGTTAAATTTTATAGCATGCAGCCGCTCTAATATTATTCCTTATATATATATGTATCTCAAAATGAAAAAAGACTTGTCTGAAATATTCGGTTGGCTTAGCCTAATTAAGAAAGAAATGGAAGTGGCGGGCATAAAAGTTGCTTTCTGATGGTGCACAAAGTGATAATTAATTTCAATATTTTTTTATGTATATAAAACATTATTATGAGAAATTTATATAACATTTTTATTATCATAAGGGTAAAAGATAGAGAGTACACATATACTTTAAGAAACTTAAAAAAAAACTCCTAATTTTAAAATTCTTAAAAAAGATCTTTTATAGTTTTTAAATTTTTTAAAAACTCCTTTTTTATACTTTTATTAGAAAATAATGATAAAATAAATGCAACATAAATACCACATGTGATCAATCAAGTCTTGTTTATATGACGATTCAAAACCTAACTCTTAAATTTAAACTAAGCTTATTAAATTTAATTTAAACTAACAATTTCTTATAATTATCTCACATTATTAATTTAAGTTAACTTAATTGGTTTGGTACAGTTAGCTAACTTGAATTATCATATTAGTAATATTTAATTCATCTATGTATGATGATTGTATAACACGTGTTTTGTTGTTATGTTTTAATCAAAATCTAATATAGGAAACATTTGTTGTTTTATCAAATTAATAATTGTAATTTGAACATTTTTTTATATTGTTCGTGCTCTTCTTCATTCTACTACATGTCTAGAAAATTTTTGAAGAGAAGTAGTTCTTATTATTGTTTATACATTAAATGAATTTCCAACTTGGCTCTTCGTAATTTATCTTTTTGAAAAGTTATTTGGCTTCTTAATTATCTAATCCTGCGTCACTTTGAATGTGCTTGTTTTGTTCTTTTGCGACTTTATTGTTAGATGTATGTTAAATATATTTATTTTATTTTTATTTTAGCATTTTTTAAATTTACATTCTTTTATCAAGTTTGAATTCAAATACCGGTCGGATAATTTTGTAGATGGAATAGAATTCTATATTGTACTAGAGTTGATTTTGTGAAGGATTGTTTAAGGATAATTATGGTATTTTTATCTGAAAAAACAACGAAGGGTTTCTGTTTTGCTATTTACATGGTTGTTGTTTAAGGTAAAAGTAGATAACACATCTGCTTTTGTGGCTTATGAGTGATGGTCTTTAGGTGAATAACAACATATAAACCAGCAATAAATAATTTTTTGTGAGCATGATATGCGTACGTGTGTTGGTAAAAGAGTAAGTGCAGTGGGTAAAATATTTTAACACAGAAACTTGCGGTAGAAACACGTGCTGTGATCTTTTGGTGAATAACTGAAACAAGGCTTGCAGTATATTTTTGTGAGTGCGTGTGCAGATGTGTGCGTGAAGTGTATGATGTGTGTGTGTTGTTCTTTAGCTGGTTATACACGTTTCTGACTTGAGGAATATATGAGATCTATGGCAGAAATATATGTGAGTATTGTGTGTGTGTAGTGAGTGGAGGTTGCGTATTCTTCAACGGCTTGTGTTTTATGAGAAGGGTTTGCATGTTTTTCAGCTGATAGCTTTCATGAATGGGTATTGCTTGAAAAATCTCTTGGGAGTCTCAGCAGTAGAAGGTTTGATTAAGCTGAATAATTATTTTTGTGGAGTGATTCACGTCTACGAACAACTGTAAGATCTTTTTAAAGGACCTACAATCATTAGGAAGTTGTTCTTTGTCTCGTTCTCAAGTGTTTTTATTTACGCTAAATTTTGTCTAATCACTTGAGTTATTTATTTAGTTTTCTTCGGTCACATTTTGTTGAGTAAAATTCTCTGTTGAGATTAACAGGAGTCGGTTGTATTATCAGGAGTGAAAATCTTTCACGATAGTGAGATCGAGTAGCATCAAGATGAGTGGTGTAAGCTCAGTATAACCTTGAGTAAATCTATTGTATTTCAATGAAAGATTTAATCTGAATGAAAGCCCTGTAGATATAAGCAAGAAGCGTCGAACTGCGTTATCAAATTTTTAGTATCGTTTGATGTATTTGCTTAATTGATTTTTTTATTTTTATTTATGTCAGAGATAATCATGTAAAATTGGTTAATTCTCGAAATAATTGACCCATATGGTTTTTCACTTATAAACACACAAATCATATTCTCCTTTGCTATTTTCTTAGTTAGGGGAAATAATACTAATGGTATCACTATTAGGAGATCCCATTTCAAATGAATTATGCACCTCTCGTCATGTTACCCCGTGACAAAATAATATATTCTCCTCTCTTTCTAACTTTCACCACTCTTATCGGTACTAAATTTTTGTTTTTCTGTTGACTAAGTTATTTCTAAGTTCAAATACAGATACCTCTAATGTGCTCAACGTTAGTTCTAACTGACCTATTCCTAGTGAATTTGCGCCGGTTATTGATTTTGTCCCTATTGTATTGTTAGCTTATGTCTTTGCATTCAATCTGTTGATTGTAATTTTATTTATAATATTAGGCGTTATTTATCTTTATGTATTTTTTAATTATATTTGATGTTTTAATATTAAAGATAAAATTTTAGGAATAATTAACATGCAATTGAAATTATGATGAAATCATAATTATAAAATTCAATTTGTATTTATATTTTATTCCTAAATTGTTCCTAGTTGGAGTTTCATCGAGAATGCATATTGATAAAACATTAAAAATAGTACACGTTATGTTTATTTCTTATAAAAAAAAGTAATTGATGTTATAAATTAAATTATGAAAATACTTTTAAAATGTGATTTATCAAAAAATAAGTCTACTAAAATGACCCGATTATGATGATCTCAAATAAAATATTAGTTATATGTTTGATTATGATAATCTCAAATAAAATATTAGTTATATGTTCATGAATTTTCTCTTTATAATTTTATAATTGATCTTTAAATTTGATATTATCAATTTGTCTCATATAATATTTTAAAATTCGGACCAAACTAATCAGCTTAACCAGACTTAATATACGAACCGATTTAATTTTCGATCTTATTTGTATTATATAACTCTTATGATATTCATATTACCCTATTTTCTTTAACAAATCGGTTAGGTTAAAATAAAGCACAACCATCTTTTTAAGCATGTAAGGCCCACCATCTTTTTTACATGTGGGACCCGCCACAAATTCTTCCCGTCTCTTCTTTAACTAACCTTTAACCATTTGAACACGTGGGACCTACCATGCATGTGAGAACCACCATGAATCTCTTCTGAATTTAAATTGTTAAAAAATAAATTATTATTTTTATCCTTAAGAAATACTAAATTTATTAAATCTCACCAATAAACTAATTCATCAAAATTTAGGTTCTTTACTTATCTCCTTATATTTTAATTGAAAATTTTAAATTATTATTATTAAAAAATAATTATTATTTTTATCACGAATTTATTTATTAAATTGAATTATTAATTAGTATATATAAGTAATTTTGCTTAAGATAATTTAAAAATGTGTTAAAAATAATATTTAAACTATAAAAAGTATGTTTAAATAACATTAAAAAAGAAGTTAGAATAAAGTTATAGTCTTTTTCTATTTACTTTCTTGAAACATACTTTAACTTTTATGAGTCTTTTAAATGACAATATAGAATACAATTTTATTTATATTATTATTTAAAAATTTATGTTAGATTTAATCTTAGTCTAAATTATTAGATTTATTAGTAGTTTATTATCGATTAATATGCATTACTTATTCTTATAACTTTTACTTTTCATTTATTATATTCCGATTTTATAGCGATTCAATACCGATCGAACCTTTAAACCTTAAACATTTTCTTTGAACGATTCGATGTCCTATCTAATTTTTAAAACATTGATCTCATATGTGAATTACTGTATTTTGATGTTACTTATGACTTATTATATTTAGGGTAATCCAGTTAATAGTACTAGGATACAATATGAATTACATCAAGCTAGTTAAGTAAGTCAAATAGTCAATAAAAAATTAATCACTCTAAAGTAATTAGAGAGATTGTTTCACTACTCTTGATTAATATTGATGTAAGGAATTCTCCAACCAAAGTGAATTAACATTTCAACAAGTTTTTTCAAATATCGATTATTAATCAGTAAAAATGAACATGATTGGTTTTAAAAATAGTAGATTTTATATATATACTGTATGTCCAATTGGAACATTAGGTGGCAAAAGAATTAAATTGTATATCATAATCATGCATGAAGATATTAACTTAAACTACTTTGACATTCCTAATATTTGAGTGATCATCACCTTTTGCTATATGTTAATCTCAATATATGATTATAAATTTTTTAATTAAAGATAAATTAAAATGAGATTTAATTTATCTAATTATAATTATGAATTATAATTTATAATCATTACCAATATGTTAAAAACATAATAGGTAACTCATAAAGAGTAGTTAAAAAGAAAAAATAGCTTAAATTAAGTTAGACCCAATTATAAATTTTGAGAAGCTTCAAGGATCAAATATGAGATGTTTGATTTTATCAAAATTAAATATTTTAATTATAATTAGAGTCAACTTTAATGCTTTTTTTTATTTATAGGAAATAAGCATAAGGGAGCTAGCGCTCCTGCTTATAACTCTCCAAAAGTTAAGTTATTTTTTCACTGCTATGTGGATACCGTTAAAGGTTGGATGATTGGATAATTAGTAATTGACTCCTTGAAAAGTTTTCAACAAGAATTTTGAATTAGGAATGATTTCTTTAATTTACGATTCATGTTTTTAAAATTATTCAATTTTTACAAATCGTAAAAATTTTAATTTTTCGTTGCACTTATGATTTGATCACAGTTAGTTTTCCTACTCTTATACCTACATTTGATACCTCTCTTTGTCGTTTTACTCGAGTAAGACAAACTCCTCATCATTCTCAACCTCCATTCTCGTAGATTTATTATGTATAATAGTCCATATTGGCAAGTACTTAGAATTTTCAAAAGCCTCAACCACTTTGATGTTATTATTATTAGACATAAGCTAATTGTTGGACTCCGAAATTTTTCAGAAATTAGAATTATTAAATGAGAATTTGATGGGGTTTCGTTATGAGTAAAAATAAGAATTTTTGAGTTAATAATTTTTGGAGTTTAATTAGGTATATTATTATTTACATATGGTTTTATGGATTAAATGGAAGTGTTGGAATTAAGTTAAGGAGTTAGAAGGTATCAGATTAAATGCAGAAGGGTAAGTTTGGAAAGGATAGAGTTTGTCTTAGAATAATAAGAGAAGAACAAGTGTATATGCGTGAGCGAAGAGTTAGAATTAAGATAAGGATTTAAGAGGAACTAGATTGTATAAGGAAGGGTAAGATAGGAAGGTTAAAAATTTTTCTTAAACTAATAAGACAAGAAACTAGAAGAGAGTCGTGAGTGTAAGAAAGACAGAAATCATAGAAGAACCTAAAAGAAACTAGAGAAGAGAGAGTCGTGTAAGGGAGAGATATATTTGTGAGCTTAGGAAAAAGAGAGAGACGTGTGTGTTAAGAAAGAAAAAGAAAGGGAGTCATAGAAAGGAGTTGAAGAGGAGAAGCAGAAAAATGAACTAGAAAAGAAGAAGAAGGAAAGAAAAAGAAAGGAGAAAGAAGAGGAAGAGAAGATTCAGCTGAGTTTTTGGTAATATCTATCTTCTTTTCTTGTTTTGATAGAAGAAGAAAGTAGAGAAACTAGGTTTTTATGAGCTGAAATAAAGAGAGAAAGAAGATGAATAAGAGATTTATGTTTTTAGATTTTTATGAACCCTTAACTAGATCCTAGTTCTTCTAGTTAGATAAATCAAGAATAGATTAAGTTTAAGCACATTCATGAATATTTAAGCTTATGGAAGCTGTATTGGTGTATGATGATTAAATGAAAATATGTTTGTTCTTAAGGAACCAAGATAGTCGAAATCAAGAACAAGAAGAAAAACAAGCTTGAGCTTGGATGTATAAAAAAAATAGGTGGGTAATATATTTATAATTTTTATGATGATGAGCTGAAATTATTTGTTTGAATATGTATTTAAATGCTTGTCTTTGAATAATTGTAAATGTGGGAACAATGTCTTGTGATTTAATAACTTGTTATGTTTGAACATTTTATTGCATCTGATATGAATGAAAAAAAGAAATGAGTAAAAAGCATGAAAACATAAATATGCTATGAAATATGTATGCATCAGAAAATCTCCTTACGTGGGTAAGACAGATACCATTTTGTTCATCACGTGCACGTTAGGCTGCCCGCTTGTGGCATATATGCTAGTAGTATGCCTTAAGCCAATGGTCATATGTGATTTTTATACTGACATTCTGACTTTTTATTTATAAATTATGACGTATTCTTCTAAATATGCATATATATTGTTTATGTAATGTGATTTACATTCCATGAATAGTATTAAGCTTGTCATCAAATATGTGACTTGATAGTAAAGCTGTAAGCATTATAATATTATTCTAGACGGTCCCTAGTTGATCATTATTGGTGGGACAATAATGAATTAAGGCTAGTATGTGTTCTAATTGATGATCACGTTTTACTGATCATATATATGAGTTATCAAATCAGATACATAGATATATGTTAGAGAACATATATTGGATTGACCCACAAAGAGAACACTACATGGTTTCATGTCATTAGTAATTCTCAATATGGTTTGACTTTAGTCCTCTGACCTGAAGTCATCATGGT
>JAOSBN010000005.1:6385461-6406965 GCA_027563595.1 Erythroxylum suave | reverse complement strand
TAATTTTTAATCATTAATCAAAATTTCTATTTAATTATTTCTATCAAATTAAATATATATTATAAATATTTAATTATCAAAATTTTCCGACTGTTATAATTTAAATATAATGAAAATATATATTTTAAAAAATTTATTCAAATATTTTACCGATGGAAAAATCCATAATTGCTGTCAGTAACTGCCAATACTATACTGACGGAAGCCACTATACCATCGGTAAAGTTACCGATGGTATTAAAAACATTCCGATGCTAAATTTACATACAGTTTAAGAACTTACCGTCGGTAAATATAGTGTTGGAAAATTATAGCCCGTCGGTAATTTACGGACGAAAAAAGTGTGACGGTCAGCACTTTTTTCGTTGAAATTACCGACGGTAATTTTTTTTCTATCGGTAAAGTTACCGACGGAAATTTCTTTATCGTTGGGAAGGTTAGCTACAGCCGAATCTATGACATTTTTTTCTATCGGTATATTCCGTCGGTAATGTTTAATACCGACGTAATATTTATCTTTTTCGTCGGTATTTTCCATCGCTAATTAACTATTTTCTTGTAGTGATATAATAAATGCTCAATAACTTAATTGAACCTAACCCAATAAATATATCTGCATATATTTATTCATTGCCTAATAAATTAGACCCAAGAGGATAAGCTCAAATCACATCACTCTTTATGTGCGATCCTGTAAGCTCATTTGATGTTGACAATGGGCTTGATCACACTTCAAGGCCCATAAGTTATAAGTGGCCTCTAGCAAGACATTATGACTATTTAAATCAAATGAGGATCGGTAATCTGATTTAACCTGTAACCATAGTTACAAACTCAGTCTCTCTGTAACACGATATCAAGATTAATCATAAAGCATGGTACATGTCAACCTTTGATTAATCATAATTTCTTGATTCTCAAGTTGACTGACTATAACAAATGACATTATTGTCTCCTTATCAATTCATTTGAGCATGGCCATGCATTTCTTTAGTCAAACTTGTCAAGAGGCCCAAATGATATCTCTCTCATTTAAGAGAGGTACAAATCTCATCTACGTCATTCACATCCCTCCGCATGATTCATTTAATGTCCAACATAAAACTATTTGTTATCCGGTTAAAGATAACTAAGTCTAATGTCAAAACACTGAATTCCTCATTTAGGAAACCATGATGAATTCAAGTTAGAGGACTAAAGTCAAACCATATTGAGAATCACTAATGACATGAAACCATGTAGTGTTCTCTTTGTGGATCAATTCAATATATGTTCTGTAACATATATCCATGTATCTAATTTGATAACTCATATCCATAATCAGTAAAACATGATCATTAATTAGAACATATACTAGCCTTATTTTATTATTGTTCCACCAATAATGATCGACCAGAGATAGTTTAGAATAATATTATAATGCTTATGATTTTACTATCAAGTCACATATTTGATGACATAAGCCTAATACTATCCATGGAATGTAAATCACATTACATAAATTATATATATGCATATAAAAAAAACCTCATAATATATAAATAATAAGTCAGAATGTCAGTACAAAACATCACTTATAACTATTGGCCTAAAGCACACTACTAGCAATTAGAATCGTTGTTATAACCTTGGCTCTTTACATTATAAACAATAAGATTAAGAGAATTAAATGTGTTCAACAATTCATTGAAAAATCTCAATCCAGATGTGGCATCTACCTTCAAAAACTTTAAAAAGTACTCCTCTATTTTTATTTTTTTATTTAACATATTCACACATCGTACTAACAAACTAATTTGTTCTTGATGACTCAAGTTTGGGTTACAATCAAGAATAACAGAAAAGTATTTTGCTTCTTTAACGATCCCTATGATAGAACTTCTAACACTATGGGCCAATAAAGAAATCAACTCATTTTGAATTTTGTGATCAAGATAATGATGATGAATTTCATGATTTTGAATACGTCTAACATGATCTTGCATTATTACATCAAATCCAACAATCGTCTCAATCAATCCTAAAAAATTACTATTATCATCTTGGTAAAATTTCTCATTGGATCCTCGAAAAGCTAAATTATATTTAACAAGATATTTCAAAATAGAAACTATTCTTATCAAAACTTATCTTTAATATTCTTGCTCCTTTACAATTTCTTGTTGCAAATATGTATCAACTGTTTGATTTTTGATCAATCTTACTCGTAATTCATTGCAAGTTCTCATATTAGTCATATGCTAAATGCAATTCTCATGTTCCTTGAGTCTCTCACTAAGATGCTTCCAATCTCTAAATTTATCATTTGCTAATTCACTTTGTTTTTTGTTAGATTTGAACAACTTACAACAAAAACAATATACTTTATCTATATGTTTAGAACAAACCAACCATTTTCTATCGCTAATCTCTCTATTACTCAAATTTCTATAATAATAAGAATATAAAAAATGACGAAAGGTATTGTCTAAAAGAAACACAAGATTCAATCCTCTTATAGGCCCTTTTTCAAATAAAATATCCCTTGCTTTATTATCAAGATTATTCCAATTTTTGGGATCATAAATATCCGATATAGGGCTTACTTGCTCATCTGCTTGTAAATTTTTTTAAGTGGATGCATTTGGTAGATGATCATGCTCACTCAAATTTCTAATATCGTCATGAATATGAATCTCATCACTTAAGTTTTTTTTATATTGTTCAAAACTTCCTTCACCTAATTCCTTAGGACTCCCACTAGAGAAGCCTATTCTTTTTTAAAAATATATTAATTGCTCCTTTTTGGGATTCTATTAGCTGTTTTACTTGTTTTCTTCTTTTTTTTCTTTTCTTTTTTTCACTTCTAGACAAATGCTTTTTAGGCAACATAATATAAACTAATTATAACACAGTTGGATTAAAAAAGAACAAAAGCACCTGTATGGAACTAGAAGAAGTATGTAGGCACAACTAATCACCAATAGCTTTACAATATATCCCAAAGATATATCAATGGTGTTATATCTGTGATAGATGGAAAAAAATAAATGACAAAATTTAATATCTAATATTAAAAATGAAAAAACAAAGAACAAATTTTAACGATAGAGAAACACTAATTTCTAAAAATACAAGAAATTAACATACTTAGAAAAAATATAGTAAATTATATTCTAAGTTATTAAATATTCTAAGGTTCTCAACTCAAATATTATCCTATTTTATAAGCTACAGAAATTATTGAATATTATTTTTATTATTATTTTATTATTATGACTTGTTTAATAGAATCATACATATTTTTCTAATAAAGGAAACTATTTATGTAGTCATTGAATTGAGTACTTAAATTATTTGATTTAGTCATATTATCACTAAACTTACGTAAACTCTATAAGAACACAAATCCAACAATTATTACATTACTTGTAGCAAAGTATAATGAAAATTACGGTTACAAAAATTAAATTATTTATTAATATTAAATTATTTTATAAATAATAAATAATCTAAAAATAAAAAGGAGAAACAAAAATAAATACAATATGATTTAATATCAATGTTATGATTTAAAATGTTTTTTAATGTCCACGTTAATGACAAATTACAAATTAATTATAACATATTCAAATATTTAATAACCTAAAAATATATTAAAATTTAGAAAATTTGTCTTTAAATTACATTCAGAACTCAGAAGACAGAATAGTGAAAATTTTTGCTGCCAATTTTTGAGTTGGAATACCTTAGATGCATATGTTGATGCAAATAAAGAAATTAAAAAGTAAAAATACACCTAAATACTTCAAAACTATTTATAAGTATAATAAGTTAAAGTTAATTTAATCAATCTTGGAAGTTGCGACATTACTCTTGAAAACACTAACCCCCTCCACCAGCATTCTCTACATTTATTATTGTACTCTTCTAGAATAAATGTATTTACCATATTGAAAGCTAACATCACATATTTAAGAGGCCTTTTTTTTATAGTAGGCCCTGGGCAGATACCCTACTTGCCCCCTGGCGGGCAATAGCAACAATCTATGATTGAAGAACTTCATGCCTTAAAAGAAAATTCACCAAACTTTGTTGATCTTCTCCCTAATAGGACAGCTACAGGATATAAAATTAAAACTCGTTCTGATAGGTTTATTGAATGTTACAAAGCTCGTTTAATGGACAAAGGGTATACACAAAAGTATATAACATGGATTAGGACGAAACCTTTTCTCCAGTGACCAGATTAGCTTATGTTCACAATTGCTGCAGATTGAAAATGACAACTTTTTCTTTGACGGATGTCAAAGATGCCTTCTTACATTGTGTCTTATTAGAAGAGGTTTGTCCACTAAGTTATCATTCTTTTCATAAGATTTGTAAGCTTCCTATGGATCTTTGCTTAATTTAGCTTTATTTTTGTTTCGGATAATTATGCAGAAACAAAATACTATATATAGAATAATATTAATATTAGTTCGTTAGAAAATATTATATACCATGATTTAAAATTTAGTAGATAAAAAGATACTATTTACTAAACTTTAGTAAATAGACAGGATCTCGATAAAATTAAATAGCACAAATGATTGTTCTACTCCAATTCTCATATAAAATATTATATATGATTATGGTGTGCTTTTTTATTGGTATATCAAAAAGTGTAAATGCATGTAAAAGGCGTTTAAGTTCTTAAAATCTTATTATGATATGAGAGTACATGGATTAGCTCTTCCTTTTCAATTCAAGACAACGTCTATTTATTAATTAATTCTCAATTGATTCAGTCCAGCATAACAAAAGATGACAAAAGCAAAGGCAATAGAACTGAGTGGCTTAACCATTCTGTGACTTTATACAATTACGTGGGGCTTCCGGTCCCAATGACCTCAACAAAAAGTAAAAGCTGAAAAAGTGACAACCAAAAGGTAATGACTAGAAATCTCTTCACAACCCATCGTAATAATGATCAAGTTCTGTGCTGGCCCTGTAACTTGAGGATGTCTAGCTTTGAATTATCATAATCAATGGTTACGATAATTACTTTAAGCTCAAATTCGGACTTTAAAACCTTTTCAGATAATTCCAGTCCATTGCAACTGATCAAAACCAAAGCAATGGTAACTAAATGACCACTCATAAATCGTACACAACTAATAGGGAGTCATGTGGACCAACATTCTTAAATAGGACATTCAAAAGGCAGAAAGTGAATTATGCATGGAAGTAAATCTAGACCCAGTTTTCAACATCCTATTAATGCTGCCTTTGGCCTCCCACTGCTTTCCCTGGAAAATGGGGAACATCTCAATAATATCTTCATGTCTATCTGCCTTCTTCAGTTCTTGTAAGCACAACAAACAAAAGCTCACTTACTAGAGCCAACCAAATAAGCAGCTTACATTGCCGACAACTTCAACACATGTATAATCTTAGTTGCAGCATAGCAAGTTTTCTAGACTCCACATTTTCCTCTACTGTCCCCAAAACTCCACCCTTCAAGATTCACTGCCAGATAGGAAAGGAGGAAACACCACACCTATGCTTAACGCATCTCCTATAAGAAAAGCTTTTAAATTTTACCTGCTGCAGGACAGGACACTAACAGGTTGCTAAATGAATCAAATGGCAACACAAGTCTACTGCATTAGCAACAAATGGCACTGGACATTAGTGATATCACCTCCGGCATACAAAATTGAGTTTTTTAAAACACAATGCAAGTAAGAAACAGTATTAGGAGCAAGCATATGTACACATTTCTGTCCTAGATGTCCACAGAGTTGTGAGCAAGTTCGGCAATCTTTAGTCCAAAATCTACTGATTTCTTTTAGATGTTACAACAAAAATATGCAAGTAGAAATCAAGAAAAGTCGAAGAAGAAACTGAGCGTTCCTGTGTTTGTATCAAGGGAAAAGACATAAGAAATCATCAATCGCATTTACATTGCGTGGCTAAAACCTTAAAAGTACAGACATTCCACTACCAGATGTGTAACCCAATTGATGCTTTCAATCATCTCTCCTTAGCACTAGGAAACAGCTCCAAACACACATGATAGAAAAAAAGAACCAAAAAGAATATGTATCAATCCTACTCTGCATTGGGTTTCTGTTTTCTCCTTGATCTATTGAACAGTTTGGAAGGTGGCGAAGGAGAAAATTCAAAAGGAACAGGGGGAAGATCCATCTCCCCTTTCAAGACCTTTACAATCTCCCCAATGTCTGGCCTCAATTCTGGCATCTTCTGCAAGCAACCAAGTGCTAAGTTAATGCACAGGCTTGCCTGTTCCTTATTGTAGTTATCCTTCAATCTTTCATCAACAAGCTCCAAGATGTTCCCAGATTGAGCTAAATGCCTACACCAACTTATCAAATTTGCTTTCTCAAGCTTCATCGGTGAAGCAAGTACATGAAGTGGCCTCCTGCCAGATACGATCACAAGAATAAGAACCCCTAAGCTGTAGATATCAGCCTTTTCCATCAAATATCCACATCCACCATATTCAGGTGCAACATAACACAATGTTCCTCTCATGCTTGTTGTGCTACTTAACTCACGACTGAAAAGATCCCCACTCCACATATCACTTCCAGTGGACCGCGCACTCTTCTTTTTCCAGCCCCTTCTGAAACTAAACTCCCCATTTTGGTTACAGTCATTTTCACTTTGGATCCCAAAATTCTTTTGCCTGCGAAAATGAAACCGACGACCAAGGTCAAGGTTTGGAACTTTAACCCTCCTTTTCCACTTTGTTTCAACACTCTTCAGCCTATTACCTTTCTTGCTAATCTCCTCTAAGTGCTCTTCTTTCCACCACTCCTGCATTTTCCTGTTTCTTTTCCTACGATTCTTCCCAGCCTTCAATTCTTTCTTCTCAAACCTCTTAATTTGATTATCCAACATATGTTCTTGCAATTGAGGTTCATTTACATCTTCCAATTTCTCCATCGGAACTGAATTATGGAACTCTGTTCTCTCAGGAGTGCTTCTTTTCTCCTCGTCCCAATCCGGATTTGTGGAGGGGTAAATTTGGCTTCCTATCCACTCCATAACATAGTCTTTAGTACACAATTCACCACTCCCATCCTGCCTCCACCACCAATCCTTCCCCCACTGTTTTGTGCTTGAAGAATCATCAAGAATCAATGAGCCATTAGTTGTCAACTCCTTGCTGTGATCAGTACTACAAAACTCATCATCATAAGACACAAATTTACAATTCCAATCATCCCCACCATTATCCACAGCAGAAACCTCCTTACCCTTTCCATCGCCACCCTTAGCATCACTTTCACATGAAATATTGACATTATAACTTGAAGGATTTAAATTTGAAGCTCTAACATTGTAACAAGCTCTGCTATTTTTGGATGACGAAGAAGCTTGTAAAGCTAGGGAAAAATCTACCTCATGACAACTCTCCACAGGAGTACCAATAGCAGGTGTCTCCGCAGTGAAGTTTCCTGAAAGCTCTTGGCTTTTCCATAGCTCTTGACTCTTCCCTAAATCTTGGCTAAATAAATCAACTCCAAACTCACCCTCCACCTTAATCCTTGACAAGCCAAAATCTGAAATCTTGGCCCTGTAGTCAAAATCAAGCAAAACGTTGCTGGGTTTAACATCCCCATGAATCACGGGTGGATCACAACCAAGGTGCAAAAACTCAAGTGCCCTTGAAACATCAAGTATGACATTGAACCTCCTTTCCCAACTCAGACTAAAATGCCCATCTCCAAAGAGCAGTTCTTGCAAACTTTTATTTGGCATATACTCATAGACCAGTAAGCGCTTATTCTTTTCGACACAATACCCCAGCAAAGTAACCAGAAGTGGTGATCTCAAACCCCCAAGAATCTGCAACTCGTTTTGGAACTCTCTTTCTGATTGTAAAGTCACAGCATCTATTCTCTTGATGGCATATAACTTTCCATCTCTGGCAATGCCTCTAAAGACAGTACCAGAACCACCTTTCCCAATAACGTTGCCATCACCAAATTCATTGGTGGCAATCTTCAGCTCTCTGTAGCAAAACTTTTGAAGTTTTAGAGGAGCACCAGAATCAAAAGGGATTGTTCTTGAACACTTGCCAAGGGTCCTCCAAAGATGATACACAAAGTAAAGAATGGTAAAAATAATTACAACAGAAGCTGAGGCTGTTAGCACCAAGAACCAAATTCTGGTCTTGGTGATGAAACTGGGTCTGTGATGCTCAAGACTTGGAGATAAGGGCCTGGCAGGCATGGTTTGGTGGTTTTACCTTCTGGGACTCTAGGATATGCTTGTTTGGTCACAGTATCTAACGAAGCAAATGTAAAGATAGGATCTTTCTTTTGTTTTCCGATGTTTTTCTTGGATGGGTGTAAGAAAGTTTGGATTTTGGATCATGTTCTTCACTTTATTTCGGCCCTTTTTTTTCCTTCGTTCTTGCAAACTGTATCCAATGATGGAGTTTGTTTTAAAGTAGGATAATTAGAACAAAAAATGATTGATCATGTCATTAGAAGCAGATTAGTTGTTGACAGAGCATCCAAATTTAAAGTCTTTTACGAAAGAGTGATGATGGTGAGATTTGAAATAGTCGAGTTTGAGCCGTAAGGAAAATGGGGATTAGAGAAAGTTGGGGAGAAAGTGGGGGGTCCCAGTGTGCTTTTGACTAAAGAGAAACAAAAGGCATGAGAAAATGACACACGAAGAAGGAAAGCGAGAAAATTTCAAGGGAACTTCGATTACAGTACTTGTTGTTGTTGCGGTGTGGTTGCGTTGGAGGTTGTCCAAACCACCGTGTACGGCGTCTTAACCGCGTACACCTTGGAAGTTAATACAATTACTTCAGACAAAAATTAGTAAAAATGAAAACATTATACAAATTTATTAGAATTTTGACAAATAATTTTTATATTTTTATTTTGATTTACTAAAAATTTATAATTCACTTGTTGCGTTATTTTTCATTTTTCTAAATAAAAACTACATATCTTTTTATTAATTAAGAGTAAGACCCTGCATTGTGTTTAGTACGATTTTTATTGAGTGGCCGTTGTTCTCTTTTTTTCAAAAAAAAGAGAATTATTTGGCACTAATAATTTTGTTACTTTCTATTGGTTGAGGGAAGATAAGAAAAAAGCTTAAAAGCATTAACTTTGAACTTAAACAATTTGTTATTTTCTCCGCTGGTACGTGACATCAAGTTGCTCTTAGAAATTATTCTACCAAATTTTTAGACTTTAGCTATCGTTTATAGATGATTTGATTTGATTTTATCATTTTTAGATGATTTGATTTTGTCTCCTTTTTAATCAATTTTTTCTTCAAAAGTTCTATTTTATCAATCTAAAAGTTATAATAGAAAATACTGAATTTTTAAAAATTAAAAATATAAATAATAATAAATAGTAAATTTTGAAATAACATCTATTAATAAAATTAGTTGTTAAATTTAATTGGAAAACAACCTATAATTTTTAGGAGAAATCAAGACAAGAATCTCGAACCATAATAAGCATGTGGGAGGGAGAATTATAATTAGGTATAACACTCAAAAATTGGAAATAATTCGATGAAATGCACTAAATCAAGTGATAAATTGTCACATGGAGATAAAGATTTTACATGTGATTATTATAATCTCAGCAATATATGCAACCAATTACAATTTCCAAAGACGATCACTATCTGAAGAAATGGTGAGGTTTAGCAATATCAACATTCACCCTTGGGTAACCATTGATGATTATAATTGCACTCTCAAGACAAATGAAACATGGGGAGGAAGGAACTGGACAAAGTAAAGTTGTTGGGAATTATAAGAACTAACTAAACAAACCGGTTTGATATATCTCAAATACCATAGGACTGATTATACCTGGAATAATAAGCAGGGTGAAAATTGGTTCTTGTTGAAGAAACTGGACCGATGCATGATAAATTGTAATTGGTTGACACACTCCCACTTAGTACTACTAACTTTGAGGAACCAAATACCTCTGATCATAGTCTTATTATGATTGAACTCAACACTCTTATTGAAAGAAGGAATGCCCTATTTAGAGTGTTCAACCATTTGATGGAAAAACAACAATTCAAAGATATCTTACAGGAAGAAATGAACAAGGAGATAAATGGAACTAAAGGATACAGGTTGACTATGAAGCTAAAATCAGTGAAATAAAGGGTTAAATTGTTAGGCAAGGAATTCAGAATTCCAAAACAGGAGGAAATAGCTGAAGCACTAGAAGTATTGTAGAACTATCAGAGGAGAATGCTAATAAAACTAAAAGAAAATCAACTAAGGTAAGAGGAAATTGACATATTAAACAAATACAATAACTCATTAGAAGTCACAAACAAGTTGATGAGACAAAAAGTTAGAGTGCAATGGCCGAAAAAGGTGAAAGATGCACGAAGTTCTACAAGAACACTATAAGGGTAAGAAGGAACAAGAACTATATGCAATACCTTGAAGATGAAATAGAACAAAAAAATTATGATCAAGAACTAAAGAAAAAGTTAACACTGGAGCACTTTAACAAACAGTCTGTAATAGAAGAGGAAGTCGGGCTCATCCCTGATGATATAGAGAGGAGGATAAGGAAAATTTCAGAGGAAGACAAGGCTAAACTTATGAGAGAAGTTACTGAAAAGAGATACACGAAGTCGTGTTTTCAATCCTGATAAAACTCCAGGCCCTGATGGTTATAATAGAAGATTCTTTCAGAAGAATTAGGATATCATAGGCAAGGACATAATAAAAGTTGTTAAGGATTTCTTCATGAGAGGGACTTTATTGAAAGAGTAGAATAAAACCTTTGTGAGTTTGATCCTTAAACAACAAAATGCTACCGAGTTAGAGCAATTTAGGTCCATTGCTTACTATAACATACTCTATAAAAATGTTACCAAGATACTATTCAATAAATTGTGGAAGAATTTGGGGAAAATTATAGATCCAACACATTATGCTTTCATCAAGGGAGAACAATAGACGTAAACATCCTATTATTCCAGGAAATTCTCAAGAGCTACAACATCAACATCAAAATGAAGAACTGTACTATAAAGATTGATCTAGCCAAGGCATATGATTTGATCAACTGGAAATTACAATTTAGCATCTTACAAGCAACAAAGTATCCTCCCTTGTTTAGGAAATAGGTGGAAACATGTGTCTTGATAGCTTCTCTAGCTTTCTCAATAAATGGTGATACCAAACTGATAAGAGTAAAAAAGAGATTGAGGTAAGGGGACCTATTATCCCCATTATTCTTTGTGCTATGTATGAAGATGTTATCAATCATAGTAGCACGAAACATGGAAAAATGTCCAGAATTTCAGTATCATCACAGATGCAAAGGTAACAAAATAACACATCTAACATTTGCGAAGAAATTGTTACTTTTTTGCAAGGATGACAAACAATCCATCAAAGTACTTATGCAATCATTGGAGGAATTTAAAGTTATATTTGGCCTAAAGAGCAATCCTAGGAAGAGTTGCTTTTACCTATCCTTAAACACTAATTGTGAAACTACATCAGAAGCTACAGAGAAGGGGTTATATCAAAGAATCCTTCCTATCAAATATACGAGGGTACCAATCTCATAAAAAAGGGTTACGACTGTTGACTATAAACCACTGATGGATTCTTTTGATGGCAGAATAAACCAACAGTGCAACATATGTCTAAGTTATAGGGGAAGACCACAATTGGTATAGTTAATACTGAGCAACCTAGCAAGTTACTAGATTAGCTACATATTTTTTTATGGGGCAGATCATGAAATGGAAGCAAAATGGAAAAAGTGAGCTGGGATACAATATGCAAACTAAAAGAACAAAGGGATTTGGGACTACAATCAACAAGATTACTAAATAGAGTAAATAAGGCCAAGAAACTATAGAGGTTATGTGGCATGAAGGAAGATCTATAGGTGTAGTGGATACATCATATACACATAACGAAAAGTAGTATATGGTAACTAAAACTAAAGCAAGATATGATATGGAACTTCAAGCAAATCTTAAAGTTAATATAGTGGATGCAGAGCTTGATAGTACATAAAATTGGAAATAGTGAGAATACTATGTTCTGGTTTGATAATTGGCATCCAAAAGGTCAGTAAATTAATTAGAAACAATCAATGGTGCTAACCTTATCGCAACAATAGTGTATTGATGAGGAACATATCAACTTATTAGAATACTAAATAAGATGAAGTGTAGTGGATTGCAATGGGCTCTAAGATATTCACAACAAAAGCATGCCAACTCTTCCTACAAAGGGAGATAAACAACAAAGTAAGTTGGAGAAATATAATATGAAACTATGATATGAACCCCTCACATGCATTCATTCTTTGGATAAGGCTTGTAGAAAGGCTACCCACAAAGGATAGGATGAAGTTCCTAATAACTTCTTTGGCGTGTGAAATCTATCACCATCATCAACAATCATAAGACCATCTGCTAATAAAATGCCAGTATTGACATATGGATCAAAATGAATACACTACTTTGATATTTGGAAAACAACCAGCTCATGGAATGAGATGATTCACATAGATCGAAAACTTTAAAATGGAGAACAAAGCAGACTACAAAGCAGTCAACATCAGCTTCTCAACTACGGTATATTACATATGGCAAGAAAGGAACTTTAGAATCTTCAAGAAGAAGGAAAGAAGCAAAGAGACACTTTCTACCAAATATACACGCAGTGTAGATTCTTAATGGCAGCTAGACAATTAACGGAAAAGTTATCCCAAAACATTAACAGGCCGTTTGGAAACATTCGAATTGAATTCATTAACCAATTGGATTCAATTACATTAATGAGATTGAATTGAATTCAATTTACACTGTTTGGCAAACCTAGTAATATTGGAATTGAATTCAATTACACTGTTTGGAACACAATCAAAATGAATTCAATTATTTCATATGAAATTTTTACCTTAACTAAAAAATAATCTTATTAAATAATAAACATTCATACTTATATAGAGCAAGTTATAAACAATAATTTCATTATAAGTTATATCATCAAAAAAGTTTATTATTAAAATGAAAAGAAAAATTGATTGCAAATGACATTAGGCTAGACTGAGCTATGAAGACAATAGAAAACTATTATTATTTGGAAGCTTAAAAATGCATGAACGAGCAGTAGTTCTTTTGCAATGACAACTACAAGGCACTATCTATTTTTGAAATTTCACTCTAAATTACATAATATCATAACAAGCTTAACATGTCTTCCTGTGATAGGGAGGCATGACATAATTACATCAGAAAATTAAATAAAAAATATTCACACTTGCATAGAGCAAGTTATATCATCCATAAAGTTCCACACTTAAATAGAGCAAGCCCTAAAAAGCTAACACCGACTCATCTTCCTAGACAACCAACCTAAACGTAGTTCAATGGACATGCAAAAAACACACCAATAAAGTTAGGATGCTCTACAAGTCAATCAACTACATCCAAGAGAACATGTCATTCCAATCCTAATTCTTTCATTGCTTCAAATATTTCCTCTTTTTTCTAACACTAGGGTTTGTGGCTACAATATAGCTTTTGCAATTTCTTTCATTGCATTGGACATAACTTATAATTCTGAAGAAATTTCGTCTTCCACTCATGCTTTTCTTTTCTTACCCGTGTAAAATGGCTTCGAAACTGAAGGAGTTGATAATGAGGGAGCTTGAGTTGATGGTATTGTTGGAGTACTCTAGCTCTCAAATAGATAAAAACTCTCTCAATGAACCTCGTTATTTGCTTACATATTATCAATGTCTTCAATATTGATATCCCTCCTTTCGTTTTCCCATTTTTGAACCTTTTCCTTTATACATTTAGCTTCAGATCCGATTGTTCTATCTTTCTCATAGATCTCATGAACAAGGTCCAAATTGGGTAAAGGCTTCCCTAAAAAATGTTTCACCTTTTTGTTAACCTATCAATCAAAATTCAAGAAACTATGTCAACAAACTTCATGCATACAAAAATAATGTCGAGAAATGTAATCATTCCACATATGTGCAGCTATACTATTTCTTATTATTCCTCATTTTCTACCATCTTCATTCCCAGCAATTTCTCCAAAGACATTATCATCCTCATGATCACTATTCAATAGCGCTATCAACTTTTTTAACAAGTTCTTCATTCAGATCTTATTGTATCAAAAAGTTATGTAAAATACTTCAAGCTAATGTAATTTCAAATAATGTGTTCACATCATACCTTGACATCTCAAATAAAATGAGAAATCTAGACTTCAAAACACCGAATGCCCTTTCAATTGCATTACGTAAAGAAGCATGTTTCAAGTTGAATAACTCGTTTGTATTAGTTGGAGCCTGCCGAGAATACTATTTTAAATGATATCGGGTGCTTCTGTAAAGAGCAATAAATCTGGACTTCAACATATATCCAGCATCAACCAAATAGAATTTACCTATAAATAAAATTAAAATCATTTACTATGTGCTTATTGACAATAATAATTTTTGTATATAATATGAAATTTAATAATCTTCAACTAAAAGATACCTTTATGAACAATGAGCTTATCTTCTCTAACTAATGCATTATCTAAAATTTTTGAATCTGAGGCTAAACCTTCCCATCCAGGTAGGACATATGTAAATTTCAAGTCAAAAGTGCATGTAAACAAGACATTCATTGTAGGATAACTCTTCCTTCCTATGTAGCTAGGTATATTTTCCTTTGAAACTTTTACTTTGATATTTGTTCCATCAACAACACTAATACAATTCTAAAAAGACCATAGAATGTATTAGATAATTTTTATTAATATAAAAAAGTATGTTTTTGTATATAAATTGTTTTAAAAAATACCTGAAAATATGGATAAAATCTTCCTCCGCTATTGATTATTT
This sequence comes from Erythroxylum suave, assembly GCA_027563595.1. Taxonomy (NCBI): domain Eukaryota; kingdom Viridiplantae; phylum Streptophyta; class Magnoliopsida; order Malpighiales; family Erythroxylaceae; genus Erythroxylum; species Erythroxylum suave. The sequence continues at coordinate 6,392,077 of JAOSBN010000005.1, read as the reverse complement.
CGGGAGGGACAACCAAACCATTTGGTTGAACCAAAAATTGATCCTTGATGGTAATTATTGCTCTGAGTACTTGGTAGAAGTGACGACTAATGGTTTCAATAGCTCTACCACTTACACTATGTAAAATTGTTCCAACTTGCTCCTCAACCGAACTACATTGGTTATCTCTTAACAATCCCCTCCCGCGAAAAATTGAACATAAGCGAATAAATGTATCATAACTCATGCGTAAAATGCTACGTGCATTATAATGTGTCTCTATTGTAGTTAGTAACTCTTGACGTACAATTTCTCTTTGACCTCTTCTTGGATGCACCAGCATATATTGATATGTATAACTCAAGCACACCAAATAACCCATATAAGCTACCATAGCAAGTAGAACATTTCTTTCAAATCCTCTCATATCACCTACATTTAAATTTTATTTGTTGTCATAAAACAAGTAGAAAAAATCTTGACATTAGCTAAAATTTGAAAGTTGAATTAAAAAAAATGAATAGTGAGGAAAATGGCATCCAAGATAAAGCAATTAACATGTATATAGTGAATACCCAAAAAACTAAAAACTTGGAAGTAAACGACTTTGAGATTCACTGCCTTCTGTCTTATATTACACAATTGGCATTGAATTTAAGCTTGTGAAACTATCCATTAAAAAAAAGCTTATGAAAATGAACTAAAAACATTGCTCTCATCTATATAAATGATATTCTATTTTTAACCAAAAAAAATGAAGAGTGGTTCTCCTTAAATTTACCTAGCCAGCTAATCCAAAAACAATCCTAACTATTTATAGTACTTGCAAATTATTTATATTCGATCAAAGTCCTAATTATGGAGCATCATGTGCACTTGTTTCATGCCATAAAAAAAATTAAAGAGTATGGCTACAAAGTAGAAGATTTGAAAGAGCTGCTAGAGTATTCACGTTTATATATATCCATAAGCAAAAGCAAACAACCACTTGAGCAAGAAATTAAGGTCATGAAAATTAGGACAAACAACATCTAATAGCAAATAACCAGTAATGAAGAGGATCTATAGGCACGCATAAAATATCATATGATCACAGACAAAAAACGAAAAAGAAAAAGACACTCATGAATAAAGAAAAGGGAAAACCTAGATACAAAGCTTGCAAAGTGTTGATTTACTTCTATTTTCCTTGGTGGGAGGTGTTGATTCAAGGTAGACAAGGTGTTGTTGTTCCGTTGTTTTTCTTGGTGGGAGGCACTGCTTGAGGTGTAGAGATATAGTAGGGTTCTTGCTTTTAGACGGGTATTATTAGAAGGTTATTTTCAACGTTCAAAAAAACATTGAAGCCACAATTCGTCTGTCAATTCCGATGTTTGGAGGAGTGAATTCAATTTGTAAAAGAGATATGTTTCAATTATATGCATGAATTAAATCCATCCCCTTTTTTGTGTTTCCAAACACCTGAACTGAATTCAATACTGTAATTGAATTCAATTCAGACCATTTCAAACAACCCATAAGGAAAGATGGTTATGTGCTGATTTTCCAAAATCCTTGTAATCATGAAGTTTATTCTTCATTGCTTCTGTAATTTAGTTTAATTTGGACCTTGACAAGGTTTCACATCTTTTGAATATATATATATTACTTGATTTTTAAAAAATTAATTGTTAAATTTCATTATGTTAAATTTATTTGTAAAAGTTTCAACAAATTATAATGAAGAATAATAAGAATTGCATGATTATAATTTATGCAAACAAACTGAAAAAGTGGGAAAAGAAAAGGAATCACAAGAAGACAGGCTGAGAATAGTTAACCGCCCCCAAGCCGAGGATCACTCTCCCCTGATAGTAAATTTATCTTCATGTACAAAAATACAAATTTGGTTAAGTAACTTAATTTAGAAAATCCCATTACACATGAAATCTAAGTGAAAGCCAAACCGGAAAACAAAATAAACTAGAAAGACCATCGCCATCGTCACACTCCCCCGCGCTTTCTCTCTCTTCGGTGCACCTTCGTTTACAACTATCGCATTCTCCTTCCGTTAAGCTCTCACTTCTCAATTTCCAGGTGCGTTCTCTTTTTCAACATTTTCTTTTTCTACGCATTCTGTACGTATGATTGTACGCTTATAATCAAATTTTTCTTCAAAATTTTTACCTGAATTTAGTCTCAAGAAAGATGCATTGCATTTCAAATGCATGTACGATTGGAAACAAAAAATATAATGTAAAAAAACAAAGAAGAAGAATGTTAGAAAATGTTTGTCTGTTAAGGCTATCGGTATTTTAAAAATCGGAGTAGAAGTTAAACACGAAGATAAAAATTTAAAGGTTAAAAAGTTCAATTAGTATTAGACTGTAATAATACCGACTAAAAATTAAATAAACTTAAATAATTTAAAATATAATTGAAAATGATTGTTTTTACCTAACAAAAAATTTAAACGTTAAAACTAAAAATATATTATTAAATAAAAATTAATTTATTTATTTTAGTTTATAAAAAATTATTAATTAATAAAAATTGATTGATTAATTCAAAGTTGTTACGTACGGGTTGTGTCTTTTAGACATTGAAAGTTATAGTTAACTAGAAATGAAATAGAAATTATTTAGCAGCAAAACTAATCGAATGGGGTTAGCGCGTTGATCTATAATATAATAATGCTTAGCTACTTGATAAAATGTCTTAAAGGTGTTTTGTCCAGTGCAGAGAAACGAGTTAATGAATCCTTCTATGGTGTCTTGTCTTCGACTCGAAGAATATGCGTATGGGACCCTTTCTGTTCTGAAACAACCAAATAGAATATAATGTCCCTGACAAAGTAGTAAAAATTTTGAGAAAAATTAAAAATATATTATGAAATGAATGTTTTTCTTAAATACCCGTGAATTTTATATTTTAAAATTTTATTCTATTAATCTCAATCATATATTTAATTAATTCAAAAATCAAACTTATATATGGTCTAATGATCGATAATAATGAAATGGAAGAGACAAACTTGTGTGGTCAATTGGAACCTTTTCAATTCGGGATCACGTGTGAATAATAGAGCTTGAAATTGAAAGATCCCCTAATCAAGCTTAAAAGGAGTGATTAATTGTATTTAAACACACCATTCAAAGTCAATATTCTGCAATTATTGACAACAACTAGGGATGCCAATGAAATGTCTTATCTTAATTCTTTGTTTTCTACCTTTGCTTGTGACTTCGTGGTATAATTGTTTTATTCGATGTTTTAAAAAACAATTAATACAAGATCTTGAAGTATAAATGCTTAATTAATATTTGACTGTTATAAAAATAATTAAAAATTTTAAAAATTGAGAAAGATTGTCTTATTTATTAAAGAATTTGAAATTTAAATGAAAAATTATCAATAAAAATTAAATATTTTATTTTAATTTCTAAGAACTTATTAACTTAAAAAATTGATTATTTAATTAATAAAATAATTAGTTTTTAATAACAAGAATTATTAAATTAAATTAGTACTAAAAAATTAAAAACTAAATAAAAAATTGAACAACTCAAAATATTCAAGACTTTTACGATTTAATCGGTTGAAAATTTTAACCATTTTACCAAACTATATAAGCTCGGAATAGCCCACCGTTTCTCCATCCTAATGCCCGGTTACCCAATCTTAATGTTACTATCTGAAAAAAAACTAAGCAGGTGGGAAGGTTTAAATTTAAATTACTACTTTTAATAAACTTATACCTATATTGGAGTTATGATCATATTATTAGTATCATAATGTCTAAAAGTATAAAAGTTGGACCATTATTTGAATTAGGAAAAGAACATGGCCATTTACTCGTGATATCAATCATTACAAAAAATATTTACATTATTTATAATATAAAAATATTTTTATTAACTAGCTATAATTTTTTAATAATAATCATTTTATGTAATTAGCTATTATTTATATAACAAAAATCGTATAAATATTAGAGTTCCTAGAAATAGTCCAATTGGTGGAATGAAAAGCCCAGAGTTAAAAAGTTCTGTATTTAGTATTTACACATTCTCTCCTTTGAGTCAGTTATTCTAACCCTAGCATTAGAGGCACGTAGAAAGCCCACGTGGCTGAGACGCAAAGACAAACATTTGGAAGCACTCACTTCACGGTTTATCATTTTCGTTACTTTACACGAGCAACGAGGGCATACAGAATATTGGTTGGATTGGTTGCTGATAAGTTCTTATCTTCAATTCCCATTTCAAAAGCAAAAGCAGAAGACATTATGTGTGGGAATGTGATGTATAATTGCGTCCACCGCACAAACGATTTGGTTTGATGTGCAGGACAAAAGAACATGGATGAGTAATATGGATGGTGGCTTTGTGGGGTCTTTGTAGTTTGTCCACCCGCTGGAGGTTACTATTTTTCCTTCCTTTTTATTAAGCTAAAACATTGGATACTACTTCCCTTTTAGTCGGCTACATCTCCTTTTTAAATCATCTTTCAATGTCCATCTGTCCGTCTGTCCGTCCTTTAATCCCCCTCGTCGAGTGCATGCATACCTATGCACCATTCATAAAATCCACACCCTACGTTAATCATGCAAGCACCGAAAAAGAGGATTCAATCTTTGTTTAGTCCTGCAATAATTGTCTTCCACTCACTAATTATCCAACCAAGGAGAAATAGTTGAGGTTAGTCAGATAGATGTTATATATGTGATTCTCACTTAATCAACATATTTTAATTTATTAATTTTAGAGTAATATCTATTTTAATTTTTATAATTGATCTTATATATATAAAAAGTTGTATAAGTTTGAATCTAAATTTGAGTCTAATTGATTTGGATACTCAATTTTGAATAAAAACAACAACAACAACATCTAGTGAGAATCTCTATTTGGGTCTAATAAATTTCAATCATAACTCAATCAAATTATACTTAACCTGCTAAATCTAGAATGATTAGACATTTTTATGCCTAGCAATTACTTATTTTTGGAATTATATCCGATTCTAATTTAGTAAGCATTATCTGTAATCTCCATGAACAATTAGCTATTGAAATTATAGCATTTTTTGGTGACGTTTGTTGAGCTATCACATATTTGCATCGTACGATGTTATCCTCTACATCCTAATATCCCAAATGAATTCATCCTGAAAAGGGACAAGTTGGTGAGACCATGACCATAGTTTTCTATATCTTTACGTCTTTGGAGAGGGACCATTGAATACGGAGAAAGGTTAAGCGTGCTAGAGAGTACACAAGGTAGTCCACACTGATTCCTTTCACAAATTTAACTTGGTGTAATATGATAGTCAGATTTTGGTGAAAACTTATGGGTGTCTGTGTCAAAGCTAGAGAAATAAATGGTGCAAAATTCAGCATTATAACATATAAGTAGGACGTCATTGAGGTGAAACTACCAACTACGTGACATTTCATGATGACACTTGTCATTTTATTTCATTTATCCATTTAGTTTAGGAACATCTTTGATGTTTAACGTAGGAAATTGCAAGATTGCATTACAGAACGGTCTTGTCTAGCTTGAAACTAAAATCACAACCTCCGTCTCTTTCTGTCCATTAAACATTTCTCTCCCAATCATAAAAATAATTTCTGAGAGCATCATTTGTTCTGGGATTGAAAGATCTGTTTAAGATAGCTAGTTAGTTGTAAGTTCTTTGATCTTTGAGCTTGATATATTGTTCTTAATATTATTGGAAAGGATATGCAGAACTTTTAATTTGTTGATGATCCTATGCATGTGTCCATTGTCGTAAGTGTTTCTGATTTTTAGGGGCTGCATGTGAAAATGAGATATTCTTCTCTGATCGTCACTAATTATATGTTCGAATTTTCATATTAACATTGTTAACTCCAATGGCATTGGTGGAGGGAGGAGAACGATGGTCTTACATATGAGGTTGATTGTTATGGTATATATGAAAGATTTATTATCGAAGTTCATCGAATTGCTTGCATGAACTCATTTCCGTTTTTTTTTTATTAGATAATTTCCATAACTCCGGTTGTATTCAAGTTAACTTGTAAAACTATATCTGTGGGCTGACATTTTGTTCCTGCGATTTACAAATGGCTAAAAAGAAGAAATGATAGCTTTAGATTTTATGAGGATTATGATATTATAATCTCTGAATACGTTGGTAGCAGCACCTGAGAATTCTTTCTCGATTCACATTAGCAGGAATTTCGACATTTGATATTATCACACATGTTACAGCTTCGCTTTGAAAGCATCTGTGCAGCCTATTCAACAAAGTGTTTGATTGCGGTTACAAGTCACAGTACATTGGTGGGCATAAGGAGAAATTCGTGAGGTACGAAGAATTTATCTGATCGTTCTTTAACTATAATTTTTCTCGATTTTTAGCTGCTTGGAATTGTGTGTCTTGATTTCTTTTCAGTTTTAGAAGTTTGATGAGCCAGGTTGCTCTTTCAGTATCTGTTATCTGTAAGGTAGATACTATCAAAACATAATATAGTAAGAATTTGTAAACTGCAATTTTCTAGGTGTTTATAGTTTTAACCATTTGATCTTGACATGATTTGGATTCTAACTACTCAGCTAAAAGCAAGTCAGGAGGAATGAAGAGATGGGGATTCAATTTTGGTGGCTTC
>JAOSBN010000005.1:6342340-6379377 GCA_027563595.1 Erythroxylum suave | reverse complement strand
TTAAAAATTTGGGGGGGGGGGGGCCCGGGGTCGGCCCTGGCCAATATTTCGTAGGCTACGGCCCGTTCACCCTCTGCTCACGGCCCGTCGATCCGCGGGCCATATATTCTTAACCAGTAGCCCGGCCCATAAGCCGGTCAAATCGAGCCAAAATTTGTTAACTGGTCCATGAATCGGGCCGAGTCGATTTTAACATCTCTATCCACAACCTCCAGGGAGGACTTTTTTTTAATTGGATAAACAGAAGATGTGGTCCTGTGGACTTGCTTTTAACGCCACCAATTCAAGTGTCCTCCATCATCTAAAGCAAAACGACCGCCTTTTCGTGCCAAAAGTAAAAACAAAGCAGGCATAAGATAAAATATAAAAAAGAAAGCTTTGTGCGCGGTGCACCCACGAAACGGTTGATTCACTTGGCTTCTCCACTGTCACACCCAAGCAGAAAGAGTGCTCAGCAATGGAGCTGCTACGTCTCATTTGCCTTAATTCTCCTCCCGTACGCCTCTCTGTTAACTTCTGGTTGATTACCGTGAAAGCTGTAGGAAACAACGAGACTTTGTCTTTTCGCTTGATTTTGTCTTCTTTTCTCTCAGGTGTGGAGTGGGAGTACGTTCTCCGACTGCTTCGATCACATATATCCTCTGTTCTTTGTTGCTGTTTCGATTCTCATTTGTTTTGTACTTTCTTTTCCGTGTTTTTATCTGTGTAATGATTTTTTTCCCTTAACGAGGCTCACGGTTTTAATGTTTGGTGCAAATATGCTGACTTTGTTCATGATTTTAGTGCTTGCTATATCTCGAAGGAATGCCAGCGGAATCCAGCGGGTAAGTTAGTGTTGTCATATATTTGACGTAGCTAAAGATAGAAAGATACCATTTTTGACTGTTGAGTATAGGTTATTGATATCTTGAATTGCAAGTGTGTTCTAGTTTGTGCTTGTTGTATGGGCATCGTGTTTCCGATTTTTATGAAGCCCTAAAAGAGCTACAATTGAATCAAAGTTATTTAACCGAATTAAATCACAAACTTGCAGTAGTTACATGAAGTTAAGTTCAAAAGTTAGTGACTTTTGGTTTTTCTTGGAAATAAAGAAAAGAAGTGGCCTACTTGGTTGACAAGTCAGGATTGCACATTCGTCCCTAAGTGGTTTACATATTAGGTTAACAAACTGAAATTTGTGAAATGATATGATTCGAATCATATTTCTTAAAATTGCAGAGGTATGGCTTTATAATTGGCTTTTAAAGCTTGCAACTTATAGCTCAAAGCTATGACAGCCCCGATTTTCCTGTGATATTTCGTGAAACATATATAGCATTACTGAAGCTTAGTAGACTATCTGAAATGTGAAAATAAACTTTTTGCTAACTGTTTGATCTTTTCTCTTGATATAAGGCAAGAGTTTTAAGTTGACCTCAACAATTTCTCATCTTCTTGAACTCTTGCAGACGGTCATTTGGGCTACTATGAATGTTTAGCTGGAAGTTAATTTGAGCTCTCATGTAAATTAAAAGCTTTAGATATTCTACTTCGGGTGGCCTTTGTTCAAGTTTCAGTTTCATTCACTAAGCGTCCTTTGACTACTATGTTTCTATTTTTTTTAAAATTAAAAGTAATATATCACCAAAGCTGAAAATTTATGCACAATCCTATTACAAGGACCAAAACAAATAAATTACAAACACGGCGCACCGACTACCAACATTAAGCACATGACGACATGAACCCTTCTAGATTAACCGTCTTGCTCTAAGTTCCTGCCCAATATCTGCTTGCTTTCCTTTAGCAATGATTGTCTCCCGAATCAAATTAACAATAGTAGACGTAAGCTCATACTTAGGTTGTTCCATGGCCTTATATATACGACGATTCCTCTCCCTCCAAATACTTAGGTTTTCTATGTTGCTTTATCATGCATTATAAATCAAACTTTGACGCCATTTCCTTTCTATGTTGCTTTATCATGTATTATACATCAAGCTTTGATGCCATTTCCTTTCTTTATTTTGAAATTAAATCCTTAAATTTTATTTTAAACCAATTGTTAAGTGCATTAAACTTATTACAAATATTATGTAGATGACGTTTATAGAGAAGGTAGTTTTGCATTTTCTACCTGTGCTTGGAGTTTGTTTGTCGTTGGTGGATGTGACTTTACTTTTTAAGAAGGACTTTCAAGGTGATTTTGTGCTGTATCATGAGTGGCTTTCTAGGAGCTCTCAATTGATACTCTGGGTAAGCCTCGGTCCATTTTAGTTGTTAGCTTCTTGAACTTATTTTACTAAAACATTTCATCTGATCTAAATCCCTGTTTTTAACTTGTATAGACAGTTATGATAATCTCCTCAAAGTATACGTGGATGTATATTGTGATTCGTGAACGACTTCTTTGTTTTTGGTGGATCATGAAGTCAATATTGGGAACCATTCATCTACATAAGGCATTTGCTTTGCTAGAGGTAATGATTTTGTTTGTCTGACGGGACCTTTTCTCCCAACTGACACGCTCGTATCTCTTAGTTTGTTTGCTGGACTGATGTTTCTTTCACACTGTGTTATTGAAAATAACTAATTATTTTCTTTGGGACTTCCTAAATTAATTTATTTCTGTACTTTTGATTGCTTATTAATGCACGTGATGTGGGTGTGGAATTATTGTGGCGTTTCAGTTCAAAAGATAATGAGATTCTAGAGCTTGCCTCAGTTCACAATAGTGAGATTCTAGAGCTCTATTGCCATAAGAGCCCTGATGATCGAGTTTCATAACTACAGCTAAAGTTGATTGGCCTGTACCCTATCCACTTTCTTAGTGTGGGTTGGTTGATTTCTTGATGATTAGAATTGTTAGTTCTCACACATGAAGTAGTTTATTGCGAAAGACGAGTGGACTTATTGTTTTTGTGAAATAAAATATTTTGTCTTTGGTTTCATGGAGCCATTACTGCACAAAGGATATCAAAGAACTCTATTGCTGTAAATAGGAATGTTGAGCTATAATATCTACCTGTCGTATAGCTTCTTTGCTTTCGTTGTGAATGTGTTTGGTCATGAATTGGGCTTCTTTTTTTGCAGGCTTGGAAGTTTCTCGAAGAAAGTTCTTTAGTTATGTTGGATATTATCTTCAGCATATCTATCAATTATATTAGGATAAAGTTGACATCTTTGAGGAACAGGTATTGCTTGTAAAATTATCCACAAGTAGCTTCATTATTATGCCGTGAAATAGTTGAAGTAGTTTTACTAAGTAGACAACATTTAAAGTGAAGTGAACAATATGCATATGAAACACTGCCATTAGTGCCAAACCGAAAACTTGATCCTGTCAACGACGTTGTTTTGAGAATTTTTGCAAGAATTGAGACGTAGGAAAGAGGATTAATAGTGGTTTGGATCTTTTCATTCTTTGGAATCTTATTCGTGCTATGAAAGTTTCAGGACTATTTCTCTTTCTCTTCACCTCATATGATGCTATCAAAGCATTTGTTAGGCAAATTTAATGAGTGCCCTTGGTTGTTATAAATCCCAATAATCCATGGCGCAACTTATTTAAGACGTTTACTTTGGATAAAATAGGAATAAACTTGTACCGTTATCAGGGGAGATTGAATTTCTCTTGAATGTTGATGAATGTAAAATTACTAATCTCACGTACCTTACTTCCAACACTTTATCATCATTTTGCATTTTGATTGAAAGATGTCCTCATTATTGCTTGTAATGCTAAATAAGCACTACAAAAATCTGACCTTACTTTTGTACTATTGCTATTAAGTTAGCTTACAATCCCTCCTTGCATCCATATAAATGTGATGCGTGCTAGTAGAATTGCAGGTTCATTTACCCATAAGCTTGTTGATGTCATGAAATAGCAATACCCTCAATGATAACTTCCTTACCTCCACCCAAGTTTGCTTTCAGTTGTTGGTGTTTTTACAGTTGAATGTTTCCCATCCTAGACCCCACGTGTCAGCGGGATTTCCACTGAGTGTTGTTGTAGTTGAATGTTTCCCATGAATGACTTGCTAACTAGAAGGTTTTGTGGAAGTATAACTCATTCAGATATTCATTTTAACTTATGTATCTATATATCTATGACCTAATTGACTTTATTGTTTCTCGCTCAAGTATAGATCATTGGAAGACCCACTTCTTTCTGTTGACATGGATAATGAGGAAGGTTGCAATGGAGATTCTGTAAGTAGTTCACTGTCTTGTTTATTTTTATTGGGGAGATTTATTTTCATATGATTCTTTTAAGGAAGCTCTAATTTTGTTCAATATCTATGAGGAAAATTTTAGGTACTAATAGGCTTAATCTCTGGCATAGTGGTATGTCCCTGTCTGGTATTGAGTTTGTTTGCCAAACTTGCATTGCTAATAGAAGGCCTCCCCGTTCTTTTTCTTTCCTGATCCTGCATTTTGAATTCTATAAGTGATAATGTACGGTCTGTTGTATATGTTTGTCATAGGTTGACCTTTCGGGCTGGTGGGATCTTATGACATTCAAATGTATCACTTCTGTCATGAATTGTGGTGTTGCAAAGCAGCTTGACTTTGAAGATTTACTTCAGTTACCAGATGATATGGAACCTTCTACTTGTCATAATAAACTATCAAACTACTGGGCAGACCAATGGAGTAGCTCTAACCCTTTCTTGTTTAAAGCTATCTGTTGTGCACATGGATGGCCATATCTTCGTCTAGGCTTATTAAAGGTACTCTAGATTTTCATGAAAGATATCCATTTCTATCATGGAATGACATTCATATTGTTAATCTGACAAAATATAAAAGGAAAGAGTTTTGTGTAGCGCTTTTAAAATGACATATAATTTGTTATTTGTAAATAATTTATTTGCAAAGCTAAATTATTTTGTCATGATATCAACTGTCTGTGACATTAAGTTAGCCCCTGAAGCTGTTAGTTGCAGAATGGAAAAAGTATGCAAGCTATGCAGTCTATGTACATAATGAGCAAAAAAGTTTTATTTCTCACAAGTAAAAATGATTCTTGTTCTTGGAGATCAGAAATAAGTAGAAAGAAAAAGAAAAAAAGTGAAAAAAAAGAAGAGAAAAGAAGTTAAAGGGACATAGTTGGTAGAACTTAGAAGTAATACTTGCCAGCCATTTTGCTTACTGCACAAAATTTTGCCTTCACTTCTTTGGCAGTAACTTCTACTTAATCAGATAAATAATTTTGAAAACAATTTGAGGGTAAGATATTTGCTTCATAATTTTTGTCCATCATCTCATCAATAGTTTTCCTCAGGTGTTTAATGACTGTATTGGCTTTGTTGGACCTCTTCTTCTCAATAAGCTTATCCGATTTCTTCAACAAGGTTTGTACCATGAGTCCATTTCAATTTGCTTTCTATTTTGTTGAAATGACATCAACTAATCTGTACATTCGATATAATTGGTATCTTCTTTTGGATTTTTGGAAGTGTTTTCAGAAATTTAGGTCTGCTGTTCATATCTTTTTTATTATTTATGTTCTTTCTTTTCCCTAGATAATCTGTTCATTCATCAGCTCAAAGGGCTTGTTTCACTGTTACTACAGTTTAATGATGTTTGTTGCTAGTTGGCTGTTTAGATAATCTCTTCTCCATTCTTCCTATTTTCTTTTGAATATTTCCTACTGGATCTGTGGTAACTTGTTTCTTTCTAGTATGTTAAGTAGACGTTTATAGCAAGTACATATAATGATAACAGTAATTGCTACTTTAAGGTTCTCTGCATTGGGATGGCTATCTTATTGCTTTATCCTTAGGCCTCACCTCCATTCTGAAGTAAGTTTTCTTCCTTTCTATGCATTTCATTTTGCATATTTGCGTGATTAACATATTTTGGTTCCTTTTGCTGAATGAATTTGCTTTATTAATCCTATTTTTCATGGTAATTCTCACAAAAATAAGGGTGGCATACCCAAGATAACTTTTGCATGAAAATGTGGCCATGTGTCAGACTTGAACAGAGATATTTGTCTCAAATTGAAATGCATGGTAGCAGAGTCTTTCTATTTTATTAGTTGAGAAATGTCAAACTGATAAGTGACATTCTGATCCTGGATTCCTAATAATTTTAGTCCGAATTTTGTGCTAGCTGAATTGTATATTGAGCTTTGGGTCTGGATCTTTATGTAACCACATGTTTTCTTTGGCTTCTTTTTCAACCTATGCCCAGATAAAGGGCTTTTCTAAACCTGGAGACCTGATGAATACTTCTATGATTTTGTTGAACTTGAAAATTGATTGGCTTTTTAACTAATTCTTGAATATTGCAAATGCTTAGTGATAATAAGTGACAAGGCATTATAGTGGTTGTTTCTTTCCTGATTCTTAACTAATTATTGAATATTGCAAATGCTTAGTGATAATAAGTGACAAGGCATTATACTGGTTGTTTCTTTTCTGATTCTTTCTGGTTGGCAAGTAACAATTCTATTAGATAGGAACATGTGCTTCATTCTGTTTCTGCTTTTATAAGTTTTGCAAACTGACAATTGAAATCTTAATCTTGTACCTTTGAGATAAACTGTGAACTGGTGTTGGATTTGTTGCTATTGACTGCTATCTTGATTCATGACTTGTTATTGCAGGTCCTTCTTTGATACACAATATACATTTCGTCTTGCAAAGTTGAAGCTAAAGCTGCGTTCTGGCATTATGACTTTGATTTACCAGAAGGTATGATTTCTGAGCTTGTACTATGATAGGGAACAACCCAGTAATTAATTCAGCAGATACTTTATGATGTTTTGGGTTACTTTGATATTATGAAAATTACATTGTCCAGCTCATAGCTTTATGATTGTTGATACTTTTATCTTAGTGCCTATGTGTTACCCTAGCAGAGCGGTCAAAATTCTCTGAGGGAGAAATACAGACGTTTATGTCTGTAGATGCTGATCGAACTATCAACTTGTGTAACAGCTTCCATGAAATGTGGAGGTAATAATGCAACATTATTGTGAAGCAAGAGCTCAATTTGTGGAATTTGATCATTGCTAATATTTATAAGTGGCCTTATTTGTTATTGTTTGTGATAATTTACTTACCAAGTCTTATTTCTTTTTCAGCTTGCCTTTTCAAATTGGAGTAGCATTGTTTCTTCTGTATACACAAGTTAAATTTGCTTTCGTTTCTGGGCTTGCAATAACCATCCTCTTAATACCAGGTATTAATATCTTCATATCTAAGTGCTCATAAGCCTGCACCAAGCAGCATCACATCAAGGGTACACTATGTCGGTTTTCCATGATCAAACTAGATGCATAAGCCAATTTTTTGAGTTCTGGAAAATGATCATAATTGCTTTCTCATTGTTACTAGAGGTTACTTAAGTTTTAATCTGTTTATTCATACTAAAAAAGGAGCTCTTAAATTGTTCTCAGAGTTAAAAAATCATCATAATATGGGGACTAATGGAGAGTTTTCATAATCAAGAACCATTTTTAAATTGGTAGAAGTCAAAGTAGGCAAAATGAAGGGATGTCAATTGGGTAGGATCTCACTAATTTCATTAAGACTAGCACTTTTCCCTAGTGTCTACATGCATTACCTTTTAAATTATTACCTTCTGAGCCCCTATACTCTTCTTCATTACAGAGGAATAAAAATCTTTTTAATAATTCTATAAGTATCCTCTGCTAAATTTCTTAGACTCAGCTTTGGACACTAAGGGATATGGTCCCTTAAGATTATTCTGATAAATACTGATAAGAGTAATGTGGATTATATATGGGCTTCGGCAAATTTTCAACTGGCATGCTGCTTTGAGATGTGACTGTTCTTTAGTGTTTGCACCTTTTCGTTGAGAATATTAAACTATATGATATATTTTTCTTACTATTGTAGTGAATAAATGGATCTCCGGATTAATTGCTGGTGCAACTGAGAAAATGATGACACAAAAAGATGAGAGGTATGCATTCTCAGTATTTTTTTTTTTGGAGTAAATTTTGCCAAATGGTTGTGTTATTACCCAAAATTTGATTGTTTCATGGTGTTGTTTTGTACATATAATAACTATGCTTAATGGCTTCAAGGCCTTGGCATGGAGGTTAAAAATGCCATTCGTGGGTTTTCTATGACACAAATATCTTCTCTGCAGTAGCCAAGGAAGCTTTTCTCATATTCATTGAGTTTTGTATTGATTTTACCAGTTACAAGTGCCTTTACAAGGTTAGCTCAAAAACTAAAGGGTGTCAAGGGGAAAGATTTCAATAAGTTTGTGATCTTAGATATTATAGTGCTAAAAATTAAATGCCCTGGTACATCTTCCCTTAGCAACTGTGAAGAAACCATTTTATCCAAATATTTAAGCTATTAGATAAGATCCATAAATAACTAATATATTATTTTAATTTATCCAAATATTTAAGCTATTAGCTAAGATCCATAAATAACTAATATTTTTTTTTAATATGCTTCCTCATACGAAATGTGGATAAATTACAGTCAACCAGAGATCCACATAAATGGGGGTATTGTGGCTTGAACTTGTTCTGATCATAGAAGGCTTTGATGACATATTAAGAACCATTGAATCCAAATGTTTAAGATATTGGGTGAGGTCTATAAATGAATCAGTAAATTATTTTAACTATATATATGTTCTTTATGTTTTAATCTCTGACAGGATTAGAAGATCAGGAGAAATTCTGACACATATTCGCACGATAAAGATGTATAGCTGGGAGCAACTTTTCTCTAGTTGGGTGATGAAGACTAGAACTGAAGAAGTCAAGCACTTAGCTGTATGATAGTTTACTTTCCATAACTTGGAATTGAAGTGCAGTGTGATGTATCGCCATCATTACATTTTAGTGAAATACCGAATAGTTCTTAACAATTGTGTTTTGACCCCTGTCTTCAGACGCGCAAGTATTTGGATGCTTGGTGTGTCTTTTTTTGGGCCACAACACCAACTCTTTTCTCCCTGTTTACTTTTGGACTATACACTTTGATGGGATATCAACTTGATGCTGCCACGGTATGTTGATTGTGTCTCTTTTAACTTGTTAATAATAAATTCCCTTCTATTATTTTATCCCACTTCATTTATATTAGTTTGGTTGCTTTTCTGAAACTTGTACCGCAGGTTTTCACTTGCCTTGCTCTGTTCAATAATTTGATCTCTCCTCTCAATTCGTTCCCATGGGTCATTAATGGACTGATTGATGTGAGTAGTGCTTGTTTATAAATATGGAAATGTTGATATACATTGGGCAGTTGCTGATGTTGGTTTCGCATTTTCTCTCTGAATCAGGCCTTTATATCAATTAGACGGTTGAACAGGTTCCTCTGCTGTCAAGAATGGAAACCTCAATGGGAACAGATAGATAAATCACCATCTGCAATCTCAAATAGTCATTTTGATTTCACATCTGAAGACGTTGCTGTTAAAATGCATGATGCATGTTCTACTTGGTCAAGTAATGATGAAAAGGAATGGAATCTGGTTCTAAATAATGTGACTTTGTACTTCCCAAAGGGTACATTGGTTGCAATAGTTGGAGAGGTCGATTTTCTAACTGATATTATTGCATTATGTTCAACAATACTTCTGCATACTTAAATGGATACTGCTAAAGCCCTGATGTTGAAACATCAATTGTTTATTGAATTATACAAGTTTGCTGATGGTAAAGAGATGGATAATGTTGTTTATGTTCATCCAAGTACAGCTGATAGGTATTTTATTATGCTGTCAATCTTAAGCATTTCTCTAGGACTTCAGGCTGGCATTGTCTGCTTATATCTTAATATGGTTTCTGATTGTGAAAAAACATTGTTCGGCTTTGTATTTGTAGATAAAGGATTTAGAAGTAATACATAGGGATTGAAAAGTGCTAGTTAACTGAAAGGTAATCTTGTCTTTTTAGAAGGTTATTACTGGCATGTGAATGTCTAGCACTGATATTGTTCTAGGAAACTTTGTGTAAACCAAAATTTTGTTTATATGGAAAATTAGAGGATGTTTGGTTAGTTGGTATGGGAAGAAAGGAAAGGGTAAGGAATAAAAAATGGATGCTTGGTATTATATTATGATTGGATGAACGGTATTTCTAATTATGTGTTTGGGGCATTACTGCGTACCCCTTGATTATGAGAGAAATGAAAGTCAATACTAAAACAGGAAGTGTCACAAGAATTTTTTTCTTTTTTACTTTAGCAATGGAATGGTGGACATTATGGTCATGTCAATTAAGTGTACAGTGTTTTGGATGATTAAACTATATTTTGAGGACATTATGTGGCTGATGATATGTTGATGCAAGTAAATGCTGTAGCACTTCAAGAACTATTGGCAAGGAAATAATGCAATATTCTTGATTTTAAACATCCTGTTATCATAAATGGGGCACATAAATTAAATATAGTTAATTAGAAGATATTTAAAATTTGATGTAAAATAAAAATTTAACAATTTTTTATTTTCAAAATTTTTAACAAAACAACCACAATCAATGGTAATGGTAATCATTTCTTCATTTTAAACAATCATCATAATTGTAATGATTATCCATTTTTATTCGTCATTATATTCATTATAAATCCTATTATCATTTCCCCAAGTGAACCAAGCACACCATTAGTTGTTGTGATATGAGGAACATTTGTTATATCACATTTTGTGCTTCTTTCTGTGACCAGATTTTTTCACTAAATTATTTTATCCAGGTTGGTTCAGGTAAATCATCCTTGTTGAGTGCAATATTGGGAGAAATGCGGCTCATCCATGGCTCAATTAGTTCAAGTCGATGTATAGCCTATGTACCACAGGTTTGTAAACTTTTTTCAAAAGCACGTATAATAATACAACCTCTTGTTACATAAAGCTTCTTTTTATCAATATTTACTGAAATTGTAGGTACCATGGATTCTATCTGGAACAATACGTGACAATATTCTTTTTGGAGAAAGTTATGACCCAAAAAGGTATAGGGGGATCATCCAGCAAAACCTTACAATATTCCTCTCTCTTGAATGTGCGAAACATTGCTTCTTTTCTCATTTTTATGAACAAGATAGTAAATTTGGATTGTAGTTTTGCTAAAATTCTATACAATATTTTTCAATCCATCCATGGTTTTATCTGTTACTTTTTCTTCACTTTTCTTTCTTACATCTGACAGATATTTAGATACCATAAAAGCATGTGCTTTGGATGTTGATATTTCACTGATGCCTGATGGCGACATGTCTTATATTGGAGAGAAAGGAGTGAACTTATCTGGTGGACAGAGGGCTCGTCTTGCTTTGGCACGGTTATTTTCAGTTCTTTTTTCTTACTTATTTGTGAATTAGATTGGACTTGCAATCTCTTGATAGGTTTCTTGTGTTGTGTGGCAGGGCCATTTATCAGACAGCAGATATATACATGCTTGATGATGTCCTCAGTGCGGTGGATGCTCAAGTTGCTAGATGGATTTTGCATAATGCTATTCTTGGTCCTCTTCTAGGCCAAAAGACTTGTCTGCTTTGTACCCATAATGTACAGGTTGTGGGCTTAGATGGCTTTATTTTATTTGGAAACATATAGCACTGATATGTTAAATACTGAATACCTTATATAGACTAGATTGAAGTTTCATAGTAGGAACCCCCGATTCAGAAACCCATTTGATAGTCAAAATATCCATCAAATACTGTAATTTAGAATGAAAAGGAAACTATATGCACTGGGTGACTGATTTATCTTTCTTGGTATGGGTCAAAATTGGAACTTGTAACTTGTGTTGTCTTATTTTCCTGTTATACCATGCTTGGTTCATTCAAAGGATTTCTTAATAGTAAGCTGATAATATAACATCCTTCAGTTATAATCTCTGCATTAAGTAATGATTTATAGCCTCAAAATTGGAAATGTTTGTTGGCTTGAAATCATTGCAATTAATTGAATATTGCTTTGTCTTGACTTTGATTGTTCCATGTGGAGATCTTAATGAGCAATTACTATTCATGTGACATGTTGGTCACAACAACATATTTTTGTTGAAGTAGATTGGCTGTCCATGTTGTTTTCTTCTGCTATTCTTCCTTCTAGCTTTTAAATTGTTGAGGTGTAGAATCTGGTTTTGGGTTGGTGATTATTAGACCTCCTGATTTGGACTTAACATTGCAAATATTTATAACTTGGTGTATACTTGGAAATTGTTCCACTTGCTTCCATTGTAATTGGCATTCCAATCCTGACAGGCAATATCTGCTGCTGATATGGTTGTTATTATGGATAAAGGACATGTGAGGTGTGTGGAAAGTTCAACTGACATGAAAACTTCAAAATATTCGACATTATCTGTGCAGAATGAGTTTGATACTTTAAGCTATTTTCAAGAGCAAGAACAGAGTACTTCCGTACAAGAGAGACCAGGTCTTCCGGATAAAACTAGTCCTCATGCCTTTGAAGAAGCAGAAGAGATTGTTGAAGTTGAGTTGAGAAAGAAAGGCAAAGTTGAATTTGGTGTATACAAGTAAGAAGTTTTCCCCCACAAGTATTTGATACCTCACGGTCTGCTATTTTGTAACTCTATTGCTTTTTGCAGGAAGTATGCTTCATTCACAGGCTGGTTAATCACATTTGTAATATGCTTCTCAGCGCTTGTAATGCAGGCATCGCGTAATGGAAATGATCTGTGGTTATCATATTGGGTTGATAAGACAGGAAGGGGCCGGACAAAATTCTCGACATCCTTCTATTTGGTATCAGTTTCTTTTGTTGTTATATAGTACATTGTGCGTCGTTGACTGTTTGAATTTTGGGTATTTCTTATCCATCATCATTTATGTTGCAATGCGAGGGACTATGGATATTTAAAACCAATCAAAGCAAATATGCTACATTGCAAAATTAATGTACTCCTTTGCCTTCTACTGCTTTGATTAGGAAATTGAATTTGAAAACGGGAAGGATGAGACCTTGTTATTATATACTGTTTTCTGTTGACATGGTACTGCATGTTGCAGGTTGTTCTCTGCATCTTTTGCATCATAAATTCCTTTTTGACACTGGTAAGGGCGTTCTCATTTGCATTTGGTGGCCTACGTGCTGCAGTACAAGTGCACAATGCATTGCTTAATAAGCTTGTTGGTGCACCTGTAAAATTTTTTGATCAAACACCAGGTGGCAGAATACTTAACAGGTTGGAAAGAAGTCCTATGTCAATAGGTAGGTGAAGTAATAAATTCTTTTGTTAATATTACTTTTGCTCTGCAGGCTGTCATCTGATCTTTATACAATTGACGATTCGCTTCCGTTCATAATCAATATTCTAGTTGCCAATCTTGTCGGCCTGTTGGGTATAGCAATTGTTCTGTCATATGTGCAGGTAAACAAACAAGCTTCTTTACTTTAGTTTCATGCTTGTAGAATTTCAACCTGTGTTTCCCTAGAGATAGGCTTGTTCATATATAAATATGTACATATAGTTAGAAAAATCGACACCATCTTTTAGTCAATGGTTCATATTTTTGCACTAAAAAGTTTACTTATTTGTATTTCATGTCTTCAAAACAAGGGCACAGTTTTTTGTCAAGTGCGATAGTTTGGCGTCATAGTCATAACTGATGTCATATTGTTAAAATACAAGGGAAATGCTGCTTTGGCTGAAAAATACATTGCTATTCTCACTTTGATTGCCGATTTGCAGATCTAATAGTTTTTCAATTAATACTTGAAGCTTTTGTATCTCATTTGGTTTTATTTGTCACCATTTAAATGGTCTAATGTGAATTAAGTTAGTTATCTTTCAATTTTGTATGCAACAGAGTCTCTAATAGCCATTAATGCACTTGACACTCTATTAGCTTCTAACTTCAGTTTCCTTAATTTAGTCTGTGCAAAACATCATTTAATGGTTTTGTCATATATGTTGCAGGTCCTATTCTTACTTCTACTATTACCATTTTGGTTCATCTACGGTAAATTACAGGTATATATATGTTTGACTGAATGAGAGCTACGACCCCAAATTTTTTCCACAGAATAAACTGAACTTCATAGCAGAATAGATTTGCATGTGCCTTATAACAAGCCCATAGTAAACTTAATGAAAAATCTTTTAGGCCTAATTACTCCTATAATTTTCAGGCATGGACTATTGGTGTGTAATAATAACAGGGTGATTCCAAAATTTTAAAATTTTCAGCCTTAAATTACTTTCTTTCTGTAGTTCCAGTTGATAGTGCTCTGCCATTTTCCTTTTGTCTTTACTTTGGGGAGGGGGTGGTAAGGTCGATGAGTGGATGGGTGGGGGAGCACTTTTAACAGGTTACTGAAACCTCCTTGACTATATCACCCTGGGTTCTGTCTCTCATTTGTGGACAATTACCAGTCACCAAATAAATGTATTGGGAGGGAAAGCTGGAACAGTTTTGAGCCTTTCTGTGACACACGCATCAGGTTATAATCTATCACCAAAGACATCTCATGAAAGAGAATAAAAGTATTGAATCTTTTGCTCTAATACTTGGTTTGAAAATACCACAGGAAATATGGAGTATTATAATAGTTACTTGACATAGTCACATTGAAGAGTTAAAAGTAGTAAACAATCCAGCAAACCTTTTCAACAATTCCTTCCAGCCTTACCAAAACACTCTCGGGGCATCCCTGTTCCACAGAGTGACACTAAATGTGTTAGTTAGGGGGTGCAAGACCCAAGTGACAGATTAGAGTGGTTTATGCTACTAGACTTCCCACTTTGGAAACCGCTGTACTGAGGCATTGGGAATCTGCAGTACTTGCTATGCACTGGGTTGTAGAGTTTCCAATGTATGCAGGCCTTTGAAGATAATATTTCAGGAAAAGAAGAGGACAAAATAGAAAAAGTAGCCTTTTGCAGTCAAGATATTTTCTACTCTTGGTTCTGTTGAAAATTTTGATGAGGTCTATTTATGTAGAAACATAGATAGAATGTCATTGTGCATAACATTTTCTTGTTATCTAGAATATGGAAAAAGGTATTATGCCATGTTAGTCAGACGTTCTCCAGTTCTTTTACAGGACAACATCAAGAGAATTGCGAAGGCTGGACAGTGTTTCCCGTTCTCCTATATATGCAATTTTCACAGAGACGCTTGATGGATCACCTACTATAAGAGCATTTAAGACTCAGGTAGGTACATGGATGTCACCTGGGATTGATTTGTGAAATTGACTATTAGCTATCACTTCGTTTATTGTCATCATGATCAGAGTCCCTTGACCATTAGGCCAAGTCCAGAGTTTACAAACCCCAATTTTGGTTTTCAAAATTGGTTTTAAACTGATATTTCCCTCTTCAACTCTCTTAAGCCACAACAGATGCAACCACTTTAAAAGGGATATATTCTGTTTCTTCTCCTAAATTATAGTCTGATAGTTTTCCTTCATTTTTTATTTCTACATATTAGTTGTTTTAAATGAGAACTTTATTGGAACTTATAAATGCTAGTTGCTTCAACAGGAATTTTTCTCAAGGAAGTTTGCCATGCATGTTGCCTTGTATCAGCGAACTTCTTATTCTGAGATAATAGCTAGTTTGTGGCTTTCCTTGCGTCTCCAGGTATTCTTGATGAGAAGAATAAAATTCTCTTGGATGCTGCCATTGGTACCTTGTTTGAATTTTCATACTAACTGGTGACCCTTTTGTAGTTGTTAGCGGCGTTAATCATTTCCTTTGTTGCTGTCATGGCGGTTATTGGATCCTACGGTTATTTGCCAATTAGTTTTGGTACCCCTGGCCTGGTACAATCTAATCTCTAATTTTATTTGTGACACTAAATTTGTGTTTAGCTCTTGCATTAATTGATTGTACAATTTTATATTAGTTGTGTGGCTGTTACAAAATCAAGGGGCTTGATTATAAGAATCACATTTAGTAGTTACCGAAATGAGTGTTTAGTATATATATGTAACCATATACTCTATACAAAATCAGATCAATATAATTAGTCCTTAACTTGATTGCATAGTATTAGAGCTAGATGTTATTTGGAACTCTTTTTTTTTTTTTCAATTTTAGTGCTGCTTAATAAGTAGATCTTTAGAAATTTTGGATTATTATTTTTAGGTGACTATTGATTCTCACTGACAATACTAATAGGAGCGTCAATTGTCGATTGACCTCTCCTTGAAGTTCAGCCATCAAAAGCTCCACACTTGATTTTCATGCTCCACTCGAAGATTTTGTAACCTCGCCTAGGCTCACACGCGTGATAACGTGTACATCAATGTCTTATCCTCTAGTCACCTTCTTTGCTTTTGCATCTTCCCCACCACCAGTACTAGGTGTCTGGTTTCCTTAATACCTTGACAAGAACATTCACTCTTGATTATCTCGCCACTAGAAACTTTTGACCATGGCTTTTTGGTTTACAAATGTTGAAGGTGGTGGGTAGTTTGCTTATGTGCAGTAGTTTTGTTGATTGGTTGATTATGCTCAGGAGCACCAAAACTACTGATCTCCTCAGGTTCCTAATCATGATTCGATCTAGTTGTTGTCTCATTGACTTCCTTTTTGCATTTGAGCTTTTTGTGATTGTTCTTGATTTGTTTAACTATTTTGTCTCAATGGCTAACAAATAAAAGAGCTTGATTGGTGATTGATATCATTTTTATAATGTCTGAAATCATAGAAAATAAGTTGACTAGTCTCAATTATTTGGATTGGTGTAAGACTGTTCGAATTTACATAAGGAGCATTTCTAAGGACCATTGCCTCATTGATGATCCGCCATCAAACCATGCTCGTAAGGAGTGACTACAAGATAATATCTGATGATTTTTGCCAAAGAATTTTATTAATAATATTCTAATTAATCACTAGTGTAAAAGAATTGATGAAATCTTTTGAATTCTTGTATTTTAAATGAGGAAACATTTCTCATATTTATGAAGAGTGTAAGGGTTTTTATTTTGTTGAACCATAAGATAAGTCTCTTCAAGCATATTTATGAATTTCAAGGGGATCTATAAAGAATTGATACCTTTTGGTTATGATATTAAAGTCCACCAAACATAGCGAGAGCAAATGGTAGTAGTTATTTTTTGGCTAATCTTAACTCTCAATTTAACTCTATACTGTCGAGATACTCGGATATTTTGCACAAAGGTCTGTACGTTTGGTATTACCAATTTTTAGACTTTTAATGCCCTTGTCAATCAGAATAACGAATTTGACATGAGAAAGTCATATTACAGGAATAATAATAGAGGAGGAGGATCAGGTAGTTGGGACAATAGGAGTCATGATGTAGGAGGTATCTTTTGTTGTTACTATCTTAAATTGGGCAATATCAAACGCACATGCCAAATTTTGCAAATAAATCTTAGAAGTTCTATCTAGTTCATAATGTAGTTCCTACTGTTACACTTAGCTAATTCATTGAAAAGACAATTACAATTTTTGTAGATGAATTTCCTTTATTTATTCGATACCAAGGAGCATTAGAAAATTCATCTCATCCTATCACTTATATTGTTGACTTGGGTAACACACCTACTTGTCACCTCTCCTCTTCCTCCTAATGAGTAATTAATTTTGGTGCCTGAAATCATATGACAGGTAATTTTAATCTTTTTTTTACTTTCCACAAACATAAATCTCCTTCCTTTGTTATTTTAGCTGATGGATCAACTTGTTTTATTCTTAGTTCATGCACTGTTAGTCCTATTCTATTACTTTCTCTCTGTCTTGACTATACGAGAGTTTTTTTAATTTAATATATGTGAATAAACTCAATTGTACCCTCAATTGTTGTATTATTTTTTTCTAATCATTATTTTTTAAAAGATCTTATGAAGAAAAAGATTATTAGTAAAGGGCTTAAATCAAGAAGTTTTTATATTTTGGATACACAGGTGCCAAAACCTATTGCTTGTTTAGGTGTCTTAACTCCTTTTTGAAGTTCAATAAAAAAAAATCAATATCCCAAGTACTACACTTAAATTTATTGAATTTGTTGCTAAAAAGATCCAACTTCCTTGTGATTGTATCTTGAATAAGTATCTTTTGGGTCAACTTTATGTCAGTTTTGCTGATTGAACAACTCCTTTTCTCGTTAACTTTATTGAAGAAGTTATGTCCTCAATTTCATCATATTTTGCCTAGATTGTGAGTTCTATCAGTTTGCAAAACATCATCGTCTATCGTCAATCCCTCAGGTTATTCAAAGAGTTATCTTCCTTTTTAAATGTGTTTATTCTAATGTTTGGATTTTTTGGCTTATTGTGTCCAAAATTGGATTTCTATAATTTGTTATATCTTTTATTATGATTTCTCTTGTGGTACTTGACTTTATTTAGTGAAGAATCATTTTTATTGCTTTTGTTTTGAAATAAAATCATAGTTTAATATCTCGATCCATACATTGAGAAGTGATAATAGTAAAGAATTTTTCGCATCATTTCAATCCTATATGATTCAAAATGATATTTTTCATCAATCCTCATATGTTGACAAACCATCTCAAACTGGTGTGATTGAAGGGAAAAATCAACATCTCTTTGAAAATGTTAAGGACTCTTATTTTAAATGCATGTTCCCAAACAATTTTGAGCTGATGCAGTTTCCACAAGCTATTTGATTAATTGTATGCCTTCATCTATTCTTCATGGTGAGGTTCTCCTTTTTTCAATAAACCCTTGTTCATTATTACACTTTGAATACTTTTAGTATTTGGTAGTACTTGTTTTATCGGTGATGTTCATCCCTAAGTAACTAAACTAGATCTCAAATCTTTAAAATGTATTTTCATAGGCTACTCTCGTATGTAAGAGAGGTACCGATGATACTGTCCTAATCCTATCAAGTATTTTTGTTTCAGTGTTATCTTTTTGAAATATATTCTTTTCTTTCCTACTACTTTAATTTTTGAGGAGGATGATGATCCGTTGGTTTATAAGATCTTGTATTAGATTTTGAATACTTTTAGTATTTGGTAGTACTTGTTTTATCGGTGATGTTCATCCCCAAGTAACTAAGCTAGATCTCAAATCTTTAAAATGTATTTTCATAGGCTACTCTCGTATGAAAGAGAGGTATCGACGATATTGTCCTAATCCTATCAAGTATTTTTGTTTTAGTATTATCTTTTTGAAATACATTCTTTTCTTTCCTACTACTTTAATTTTTGAGGAGGATGATGATCCGTTGGTTTATAAGATCATGTATTAGACAATTACTCTTACATCTACACTTGATACTCCAATATAACCACTATCACAACCTATTTTTCTGGTCTTTTGGACAAAGAGATCATTTTGTTATAAGTTTAGTACCTATCTCTTCTTCGACATCAAATCCAACTATCAATAATCTTGATTTTTTAAATGTTCTTCACTATTGAAAAGTGTACTTATCCTATATTTTCTTTTGTTTCTTATGATCATTTGTCTTCCTCGTCTTTTCGTTTGTTGTCTCCTTGATTTTGTAACTCTTTTGAAAAATGTTTATGAAGCCTTATCCCACCCTAGCTCGTGTGATTATATGATAGAGGGATATGAATGCTTTAGAAGCTAATGGTACATGAGA
Organism: Erythroxylum suave; assembly: GCA_027563595.1. Classification (NCBI taxonomy): domain Eukaryota; kingdom Viridiplantae; phylum Streptophyta; class Magnoliopsida; order Malpighiales; family Erythroxylaceae; genus Erythroxylum; species Erythroxylum suave. The sequence goes on along the minus strand of JAOSBN010000005.1, from coordinate 6,359,858 downwards.
TTTGGTGAGGTTGCCTATAGGAAAGAAGGCTATAAGATGTAAATGAGTATTCACCATCAAAGCAAAATTTGGTGGATCAACTTCTCGACTTAAAGCATGACTTGTAGTAAAAGATTATACTCAAACTTATGATGTGGATTTGTTTGACATCTTCTCTCGTGTTACTCAATTAATCTTTATTCATCTATTTATTTCTATTGTAGCTACTTATGATTGGTCCTTACATCAATTAGACATAAAAAATGCTTTCTTACATGGTGACTTTTGGGAAGAAGTATATATGAAGCAACTAATTGAGTTTATTGCTTAAGGGGAGTATGAGAATGTTTGTTGCCTTTGAAAGTCCCTATGTGGTTTAAAATAGAGCCCCCATGCTTGATTTAAAAATTTTAGTCTAGTAGTAGAAATGTTTAAATGAATAAAAGTAAGTCTAGCCATTCAATATTCTATAAATATTTTGCATGTGACGTCATTCTTCTTATTGTATATAGGGATGATATTGTCATTACTAGGAGTGTTATTATGTGCATTTCGTCTCTAAAATAATTTCGTCATAGGCACTTTTACATAAAGATTTATGAATTTGAAGTATTTTTTGGGAGTAGAGGTGATAAGAAGCAAGAAAGGTACTTCTATTGTATCAGAAAAATATGTACACTTAATATTTTATATTCTGTCAGTATTGTAAGTTGTTAAATTTTTTAAGATTGGGCCCAAATAAATTGAGCGCATACAAGCTCAAATGAACTTGCATCCTAAAACTAATTGGTGATAAGAGGAGAACTTATTAGGCTTACATGCATGCTCAAGGCCATATATTCTTTCTATATGGGACAAACTTTCACTTATATTTCAACATACCCCCTTTACTTGTGGGCTAATTTAAGCCCAACACGTGACACAATCTATCGTGTCGACATGGTGACAACTAACCCAAGAGTAGCCTGTTCTGATACCATGTTAAATATTTTTTAAGATTGAGCTCAAATAAACTGAGCACATACAAGCTCAAATGAGGTTTCATCTTAAAACTAATTGATAATAGGAGTAACTTATTAGGCATATATACATGTTCAAGGCTAAATATTCTTTCCATGTGGGACAAACTCCCACTTATATTTCAACATAAGTCAATTCATAACTTCTCTAAATGTTCATCATTGGACTGTTGTAGAGTAGATCTTGTGTTACTTAAAGGGAGCTCTTGGATGAGAGATCTATATGAAAATTATGGAATATTCACATTGAGTGTTTTTCAGATGTAGATTGGGCAGGTTCCAAGATTAATGGAAAATCCACTATTGACTATTGTGCTTTATTGGAGGAAATTTAATCTCATGGAAAAGCAAGAAGCAAATTGTTGTATCTAAGTCCAGTGCAAAATCTAAATATAGAGCTGTGGCACAGTCGAAATGTGAGATAAGTTGAATATATCTGCTCCTAACAAAAATCAGTCTCACTATCACTAAAATTGTGGTGCGATAACTAAGCTACTTTGCATATTGTCTCTAATTCTGTGTCTTATGAACGAACTAAACATATTGAAATTGATTGTTATTTCATTCGTGAAAAAATGCTGCAAAACTTGATCTCTACAAAGTATGTGAAGACTAGAGAACAACTTGGAGATATTTTGACAAAAGTTCTAAATAGAATTTGGGTCAAGTATATATATAACAAGCTGACATAATTAACATCTATGCTCTAATTTGAAGATTATAGATTGATTATATAGCTGTAGATTAGGTTTTGTGATTGTTACAAGATCAAGGGGCTTGATTTATAAGGATCCCATCTAGTAGTTACCTAATTAGTTGTTGAATGTTAGTATATATATGTAGCTATATACTCTATAGAGAAACACAGCAACAGAATTAATCCTTCACCTCATCACACTTTTTCAAAAGGGTGCAGTTGTACTTCCTCGTTTTGAAAATCAGATGCAGAATAAGATCAACTATTTTTACAGGTAGGTTTGGCTCTCTCTTATGCTGCTCCAATTGTGTCCTTACTTGGAAGTTTCCTGACCAGCTTCACTGAAACAGAGAAGGAGATGGTTTCTGTTGAGAGAGTTCTTCAGGTGTGAACATGATCATTATGTCCAGCATGCTCTTCCCTGTTGATTACTCACAGAATTCTACTTTCTGCAGTACATGGACATCCCTCAAGAAGAGCTTGATGGATGCCAATCCCTGAATCCTAATTGGCCACGCCAAGGACTGATAGAGTTTCAACATGTTATGATGCGATATCTGCCATCTTTGCCACCTGCACTACACAATGTCACATTTAAAATTCCAGGAGGGATGCAGGTCAGAACATGTAAATCCTCAGTCTTAGGATTAGGCTGGAGGTAATATATTTGATTAGGTTTTTACAGCACGGAATTTAGGTGGGCAGATTAGCTTTCATCAAAGAAGAAGTTTGTTGGTAGAATACTTCAAAGTTTCTTTAAATTATCCGAGAGTAATCAATGCTAACCATTCTTATGAACTGAAGAATTGAGATTAAGCCAACATGATGATTTATATCTTGGCGTAAAGGACAAGATATTAATCCAATGCTTGATTTGATAACTGCTTCATGCTTCAAGTTTCAATTAGAACATTCTCACGAGTTGGTTTTTCATGTTGATTGCTCACAAGCAGGTTGGAATTGTTGGAAGAACAGGTGCTGGGAAGTCTAGTGTCTTGAATGCCCTTTTCCGCCTGGTTCCTATATCAAGTGGTCGTATCTTTGTGGATGGTCTTAACATAGCTGATATTCCTGTTAGAGATCTTCGTGCACATCTTGCTATTGTTCCTCAAAGTCCCTTCCTATTTGAAGGTTCATTAAGGTCTGCTTATAGGAACATGTGAGCTGTTACAATATTTCCTTGCTTAGTAATTAGTTGGTAATGCATATCTTCTATTGTAGGGATAATTTGGATCCACTTCAAATGAGCTGTGACTTGAAAATCTGGGAGACCCTGGAGAAGTGCAACATGAAGGAACAAGTAGAAGCAGCAGGTGGATTGGGTATTCATGTAAGAGAATCTGGATCATCGTTTTCTGTTGGTCAAAGGCAGCTTCTTTGCCTTGCACGTGCTCTTCTCAAGTCTTCTAAGGTACAAGTATTGATACCATGTCTCGTGGAGTAATAATTGCCGCTTACATGGACTAGCAATAGCCAATAACGGTACTAGTGCGATTTTAGATTTAGTACATAAGCTTCTTCGGGGAATCTATGCTTTGAAAATCTTTGTTCTATTGATTTTCAAAAAGAAATGTATTCAATAAAATCATGGTGTTTAAGTAGCTTTAAAGAGGAAGTGGATTAAGTCTTTAAAAGGGATATTTCAATATTTCAAAACAATATAGATCACAAGCCAATCGTTATACCATGACAAATAAATTCATATAAAATTTTCCGAATTCTGGGACACTATTGTTTTGATCTCTGTCTAAGTATTAATATTAATAACTATAACACAATTCATGTTCAGGTACTGTGTTTGGATGAGTGCACAGCCAATGTTGACACTCAAACTGCTTCAGTACTACAAAATGCAATATCTAGTGAATGCAGCGGCGTAACAGTGCTTACAATTGCTCATCGCATTTCGACAGTTCTGAGTATGGACAACATCCTCATTTTGGATCATGGGAATCTGGTATGCCTCGTTTTCTCCTTCTTTTTTCCCTTATCCATTTATTTCAATTTTCATATCTGCCTTCTTTGTTGTAAGGCACGGGATCAATAATGAGAATTTGAGAGGTGTGTGGGTGCAAAATTTGCACGTTATTGTGTCAATCATGTGTGTAGTTCATACAGTCCTTTGCTGTACCGCTATTGATACCCCCTAGCTAACAGAATCTAGATTTAACTACTTCAGATTGCATAAATAGCTAAAACTTCTTATTCTTTTTTTGTGCTAGGTTGAGCAAGGTAACCCACAAGCTCTTTTACAAGATGAACTCTCGAAATTTTCAAGTTTCGCTAAAGCTTCTACGATGTAATTACCAAATCACTAGTTCAGGCAGCAAACGATGAAGTAAGCATTTTATACAGAAAGCGCACGCCTTCTGGAATTTGGTGCAGCGTCCCTTACTATTTTAACCAAACCCAGGTCGTCAGCATGGAAGTTGCTGAAGAGTTGTGCTATTGTTATCCTTGCGACTTTGATATTGATGTTAACATTATCCCATTAGAATGACCATCCGTTCTGAATTGCTCAATCCTAGTGCTGTTCTTGTACTGCTCTTAGAATTTCTAGCGAATTGTTTTTGTCTTTTCGCTGCTTAAGGTGGTTATAAACACCGTAGGCCGGACTGGCACCAAGTGGAATAAAAGCAAAGAATTTTTTACAAGGAAACGTGAAAATCAGGTTCTTTAGTAGTAACGACAAAATGACCATAACCTTGGATATTATCGGTTATAATGCTTAACTACAGCCATTAACTCGTTATTTGCTGAAAGCCCCCGTGTCCTATTATTGAGTGAATTAAACAATTTAAAGGGACTGTAAATTAACATTTGAAAGAGGAAAAGGGACTATAAATGAACGTTTGAAAGAAGGGTCTTAAATTGGTGGGAGCATCACTTGTTTGTCTATTTATATGCAGCAGTTAGGAACCATGCATGTAGCTACTACTTCTGTGGTCCCAAATCTGATATTGAGCTAAACCTGCGACACGTCTTACGACAAGTTCCCAAAACCAGAACACATGTTAGGCTGGGAGCATTCTTAGTGGAGCTTAAAGGTGGCGTCTGAAACATGTGTAAATGGATTATGCTGTGTATGCTCACATGGTTTTACACTGATTTAGGTGTCGTGTTTTCTGTTCTCATTAAGTTTTGTTTAGATACGTGGTTGGTGCATTGGGATGCTTTTAGCCGAAAGGAGTGGAGCTTTTTCTCTTGAATGTGTAAGTGGGGACCAGAGACAACTTGCTTATAACTTGACACGCTAATGATTTGTTTAGGGTTGAAGTGTGCTGATTTTTAGGATAATATGTAAAAGATTATATGCCCCATTTGCCTAGTTGACGACACATGCTCTCACTCTCTCACAAAAGCAAAAAAGGGCGTACACTAACTTATGCTTTTGTGGCATGGATGCCTAAATTAAACTATGATGTAAGAGTGGCCACTTCTCCTCCTTTTTCTTTTTATCCCCTCCTCAATTTGCGATGATTTCCACTACAAAACCAAAATCCTACTTCCAGTTTTCTTGATGTATTTTTAATGAATTAGGCTGTAATGGATAAAATAATTACATTAGATTCATGGATAACACTTGCAGTCAGGTTGTTGCACTGCTTTCACCTTTATCTTCTAAATTAACTTGGTCGCTTAGCTAAACAAGTTACAAGCCTTTTTCTAATTTAAACGGGAGAAGGAAATGGGAAAGAAAAGAAAATGCAATTGTGTATATAAACTAGCTGAATTGGTACATTGCTTTCACCTATAATTCTTCTTCAATTGGGAACTTTGATCACCTGAGAAGAACAACTTTAAAAGCTTTGTACCAATTTGTTGAGAAGGAAAGGAAAATTTGGAATGTTTATATATGAACATTTTTCTTCTGGATGTGTAAGAGTTGCATATGATCCTCAAAAATCACGCGGGTCAACAAAAATCACCGATGATGATGGGTGTGATGTAGTCCAGTCGGGTTCGTGTTCACTCACCCCCTGCTTCTCATTATTATCGTGATGATCAACTTTCTTAATGCACCATAGATCTTCGGTCCATGAAAGCTTTCTCCAGTGTGGGATCACATCTCTAACAGGGTCCCTTGGCCCCACTTCAGCCACTATGGCCCCACAACCAAGATCATCTCTCGCCATGTTATGTGCAAATGCACAGAGAGCCTTCATGAGCCTTGGTGCATTTTCACCTTCCATATGTAAACCATACAAGACATAGATACCGAATGGTCTAAAAAAATTAGGAAACGATGGCAACCTTAGCCATGGCATGCAAGCATCCAACAACCTTGTACTCTTGCAACATGCGTAGGTCAATTTGGACACACCCTTCACCTGCAATTGGAACACTTCCTTGGTGTTCCACACACTAAGTACAGCAAAACTTGAAGGAAGAACCTTGATCTTTGGATCCCATTTGCTGAGGGATTTTTGGGGCACGGCCATATAAGTGCCCAAATTGAGCTTGCTAGACAAAAGTTTATCAACGTCCATTGGAAAAAATTCTGCATTGGCAAATAATTGACGATAAATATTTCCAGCGGTTCTTGGACCGAGCTGAATGACTGCAATGCCCGAGCCTAATGGTTTGTAATGGGCATGAACAGGTTGCACCAACACGGCGGGGGCTCTGAACTTCGTATAAGAACATTTCTTGGTGAATAAATTGATCGAAGGCTTGTTGCTGCTGTCTGTGGCCATGTAAGTGTACTCTGCTCCTTGTTGTTTGCACCATTCTTCTATTTTCTGAATCAAAGTGGTGCCAATGCCAAGCATCCTGCATGCCCACGTTGTTGAAACAAACTAAGAATCAATTTAATATGTGCAAAGTTACTTGAGAATTGTCCAATGCGGGAGAGCCAAAGTGCTTAAATTCATTAAGTTGCATGGTTAGTAATGTTATAGAAATTTAGAAAAAGGTGAACTAGCTTGTTTGAAGACAAAATGATCACTGACGTCACATCCAATGTATGCTCTTTGTCTATTCCTCTTCTTCTTGAGAATTGTCCATGCAAAGTTACTTGAGAATTGTCCAATGCGGGAGAGCCAAAGTGCTTAAATTCATTAAGTTGCATGGTTAGTAATGTTATAGAAATTTAGAAAAAGGTGAACTAGCTTGTTTGAAGACAAAATGATCACTGACGTCACATCCAATGTATGCTCTTTGTCTATTCCTCTTCTTCTTTTTTTGTTTCTTTATCTTGCTGCTGACTCTTTAGGGAATTTAAGATAGAAACTGGGAGACTAGTGAGTATACAATAGTCTAAAGAAGTAATTCACTTGCCAAGTGAAAACAAACGAATAAGTAAAGACATACGTATCTTGTCTTGTCTAAAGAGCTTTATGGAGTTATTAATAAAAACATCCCCTTGTTGGAGACATGTGTCGATGACAGGCTAGCGTTGCATTCGTTTCTATTTCATGATACGAGGAACAAATGTTTTCTCTTTATGGTCGAATCTAATCGTGTTTTTGTGGGGTGGGAAATTGGTGTTCCCGTATATATAATATCAGAACCCTCAAAAGCAGCCGTCAAAAATGCACCAGAGAAGAGAGAGATAGGAAACAAAGACAACAACTAGTAGAACTAGAAGATGAAAAGGCAAGAGAAATGGTTCATTGCACCAAATAAGCTGCCCATATAAAGAATAACAGTAAAAAAAAAAGTAAATCATCTTCATGCCAGGTTTGGACTCGTCAATGCCTATAAAATTCTCAAATTACCGGTTACTAGTTATTATAATAATCATGAATAATGCTGATACAATTAAGATAAATTCTAATAATTTTTTTAGCATATATAATTCATATTTTAAAAGTTTTATTAAGTAAACATGTTTTAGTCAGGAAGGACACGATAATTGGTGAAAGTAACATTTAGCTTTCACAGGCTTCCTTGTATGGCATATAAAGTAAGTAATGATAAGGGAAGAAGAGAGACCTATGTGCTGGAGAGACCCTGAGTCCCAGAATATAAGCCAGCTTCACATAAACTGAGTTCCCTCTTGTCACAGATTTCATACAGCCTCTTATTACCCCCACTATCTCTTTCTCCTCCCCATATTCTGCAACCTGTTAATTATCACAAGTTTTTGTTATCAACTTAAAGTTATAATCTCGTTAAAAGGACAAGAGAGCAAGTCTTGAATCTTCTCAACTTGGCTACTATTACGAGCAGCCTTTTTACTAATACTCACCAATAGAGAATGGGGCAGCAACTTACTTGGAGCCTATGCATGCAAATGTTGCATATCGAATTAATATGTACACTAATCTTAACGTTTCGAAAGAATATTACCACTTACCAGCATGACATGATATGGAAAGTGACGTATGCGACAAAGAGGGTCTCCCAAAAGATCAGTGACAAGCGTAGGCTTTCCATGTTGGCCAACCTCACACCGCCGCTCCACCTCTTCCACCGTCTCCTTATCTTTCTCTTCGTTGTACTCTCTCACCACCACCATATTCTCCTTCAGCATTGCCAAATTCTCTGCAGCTACTTTCACTGACATGGTAAATTATATTTATGGTCACAAAGTGAGGGTAGAAGGTGATATATGTGTAAAATTTGTAAGTGTGTTGGGACGTCCTAGCTAGCTAGCTAGCTCTTTCTTGTATCTGGCTTCTTCACTATCTCCATCTATATTTATAGTGGGAGAGAATGCTGGTGTGGCATCTCCACCATTTCAGTGGGACTTTCTTTTCTAGATATGCCGTATACATTACTTTAATATTATTCATTCACATTCTCTCCATGACTCTTGCCAATTGCCGCAAGATACATGTATTATGTTCTTCTTCGACCGTAAAATAATTAAGTATTAGACATGGTTACAATTATTGCTTCACAAGATACGCGTTCTTTATATAGTCAATCGTTTCAGTTGATGCTGATGATTATAGTATAATGACGATAATAATGCCAAGACTAAGGTCTATATGTTTATGCAACAAAATATTAATTTTTTAAATCTCTATAATGTTTCTTTGAACGCTTAGAAGGAGCTAATTAAGAACTTATAAAAGTCAACATTTCTCATTAATTACTCTATCGTCCATGCATTGTAGCAATTTGTAATTATGGATATAAATCAAGTTGATCATTGTATGTTCTATTAATTTTAAATATTAGATCTAAACTTAATTGATTGAACTGATTATTTATGAATAAATTTTTAGTTCAAGTAAATAAATTTTAATTGAGTCCAACTTTAAAAAATTTTAAGTATGACCAATCTATTTTTTAATGGTAAAAAAATTGTTCAAATAATACATAAATTATATATTTGATATATTAAAATTTGAGGAACGAACTAACAAAATAAAGTTAAGCTTTTGATATTTTGTAAAACCATCCAATCTTACATAATTTAATTATGATAATTATGAACTACAATATACTAATATATAATATGTGCTGGTTAAAGTATATTAAAAAGGAAATATTAAATAACACCACTTTTTAAAAAAACATTTAGTTCTAAAATTTTATTTAAATTCAGCAAACCTATTCGCCATTTCCATCTCTAATTAAAATGCTTTCTTATGTGCTTAATTGTACTTAAAGTAAATAATTTTTTTAAAGTTTATTTATACATATGAATTAAAATGAATATAACTATTAATATGTATGTATCATAATAATTAAACAGTCAATTTTAATTAATCCTTAATATAAGATGAACAGACCTTTTAGGAAAAGTTCTAGAAAGATTTTGTATATAATTACACACAAAATAAAAATACAATAACCTTCTTTTCCTAAATAAAGTTTTAAATACATAGAGGAAATTTTCATTTGGTTGCATCTAAATTTGTGATTGTAATCAATAGACATCTTAGAAGTTAAACTAATGTATTTAACATTAAACTAAAGGGGTTTTCTGGAGTGATCGAACAGCCTTATTTCTATTATTTTTCTAAGAGACAAACTGCTATTAAGTTCATTGATTTCAAGACATGGAATTCTGCAGTCACCAGTGCCAGGGCCTCCCAATAAGATAAGACAATAATAGCAGAGGAATATTAATAACTCTCAGCAGTAGTAACAGATAGATGCTGTTTGTGTTATATTATTTGATTTTTTTTTTTTCCTGAGTCGGCCGTCGGGGCTCAATGCATAATGGTTTCCATTCTTTAAGCAAATATACTTGATTCCTAGGGAAGCGTTCCTCCAATACTGATAAGTAGTACGTACTAAAAAACAAAGGAGGTTGCAGTTGCATACATATATTGCTGTTACTGCCCAATTATTATGGTAAAGGAGTAAGGGTGATAAGAGTCATGCCAAGCTCCACGTTTTCGGCTAACATGTGGACAATCCTTCAGGGGTGGGCGTGGGCTAGCTTTGGGTATGACTTCCTGCTTTGCGAAGAACAAGGAAGATATATTAATTATATGTGGTTTTTTTTTTAATTTTGACAAACAGATTATTTCTGTAAATTAGAATTGTAAATTTATAATTATAAAAATGTAATCTTACAAATTACTTCCTTTACTTCTGATCCTAATATTACCTAATATATTAATTTATATTTTTTACTTAAAAAGTAAAAAGTAGAAGCTTTTTTATTATTTATATCTGGCAATGGATAAGATGATGCACTGAAGTTTCACCACTAACTCTTAGCAATTTGTCATATTGCTTAAACCCTACCATGATTTAAGAAGAATAAAGTGGCCAAGTCCACTCTTAGGTTCTACCCTAAACACGTCTGAAGCTGAATTATATGCCTGAAATTGTAATGACTGACAAGATTTCCCAACTCTAATCTAAAAGTGGAAAAAAAAAAATCATCGCTAGCTGGTAGTATTTCAGATGTAGTACTGGCAGTGCCACAAACTAGTACCAAACCAAGGACCAAGGATTTCTTTGGCCAAGAGACTAAGTGGGAATTCTTGATTTTGAAAGTTAATTAGGACCAACAGCTCTTACAGGCTTTCCTTATTAAGGATTTGTTTGTCTGCCACTCGACTTAATTTTAGACTGATGATCAGTCTTGTTAGAGGACAAACAAGAAACATAAACACGTAACAAAAGGAAACCTGTAGTGGACAAAGTTGTAGATGGAGCTGATGATGGCACTAGCTAGGAAGAGGACATCCTATGGTCAGTGAGGTGCCTTCTTTTCGCTTAAGTAAAATAATTTCAGGAATTCACGTTGAACGTGAAAATAGAGGGGGAAAAAACTTTACATTGCCTGAATTTTAGTATTTTAAATACTTAATCCCTTAAACTTTAATTTCATTAGATGGATTGATACGCACGGCTCAATCAGTGTATGAAAATGTTTATTAAAAAGTTCAGGGCAAAAGTATAACCTTTCACACTTACACACTGTCCTTTTCTTATTTCTTTTTTATTACAAAGGAGACAGATCTAGTACTCTTATCACAGTGATCTACAATATAATATGTCAGTCAGGTCCTATTGGACGAGCTCTCTGGAGACAAGCAGAGGGTCCTAGAGAATATAAAGTCCTGACCATGATAGTAATGTCAAATTAGCTAGATTGTCGGTACTCTAATTCCTTTTTCGATGGACTTGTTGAATTTGGATATCCCAAGCGCGACGCAGTAAGGCCCTGATATTCTGCACCAAATAAAAACCCTCAATTAACATTAATGTGGACAAAGAAAGAATATTGATTATCTCTAGAAAGTCCACTTCTCAGACGACCCAATGAAAGCCGAGGTCCCAAGCCAAAATAAGGCCCAAATGGACCCCCCATAGTTCAATAGTAGTTGGTAAGTACCCTCTAATGTTGTGCATGAAACTGTCACACCATATGCCATTGCAATCTCGAAGTAATTTGCCAGCTGTAGCAAGGTGTGATCTTAGTTTCACGGCTCTATTTGTGTTTACTTTAATCTAACCCTCTGCTGGAGGAGTCCATCTAACTGGCATACCCATTAGTAGCCCTTGTGACGTAAGCAACCTGTAGGTTATATCGTGACCCATAGCTACCCAAGCCACATAGTCTAAAACTACTTTGGATCCAACATCCAACCAAACAAACCTATCCTCAAAAATACTCTTATTCCACCATTGCCAGATATAGCAACAAGCAACCTTAAAAATTGCAGTCCATTCCTTCATCTGTAGTTGGTGATGTTTAGCAATATTTGATTTCCACCACGTCTTCTCGTCCTGTTGAAAGAAATCAGTATCGATCGCTTTGTAGGGAAATTGAAACAAAAAAGATTTGATCCTAGGATAATCCCTGAGGGCATGCAATGCTGTCTCTGTTTGGCCACAAAAAAGACAACTGTCATCCGCTGTGAAATGACAAGCAACTCTTTGTTGATTAGTCAACAACTTCCGCTGCACGAGAAGCCATAGAAACGATCGTATCCTTTGTGATCCTGGCCATTTTCATATCATATCCCAGAGATTATTTTGGTCTTCTGGATTATTGTCTTCAATCAAGTCATAGGCAGAAGCTACGGTGAAATCACCATAGGGAGTCGGTCCCCATACTAGTCTGTCCTCCCTCATACCATCTGATGGTGTCTAAGAAGCCACAATATCCAAACAAACGGTAGAGGGCAGATATTGTTGGAAAAGGTCTCATTTCCAAGTCCCACTCTCGTCCACAAGATCAACTACTGCGCATGTAGTAAATGTGTCGAAATTTGGGAGATAGTTACTGAAACAAGGGGGTCCCAATCTCCCAACCAATGATCTAGCCAAAAATTGATTCGAAGGCCACTACCAAGTTTCCATTTGATCCCTTGACGGACAAATCGGCAGGTAGCGGATATCTCATTCTAGAGGACCGATGCTCTTGTCTTATCCAGAGATTGTGTTATGTGGAGATCGTCAAAGCGATACTTAGTTCGCAAGATCTGCACCCATAACGCTAACGATTTGGTAAGTAAACCCCAGCCTAACTTAGTAAACAAGGCATCATTGGTGGAACTAATTTGTTTAATCCCTAGGCCTCCTATATTTTTTGGGCGACAAACAAACTCCCAGTTAACAAGGTGCGTTTTGTGTTTGCCATCCTTGAAGCCCCAAACTGCATTAATTTTTCCAAGCCATCGTTAATAGGCTATAAATGCTTTCTCGAAATACAACTTTATCTGTAAGAGAATTTTGGGGAAGAACCTCGTTCTCTATCATGTGAGAAACTAATAATTATTATGAATCAATCAATGAGAGTTCAAAATAGATAATAATTTTAAGGGCAGAAAAAATAAATCTTCCTTTATTTTAGAAAAATCTTAATTCTTTTAGAAAATTCTTTTTTTAGACTTCAATTAAAAAATAATAGTGTGACACACGATATAAGTATTATACATACACATATCAAATGCCAATAATATGGTAATCTAATTCACCTTTTAAATCTTACCTAAACTAATTAAAGTCAACTTTATTTAAGTCCAAATTTATTAGTTCGATTTGAGTTTAAGAGTTAAGTTCAATCATCACGTAAGCAGTATTTGATTATTTCATATGTGATTTTTATGAGACGTATATTTCGACATTATTTTTTTAACCAAAGTTTAAGAGAATAGATTTTTTTGGAAAATTGAAAAAAAGTTTTTTAATTTTAAAATAATTTTTTAGAAAATTAAACCATAAAGGAGCTCCCTATTTGTTACCCTAATTTTAAATTTTTTTATTATAATTAATTGATTTTTCATGTTATGTTAGATATATGAAATTAGCAGTAATAAATTAAAGTTTTTGACGATCTTGAATGAAATAGTATTAACTAATTTTTTTACTTCAATTTGATTATCAAGTGACAACTTTAATTAGCATATAAAATAGTGTGTTTTGTAATTTGAAATTCAAATATTAATAAGGGTAGTGTTAACAATAGTATTTAATTGATTAATGTTATTAAACATGCTAAATAGGGCATTTAAACCTTGAATTAATGTTGTTTATTAATTATAAACTTTTAAAAATAGAGTGAAAGATATGGATTCATCAATATAATCAGTAAGAATTCAAAGTAGAAGGTAAATAAGTGGTTAACAAGTATTTTGTCAATGTAGATAAGGATTCATTGATAACCTTATCGAAAATTGAAAATCTTGGTAGAATATTTTACAATTAATAGCAATATCAAGTGAGTTGTAGGAAGTAATTTACTAATGTGTTTAAAATAATATTAAAATGGTATAATTGGTGTTTAGGGAAGGGGTTGTCAATCCTTTCTTCAATTTGATAAAAATATGACAATGAGGACAAAATGTATAATTAATTCCCTAAAAGTTAAACAACAACAAAAATTGAAGGAAAAGATAAAGGCATTTTATTATGAAATTAGTATGATGGCGTGGAAGGAAAGATAAGTAATTTCCAAACTTGTTAAAGAGGCCTATAATCGGATAATATATATTAAGATTTAATTTGTTGGATTCCCTTATGGTTTGGTATATTATCAATATATTCCATAACTTTTAAAAATTAACAATAACCCTTTATAATTTTGATTTTATTGCACTCATTCCTATTGCTATCAACTTTCATTAAAAACTCTAACTGCATGCTCCAAAACGACACCATTTTCATTGCATGATACTATACATGATACTACGTGTAACACTATACAATATCATTTTAAAGTTTATAGTTAGGATTTGCAATGAAAGTTGATGGTAGGAGGACAAGCATTATAAGAGATTATTAATAGTAAAGTCGGGAGGTACATTGACAATATGTCAAACCACATGAAGTCCAATGAAATTTACCCTATATATTATTGCATTGAATGTTAACTTGATCTAATTATGAATTAAATGTTCATAGTCTATTAAACTGGTACATATTACATCATATTAAATATTTATGTTGAGAACTTGATAACTAATTCCTATTGACAATAACATAATAATTAGATTTCAAAATTGACAAAAAAAGTCCAATTTACTATATCACGAGAAGTGCATATACATAAATATACACATTTTAGAAAATTAATGTCTAAAATATTGATAGTATTAGAATAACATTAATGATAACAATGACTTGTTTAGAATAATTACCTCATATTATAACCCAATTATATTTACAAAAAAAGTAGTATCATCTTAAATGATAAAAAATAAAGGCAAAATATATGGATTATCTATATCTCCTCTTCTTTGGATTTAAAAATTGTAATGGCATAATATCATGAAGTGCTTGTTTGTGAATTTCAATCTTGCATAATTAGTCATAGATTTAATCTAGGATTCAACATCCAACATGTAAAAAAATTGTAAATCAATTTACATAATTCGTCTAATTATACAAATGTTATAAGAAATCAAACTATATAAAATTTTATATGATATTTCATTGCTTCAGTTATTCTATTGTAGTTTACTCCATAACCTGCAAGTCTTGAAACCCTTCAACTTCCTCTTCATTTACATCTATCTTATTTATTGGAGGAACAATATTTACATTTAGCTTAGTCTAATTGTTGGTTTATGATCCTCTATCTTTGCTTTACCTTTTCCATACAAGTTGATGAGTATAACTTTGTTTGACTTGTTAACTTTGGGTGATTGTTTCTTTTATTTGTGAACTTTGGGTGATTATGTTTTCTACCTATTAGGCTTGTTTATTAATTTTAATAATGTCTCTTCTTTTGCAACATCCCACTACCATAAGATACATACCCAAACTTTCAGGAACATAACCTATGATAATGGTATGTTAGAGCAAAATAATTGTAACTTATACATGGCATCAACTAATATCATTTAAAAATCAACAAATTTTAAAAACCATTCATTGCGTTAATCCACAAAATTTACACTATTTCCTTTAAACAAATATTAACATAACCTCATACAGGTTTTAACTAAAACAAAAAAAAATACAACACATAACACTCCTGGAGCTAGCTGATAGACCTCTGAGCCATAAAAAAATCCAAAAGGGTCCTTTAGTCCTGTTTAAGGAACTAGGTCTCCTGTCTCGTACCTGAAAAACTACATTGCAATTTTTATGAGTTTTGCGAACTTAATGAGTGAACCATGATCGATGAATTCATTGGATCACATACACGTAATACATATTTTACAGACACTCATTTAGATCATAAACACATTCCAGGTGTTCACACAACATGGGGTATCATAAGATCACACAATTCAGATTGCTAAGTATAGCAAAACAAATCACATCAATTTATCACTTATTTAGCTTTGCAATCATTTAATAAATTTCAGTCTTATAATCTTACATGCATGAGACTCAAATTCTTTCTTATCGTTGTGACTGAGTGCCTATCACATACTTATACAAATATTGTCCCATAAGGCTTAGTCAGAACAGAATCGCGGAGCATAGCTCTACGTGCAAAACATATATCACGGAGCAAAGCTCTACGTGGAAGCGCTTCATACTAGCAACTCCAGACACAACGCCTTTAACTGAGCACGCATTTAATGAAATGCAACAAATTCTGAATCTCTCATATATCACAATCTTATACAAATGCTCAGATAAAATTTTACAGTCATCGGACCTAAGTCCGGCATTCAACTTTCTTTGAGAATCAAATTTCAAATTTATATCAAATCAAAACACTCCCAATACATGCCCAACTATTAAACTCCTCGAACCTCAGATTCGAAATCCAAAGACAACTCACAAACAGTTCAATAATATTGGAAGTTTAACAAATCAAATTAAATTCAAATCAAAACAACCTTAGGAAATCATCTAGGTTGACTCACTGTACGCTCCAAGAAGCTATTGCCTGGACGGTCCGGCAATGTCCGACTGACGTCCGATGTGCTCTTCTATAACATACACAACACATTCACATATATCACATTGTTGCACAATGTACAAATGTTCTTGTATGCACGTCAATGTATAGAATGTATGCACAATGCATATTCAATGACAATTCTGGGGTATCATATTGATTCTAATCATCAAAACGTTCAGATATCAAGCTCTCATTAATATCATTTGTATTTATAATTTGGACCATTATAAAACAATGTGAAATCAATATCATAACCTAATTGACCACTTCAGATTTTCTACCCATATTATTTCGGGTCAATTTTGCATAATTAATCTGATAGGGTAAATGACAAAATTAGGCAAAACTTACTTCTCAAAAATTGTTCACCCATGTCTTAAGTTTCTAATGACTCTAAGATCATCCAATTTGATTTAATATTATATGAGTTATGCTCACAATACCACAGACTGTGTATATTTGAACTTTTGGCCAGTACATGATCATAACCTCGAATTATACAACTCATATCTTTCATATCAATTATCCAAAAATTACAAACTTTATATCAATTTAAAGTTAAGATAAAAATCTACAACTTTGTTGAAGACACATTAGTATAATTCAACCTACATCAATACATTTTATTCAATAACAACAGGACTTGATTTCTGTCCCTGGTAGTGTTAGTGCTTAATCTAAGACTTACTTTCAGGCTCAAGTTCAAAACCCTTAAGGATAGAATTCAAATTCAGTTTCTACTTAACATTTGTATCCAAATGTTTCTAGTTCAATGTAAATCAAGAATCATTTCATTTTTAAATCTACTGGTCAAATTATAGCCAAAATATTGAATTATGTTCAGTAAAAACATTCCAGTTGTCAAATTCCAGCACTCCTCAACATTTTCATCCTAACACCCCCCTTTTGGGATAACTTTGCATGATCATTATATAACATCCCATCACCGATGGGAAGGGTAAATTGGTCATTTGGGACGGGTTAGGCGTGTGTAATCATATCTCGGTATGATCATACATCATGTAGCCTCTATATAGATATGAATTGTAATTTTTGTATATGCACGTGTTTGTACATGCATTCATGACATTTCCC
>JAOSBN010000005.1:6329308-6342240 GCA_027563595.1 Erythroxylum suave | reverse complement strand
GGAAACTTCGAATCTCAGACACATTCTTCGGAGCCTCCCACTTCATTACAACTTCTATTTTCTTTTGGTCCACCTGAATGCCTTGTCCAGACATGATGTGACCCAGAAATACTACTTGATCAAGCCAAAATTCGCACTTGCTGAACTTGGCATATAACTGTTTCTCCCTCATTGTCTGAAGAACCATTCTCAGATGGTCTTCTCTACACTTCGAATACACCAAAATGTCATCAATAAAGACAATTATAAATTAATCTAAATAAGGTTGAAATACCTTATTCATCAATGCCATAAAAGCTGTCAGAGCATTAGTCAATCCAAATGGAATTACCAAAAACTCGAATTGCCCATATCTGGTTCTAAATGCACTCTTGGGAATATCTGTCTCAGCTATCCTCAGCTGGTAATATCCCGACCTCAAATCTAACTTTGTGAACACCTGAGCTCCCTGTAATTGGTTAAACAAATCATCAATCCTTGGCAGTGGATATTTATTTTTAGTCATTATCCGATTCAGTTGCCGGTAATCAATACACAATCTCAAGGTGTCATCCTTCTTCTTCACAAACAATAACGGAGCTCCCCAAGGTGACACACTAGGCCTGATGAAACCCTTATCTAACAATTCCTACAACTGAGTTTTAAGTTCCTTCAGTTCGATAGGCGCCATCCTATATGGAGGAATTGATATAGGAGCGGCACCTAGAACAATATCAATAGTAAACTTTGTCTCCCTATCTGGGGGTAATCCCAATAGTTCAACCGAAAACACATCCAGAAATTTCCTAATAACTAGAATGTCTTGAATGGTTTGTTCATTCCGAGTATCCACCACGTAGGCTAGATAAGCCTCACATCCACCTCGGATCAATCTCAAAGCACTAAAAAATGAAATTAGTCGGGTTGACACTGCTTGACTAACTCCTCGAAGCACCACTCTTGGCTGATTAGGGGATTCAAGCACTACTTCCTTAGTGTAACGATTCATCACTGCCCTATGAGCAGTGAGCCAGTTCATGCCTAAGTTGAGATCTATCTCTCTTAGTTGTAATATAATCAAATTAGCTTCTAATTCTGCTTGATCAATCCGAACTATACACCTTTTACATACCTCACCAATCACTGTTGTGCTACCCACTGGAGTACTCACTATTAATCCACATTTTAGTGTCTCACACTCACAGTGCAATCTAGATGCCAGATGCGATGTGATGAATGAATGTGTAAATCCTGGACCTACCTATGCATATGTTTCAAAATGAAAAACATTCAACATACCTACTACCACATCTGGAGAGTTTCGCGCCTCCCATCTAGTAATGGCGTAGACCCTGGCCTGAGATTCTGATTGGTTGCTCCACACCTCAGTCCTGACACTGGGCCCTGCTGATTGAGTCCTACCTCTATCTCTACCTCTCTGTGCAAGTCTGCCAGCTCTACTCTGCTGAACTGTAGTCTCAATCATAGTTTCTCCTCTAGCTCCAGACTGTGTTTCCAACATTTCAGGGCAATATTTGATCTGATGCTCATATAAGCCACATCGAAAACGTGCTCCTAATATCCGCCAACACTCACCACCATGCTTTTTACCACAGTGCTCACATTCAACCAATTGGTGCGATTGACTGACAGACACTTGTCCTCTGCTTCCCCAGACTGAACAAATCTACCTCTTCCTCGAGATCTAGATTGTCTAGATCTAGACTGGAATCGAGACGATCTGTTCTGACGCTTTCTGAAGCTTTTGCCAGAATCAGCCTGAGACTCGTCTTGCCTCTTACCTCTACCCTCCTGTTTGTTCTCTGCCTTCAACAACTATTCAATTCTGATTGAGACTGCTCGGAGTTCTGTGAAACTGTTCAAGTTAGAAATGTTTAGTCTCATTCTGATCTCCATGTTCAAACCATCCTTAAATTGTCTACATTTTTCTTCTTCAGTTGGGATCAATACAGTTGCATATCACATTAACTCATTGAATTTTATCTCATACTCTGCCACTGTGAGTCTGCATTGCTTCAGGTCTAAAAATTCTTTCATTTTTTGATTCATGTAAATCTTCAGCATGTAGTTCTCTCGGAACAACTCTCAGGAAATCTTCCCAGGTCAAACTACAAGGTCTGGTGGTACTGCTCGGAACGATTTTCCACCACTGATATGCAGGACCTTGCAAGAGTGAGACAGCATCGTCGTATTTCTCATCTGCCTCACAGTCCATCTGGTTGAACACTCTTTCAGTTCGTTCAAGTCACCCTTCTGCTTCAGCCGGGTCTGCACTTCCGTAGAAGTCTACAGCTCCCTGCTTTCTCAGCTTATCATATCTTCTCACCTCACGGGAATTCTCGGAGGCATTTGAGCAAACTTAGGTACAGGAGACTCTAAATTGACTCTTACAGGCTCCATGTCAGCTGACTCACCAATTGGATCTCCTATGGAAGGTGACCTATAACAAACAAAAGTTGTGATCACTATCGGAATATCTCACTATTTATCACATCTCTACTCCTATTTGTCAATAAAGATGTCAAACCTTGCTCTGATACAAAAAATGCAACATCCCACTACCCATACCCAAACTTTCAGGAACATAACCTATAATAATGGTATGTTAGAGCAAAATAATTCCAACTTATATATGGCATCAGCTAACATCATTTAAAAATCAGCAAATTTTAAAAATCATTCATTGCATTAATCCACAAAATTTACACTATTTCCTTTAAACAAATATTTACATAACCTCATACAGGTTTTAACTAAAACAACAAAATATAAGACACGACACTCCTGGAGCTAGCTGACAGACCTCTGAGCCATAACAAAATCCAAAAGGGTCCTTTAGTCCTATCTAAAGAACTAGGTCTCTTGTCTCGTACCTGAAAAATCACAATGCAATTTTTATGAGTTTTGCGAACTCAATGAGTGAACCATTATCGATGATTTTACTGGATCACATACATATAATACATGTTTTACAGACACTAATTCAGATTATAAACACATTCCAGGTGTTTACACAACATGGGATATCATAAGATCACACAATTCACATTGCTAAGTATAGCAAAACAAATCACATCAATTTATCACTCATTTAGCTTTGCAATCATTTAATAAACTTCAGTCTTATAATGTTAAGTCTTATAATGAGACTTAAATTCTTTCTTATTGTTGTGACTGAGTGCCTATCACATACTTATACAAATATTGGCCCACAGTGCTCAGCCAGAACAGAATCACAGAGCATAGCTCTACATGCAAACATATATCACAGAGCAAAACTCTACGTGGAAGCGCTTCATACTAGTAACTCCAGACACAACACCTTTAACTGACTATGCATTCAATGAAATGCAACAAATTATGAATATCTCATATATCACAATCTTATACAAATGCTCAGACAAAATTTCACAGTCATCGGACCTAAGTCTGGCATTCAACTTTTGTTGAGAATCAAATTTCGAATTCATATCAAATCAAAATACTCCCAATACAAGCCCAACTATTAAACTCCTCGAACCTCAGGCCCGAAATCCAGAGACAACTCACAAACAGTTCAATAATATAAGAAGTTTAAAAAATCAAAGTAAATTTAAATCAAAACAACCCTAGGAAATCATTTAGGTTGACTCACTATACGCTCCAAGAAGCTATTGCCTGGATGGTTCGGCAATATCCGACTGGCATCCTATGTGCTCCTCTATAACATACACAACACATTCACAAATATCACATTGTTGCACAAATGTACAAGTATTTTTTTATGCACATCAATGTATAAAATGTATGCACAATGCATATTCAATGACAATTTCGGGGTATCATATTGATTCCAATCATCAAAACATTCAGATATGAAGCCCTTATTAATATCATTTGTATTTATAATTTGGACCATTATAAAACAATGTGAAATCAATATCATAACCTAATTGACCACTTCAGATTTTCTACCCATATGATTTCGGGTCAACTTTGCATAATTAATCTGATAGGGTAAATGACAAAATTAGGCAAAACTTACTTCTAAAAGATTGTTTACCCATGTCTTAAGTTTCTAATGACTCTAAGATCATCCAATTTGATTCAGTATTATATGATTTATGCTCACAATACCACAGACTGTGTACATTTGAACTTTTGGCTAATACATGATCATAACCTCGAATTGTACAACTCATATCTTTCAGAACAGATATCCAAAAATTACAAACTTTATACCAATTTAAAGATAAGATAAAAATATACAACTTTGGTGAAGACACCTTCGTCTAATTCAGCATACATCAATACATTTTATTCAATAACAACAGGACCTGATTTCTGTCCCTGGTAGTGCTACTACCTAATCCAAGACTTACTTTCAGGCTCAAGTTCAAAACCCTTAAGAATAGAATTCAATTTCAATTTCTTCTTACTTCCAGCCAGATTTTGAAATGCTTAAAGATAAAATTAACATTTGGTCTCTTCAGCAAAGTTATAGAAATATGTCTCTAGTTTAATCTGAATCAAGAATAAAATCATTTAGAAATCTACAACTCAATTTATAATCAAAATACTGAAGTCTATTTAATGAAAATTCTCTAGTTCATAACATTCCAACATACATCTTCATCAACAACTTATACAATCTTTCATAATTCAATCATCATAATCACATGCCTTAAAGATTAGATTTCTACTTACTTGTTAAGCTCAACTTCTCCTTCAAAATTTCAAGCTAAATCTATCCCTCCAAGCTTGCAAGATTGTCACAAAGTAAAGGTAAAAACAGGAACAACAAAAATCTGGTGCTTTGACTATCTTGTAAAGGTTAAACATATGACGTTGATTTGGTCATTTAGCAAGGTTGAACCCAAACTACAGAGTTGTATGTTAGCAGCAACTTTCGGTGGAGAAAGGAGAAGAAAATGGTGGATTTTTCCAGCAGCAATGTAGCTTAATTCAACTAGGTGCAAGGTGTCTCCAAACTACCTTAACATCTGTCATTTGGCATGTAAGCCATTTATCACCTCCTTAGGCTGCCACATGTCTCCTAATTACTAGTTCTTTTGACATTCACTCATGCTGCCATTTGTCAACTAAGTAAGCATCCTACATGCCACAAAATAATTGGTCCATATTTTTACTTTTTTTAAATCCAAAAATACTCCAATTTTTTTTAGAAATTTCTAAAATTCACCAAAAATTTCGAAATACACCCAAAATGACCAAAACACAATTTAATCACATTTAACAACTCAATTGTACCCCAAAAATGTCAATGAATGCATATACAACCATATGAATGTGCAAAAATGTGCATGTCATAAATAACTTATGTTTGAGGTGCATTTTCCTAATTTCACAGAAATTTCTCATAATTCCTTATTCTAGCCTTAACATGGATAACGGGATGTTACATCTTTGTTGAATTATTAATGGTTAATATTTTTCCAAAAACTAAGAAATATGTAATATCATAATGAAAGTTAAATGACATGCCTCTTTCTTACACCTTCTTTGGTTATGTTCTTTAATATCACACTTAGTATATCTCACAATTCTCTTATATGTAGACATCTTTATATCTTTGGTTGTTCAAACCTTTTGATCTACATTTTTTTGGTGACCATACATCCTCCGTACTATCAGAGGTTCTATACCTTCATATGATGACGAAAATCTTTCACCATTTAAAAGTTAGAAGGAATACTTATATTCCTACATAAATTAATCCATAAAAGAGCTTTTTTTAAATGTATTTAATCATATGATATTCAATTTATAGTTGCAATTATTTGGGTGCATAGTATTTATGCCAAGTACTAGTGGCTATATTTACAAGTCTTATTTTGGAACTTATTATAAAATCTATATGTTCCATTCCCTACTTTATGCCCGTCAACCTTATACCAACTAGTATAATAGTTAAAAGTCTCTTACTTGTTCTCTTTCATTTGAGATGTGATCCTAGGAGTAAAGTTATGATGCCATTGAAACAAATATCCTCTTTTGATGTGTTATCTTCCTCCACCATTTTTCTTATATATTCTAAAATGCTAATGATTGGCTTCAATCTTACTTTTAAAACCCAACCATTAAATGTTTCGTATATGTTATTATTAATGCAATCATTTTGTTGTTATGCTCTAAAAATGCCTTACATTATATCTCCTTATAACATTCAAACATTGTCTTTATACATCCAATCTATTTCAATGTCTGTAATTGGGCATCAAATTGTAGATTCATGTTGATCTAACAACATTTCATAATTGGATCTTAAAGTCATCAACTCTTTATCTCCAATTACCATATATATGCTTAGTACACATATTATGCTCCTCTTGAGGGAGTAACTCCTCCATAGCTTTTGTATGTCTCTATCAACACAAATTTGTTATTCACAAACAACATTGGTAATTATATACTTTTTATGCTTATATGGGCCAAATTAGCTTGTAATTTAACATTTTTATAGCAAGTTTGATCTAAGGTATAAGATCTTTTCTCATTGTTGGTTCATAGACTTGTAAGTGATAATTAAAGACTAATATGACAGACAACAACTTTTTAAAAGGTATGGAACATGAATTAAAGCTTGAGGATATCAATTACATTATGTTTAGCAACTAAATCCCTTACCAGGATTAGGGATGTATTGCTTATGATGAATTTATTCTCTTTGAGCTTAATTCTTAAGTTATAATTGGCTATTATAGATTTAATATTAGGAATTGTATAAATTATTGAAAGGAGAAGTATAATTCATACATTATAAAAGTAAACTCATGCACTATAAAAATAAACATTCTAGATTTAATGAAAGAGATATTATATACTATTGTGATAACAAATTCATAACTATTTTTTTATGAATTTAAATAGGTTAACAGTGTATTGAGAATTACTTAATTACATATACCAGTGTAACCTTAAGAAAGGATATAGATATTTTAAATTAATCATTATTTTATTCTTAATAATTAATATTACTTAATAATTGAAAATCCTTACAAATGAACCCTAAAACCTTATCATTTTATTATATTGATTTCTTTTTATAGTTAATCACCTTACTTTTGTTAGTTTATTAAACTATTACTTTTATGAAATGTTATTTATTTTTATTTTAATGCTTTTTTAGGACCAATAAATTTAGAAATTAATTATTTTTTAGGAACTATAATTTGAAATACTCCATGTTTAAACTTATTACATAGGTGCACCTGTAAATTTACGTGATCAAGTTTTTGCCTTTATTGATGGGACTATTTTAATTACTTTTTTAATTTTATCTTTCTTTTAATTTTATCTTCTATCAAATGTTTTCAAGTTGATGAGAGGAAAGAGGTCTAAAATTGTAAAATTGGAAGATCTACTTCTTATTGATCCTGAAATTGAGCAAATATACATATAAAAAATAAAAAGAATAAGATTGATAGATGTAAATCAAAACAATGATGGAGCAATTGATAATGACGGTGGCAATAATAGTGTTGTTTTTTGTTTTAGGGAGCAACAACAACCTTAAGTTCATATATATGGAGAACATTCAGATGCTTGTTATTAATGTTAGTTTTTCACATATCAG
Source organism: Erythroxylum suave (assembly GCA_027563595.1). Classification (NCBI taxonomy): domain Eukaryota; kingdom Viridiplantae; phylum Streptophyta; class Magnoliopsida; order Malpighiales; family Erythroxylaceae; genus Erythroxylum; species Erythroxylum suave. Next base: position 6,334,664 of record JAOSBN010000005.1, on the reverse strand, counting down.
GTTAAGTCAAAGAGTAAGGTATGAGCTCAAACAAACTCATCTTCATTTGTTGTTGACTTTTAAAGGATTACGTAGGAAAGATACTATCACCTTGATTAAGGAATTTTATTTTCAATCTAAATAGTGCTTCAAATGATCTTACTAAATACAAGCTAAGTATGAGATTTTTCTTTCCCTTATTATATAAGAATAGAGCAAGGGTATGACTGCTTTTGATTAATCTGGGCTCTTTTGAGAATCAAGACCAAGTATATAATTCATTTATACTATGATTATTTCCATTATATAAAACCATTGAGCTTTAGATGCTAATGTAAAATTTTACACAAAAAGAGGGAGAAGCATTCCATGAAGCTTAAGAAAGATATAAAGCATAATTTTCAATGCCATATTATAATATTCTTTATAATTGGTTATGTAATTTTTTAATGAAAATCTTACTCTCACATACTAGACCTTGATTGACACTACTGTAAGAGGTAATATCCCTACAAAAACTACTAAAGAAGTTAAAGAAATTATTGAAACCTTAGCCAAGAATTCTTCAACTAAGGTTGTAAGGGGAAAATCAAATTCTTCTCTTTATAAGGTTAAAGTATCCTTAGACTTGGCATTGCAAGTTGTAGATATTTCTAAACATATAAAAATATTGTTAAATTAAGGCATGGACAATAGGGAGACATGTTATTAGTGTGTTATCTATGGATTTCTCTTTTACATATACATACATTTAGAGTTTACCTTAACTTACTAGGAAAATGCAAACTATATGATTGCTCATATGGAAAGCCCAATTGTTAAGAATGATCCTTTATTTAATACTTACATCTTATTGAGAGAAATTGCATTCATTTTTCTTAAAAGGAAAAAGGAGCTAAAGTAGGTAAACTTATAGGACTACCTAAGTTACAATAATAAAGACCTCAATTTTAGTAACTACCATCTTTATAGGACAAGTTGATGTAAGAGATACTTAAGCAATATATATCTTCCACTGATGTGAAATTAGATAACTTAAGGAAACTTAAGTCTCATATAGGATGATTTGATAAGGTGATGCAATCAAATTTTGCATCTATTCACAATTTGGAGGTACAAATGAATCAATTATCCAAGATAATAGGTGAAAGACATCAAAGTAAGCTTCATATTAACATAGAGATAAATCCAAAAGAGAGACTATTAGCCATCACATTAAGGGGGTGATAAAACAGTTAATCCTATAGCCATAAAAGAAAATGAAGTACAAAAGTCATATAAGCTTGAGGAAGAGGATAGGGTGATTGAAATTCAAAGGTCAAACTTGGTGAATAGTATGACACTAGTGATGGTCTCATCTATATTCAGCACAGGTCTAGAATAGACACCATGATCCTCTGTCAAATCATAAGTTCCACCTATTCTATTCCCTCACAGGGTGTTTGGTTCACCGGTTGGAATAGATAACGAATGAAATGATTATTCTTATGAATAAAATGGAGAGGAATAGAATGGAATTGATATTATTTTGTTTGGTTAATTGCTAAATAATTTACGTGACAATGTTTGGTTTAAAAATGAAAATTTGGAATGACAAAGAAATAACTAATAAAAAGATCAAAATATCCATTATAGTCATCACTAACTACATTATTATTATCATCATCATAATGATGATGATGATGATGATGATAATGATGATGATTATGATTATGATTATGATTATGATTATGATTATTATGATTATGATTATTATTATTATTATTATTATTATTATTATTATTATTATTATCCTTATTATTAATAATTTTCTTCTTCTTTTTAAAGACGTTTTCTATCCATGTTTAATACTCAAATATAAGATATCAATATAAAAATTTATAGCAAAAAATACTCGATAATCACAAAATTTACTTGGGACAAGTCATCTTTTTTATCATAAATTTTATTTGGAACAAGTCATCTTTTTGATGTACAATGGAACATATTTATCAAAACCAATTTAATACACATAAACTTCACTACCTTAACTCACCCACACGACCGCTTTCCAGAGATAGGAACTTCATACCACGCACTTCCAAAGGGAAAAGAAGAAAACCTCCACAAATGAAGGCTTAAACTGAGAGATGGAGACCACAACGAACATGAGAGACTTAGAAACAGAGGTTGTGGCTACAAAGACCCAGCAAGCAAAGCAACAAAACCAAAACATTCTTCAACAAAACTTTCTTCAATAAAGAAAACCACTACACTATATGAAGGAGTAATAAGCAGTATCATAATTTCAAAATGCAGTTACGCAATAGCCATCTACACAAAATATAACTCAGAACCAGAAATTTCAGTACCGCAAAAAAAGAAGAAGTAGTAAACCCAAAAATTCGGTACCACAAAAAAGAAGAAGAAGCTAGCATTAAACCCATAAGTTTCAGTACCGTTAGAAAGAAGATGAAGAAGCATTAAACCCATAAATTCAGCACTGCCAAAAAGAAGAAGAAGAAGAAGCATTAAACCTAGAAATTTCAGTACCACAAGAAAGAAAAAGAAGAAGCATTAAACCTATAAATTTTAGTACCTTGAAGAAGCATTAAACCCAGAAATTATATTACCGCAAATGATGAACCAGAAGAGAGCATGAACTTAAAAGAAATAGATCTACCTCATGCAAACAAGGAAACAACTTACCTTAAACCGCAAACAAGTTGAACAGAAGTGGCGACGATTGAAGAGAGGGACAAAATTTGTTAGGAAAGAACATTTTTAACTTAACCAGAAGAGAGGGACAGACGATCAAAGGCTAGGCTGGAGAAGAGAATCACTTGAAGGCTAGGAGATGGACGAGTCTCTTTCACGGTAGAGAAGGATAAATATGTCCTCAATTCATGGCACCTATTCCCAACATGCTTGGAATAGATAAAGACAGGAGGGGGACTGCTTTAGGTATTTTGCAAATGGAAGGAATATCTAAACCTAAGGAATGTCTATTTTGTGTCTTTTTTTTAACCAAACAAAGTAACAAGTTATCATCAGAAATAAGAGAGGAATGGAATAGTCATTCCCCTAAACCAAACATACTATTAGAAGTTGAAAAGACGAAAAGTAAGAACAAATTTAAGAAATTCCTGAATATCTTCAAGAAGTTACTTATCAACATCGCATTTATTAAAGCATTAGCCTAGATGTCATCTCATACAAAGTTTTTGAAATAAATCTTTTTTTATTAAAAAAACTTGAAGAGTATGCTATGATGCTTATAATTAAAGAATTTAGTGTAATTTTGCAAAAATAACCTACCTTTAAAGTTAAATGATTTAGGAATCTTATTATTCCATATCATTCGGGTACTTTAATTATTTATAAATGCTTATGTGATTTAGGTGCAAGTATTAACCTTAAGTCTTTATCTCTTTTCAGGAAGTTTGGAATAAGAGAACTCAAACTTACAACAATATGATTCTAATTAACTTATAGTTCCTTTAGGTACCCAATTAGGATAGTGGAAGACCTATTTGCTAAAGTATGAAAATTCATTTTCTTTCGAATTTTTTAGAAATAAATATGAGAATGATATTAAGGTCACATCATTCAAGAAGACCTATTTATGAATACTAGAGTTGTAGAAATTGATGTAGCCAAAGATAGGTTGATATTAAGGGTGGGCAATAAGAAGGGGTTCATCATTTGCAAGCCTTTAAAAGGGCCTACCCTTGATGACACTTGTTATAAGATGGATATTATTAATTCTATTGTCCATGATGACTTTCCTAAAGTTACTTATATTGACCCTTAAAAAATGTGTTTGGCTTTAGGATTTAATGAGAAAGAGGAGGATTCTAACCTTGTTGATTATGCTTTTAGATTAGAATGAGAGAGCTATAAAACTATATTTTCCAAAAGGAGAACGAAAACCTAACTCCATACTATCTACCCAAGAAGCATCTTGGCTTGATTTGAAACAGTTGTCTTCTTACTTGCATTATACATATTTAGGAGAAAATAATATTTATCCTAGTGTTATATCCTTTTTTTTTAAATTTATTTGTAGGAAGATAACTTGCTTACACCTCTACAAAAGCATAAGATTAAAGTGTAATCCTATGATGCCTATCAATTCTTTGTTATAGGTTTATCAACACCATAATGAAAAAAATGTTTGATTGGGAAAATCTAAACTTTACTGTCAGATTATATGAGTTTTTATTTTCAGAGATTAAGGAGTTAAATTTCTATTAGGTATTATAAATTAAAATATGAGTTAATGATTTTTTGTTTCGAGATGTAAGTGCTTAAGTGAGGAGCATTTTAATTTTCTCACTAAAAAAATTTCTCATTTTTTAATTTATAAAGGATATGTATATCTCAGTGTCAAATTTAGGAGCATATAAATAAAATTTCAAATTTAATATATTAAAATTAAAATTAAAATTGATAGAATTACATATTTTATACACCACAGTTTAAAGATTTAAAAAGCTTCTTTCCCTTTCAAAAAATTATAAACTCTGCCTGTTAGTGAATGAGTACATGTTTCAAGACAAGTTCATCAAGGAATAACTACTGGCTTGAAACTTAAGTTTCATGTTATAATATAATTAAACATGCTCGTGCGTGTAGGTTTTCGTCGTCTGATAAAATACATGGTGCAAGGAAATGTAAAAGTGAATGAGAATATTGAATGTTCGTATGAGATAACAAAAAATAGTCTTAATACATATTCTTCTTTACTAACAGAATTGTTCCGATAACAAAGGAGAGGAAAATTACAGAGCAAAATTCCATGTACTGAAAGTGTATATACGATTCATTACGTTGTGCAATCCAGCTTTAGAGATATCATCTATTGTCTTGTTTACTTTTCCATGACTAGAAAGATACAGTCTGCATGTCTAGCATAATCTTAGGTTCTTTCTCAGCCTTGTTGCTGTCCACACGACTAGTGGATCCACTCACTGGAAAATCAGATAGAATTTAAAAAGGATACAACCTTTTAACTTAGCTTGCATTACACAGCTACTGTTTAATAGTTTTCTTGCTCTTAGTGCTGCAATATATACGTTTAAGCTTCAGAACACGCATATGCCTTGGTACATATATACGTAAGCAATCAATTATATTCTTGGTTGTTGACCATTTTCTTGATGAAGCTCATTTCCGATATGATATTGAGAATCAAATCCGTCTGTCTTTACTGAAAGCACACACTTTTGAATTGTTTATGTTTGCATGAGAGGGAATTGTGGAATTTATGTGATTGTTATACTCGAAGAGAAACGGAATAAGCCTATTAGAAGTGATACGAAAGTAATTCCTTTATTACGTAATCCCTTTATTCATGCTTTCACATATTTGACAAGAATAATTAATGATGAAGCTA
>JAOSBN010000005.1:6306193-6319332 GCA_027563595.1 Erythroxylum suave | reverse complement strand
TTCAAAAACATTATGATTTTTATACTGATGTTTTATTATGATGCCATGTGAAGTGTTTGTAGTGATTGATCGTAGCTAATCCTTATCGTAGGATATGTACCGGAATGACCTGCGGGCGTCCCAGTGTGTACCCTGCGATAAGGGGGCGCTACAGATAATCAGCTAATTGAGTTAGTGGATTGAACTCAACCCACTGTTTAGGAGCGCTTTGCTCTAGCAAATGAGAAATTAATAGACGAAAAGACAATAATTAATAACTATATTTTCAAATTTATGCCTTTATAATTAAAATGTTTTCCTTTTAATTATATCGATACACCTTTAATTTTGATATTTTAGGGCTTTTAAAATTATACATTATGTTATAAAATTAATTTTGGGATATTGCAATTATGCATTAATTTGTTACAACTCTAACCTTTAAATTTGATAAAACTTGCCCTTATGTTTTAATCGAATTTTCAACTTAGGCATCATGTTGAAATTAAGGATTTTTCAAATTAGACACAATTAGGGATATCTTTATTAAAATTGACCTTTTATTTTGACTCTTTAAATATTCATTAACACTCTTTAATGAAAAAGTGCGGCAATTTTGACTAAATTCATCTTTTTAACCAATTTAGCTTGATGCATAACACTTTATAGTGTGACTTTTTGGATTTCTTTTTGATGATTCCAAAAAGGGTTAAAATTTTGGTGATGTTAAATTTAGTAAGAGTTATAACATTTAGAGGAAATGCTGAAATTTAGGGGGACTATTGTTTTTTCGTCCTTATATTTTTTGCATTCTATATGATATGCTTAAATAAATTTACTTTATATTCATGTATAGATATTTATTTAATTTTGAATATCTTTTTTCTAGTTATTGAATTATGCTCTTCATATTGAATTATGTTTTATGTATGAATTAAGGGGTATATAATAATTATCTTGATAGTTGTTTATGTACTTACCTTCATTATTGTTCTCTAGTTTCACAAATATTTTCTTATAATTAAAAGGAGGGAGATTGTTGAACTAGGCGCGGTTCCAATTGATGTTCTTACGAAAACAAAACATAGTTACTAATAATGTGTTTATTATTTTGATGAAAAGAAACATTAAAACAAAATAAAGTCATAAACTCAAGAAGAAAGTGTGTGAATTTGATAAAGAGAAGTTGTAATTAATGAAATTAAGATGGAAATAAGAACAAAAGGAGATCAAGGTTCATCAAGGTTATTCTACATATTTTATTATTATTTGTAAGGTCATTTTGTTAATTTGATTATCCAAAAGGCTCTCCATATATAATCATTTCATCTTACTTCATTGCTTGAGTCTTTATATTCATTAAGAGCTATTAAAGCATTTAATTTTAATATAAAGTCTCTTAATCTTTTAAATAATCTTTGTGGAACATTTTGGGAATTGTTTTAATCATGTTTGGAGTAAGCAAATTAGTTTTGAAATTTTAAAGTTATTAAAATGATATTTTCAAGGTGAATGGTCAACCTATAAAAGTTAGTGGTTGACTAACATAGATTAAAATTGTTAAATTTGATGTAATGAGAATTTGTAGCAACATTATTCAATGTATTGTTTGACCAATATATGTACAAGTCGACCATTGTTCTAACAGATAGTGAATTTGGTGTTGTAAATGCACATTGTTTGATCAGCGTATTAGATATAGCCATTGTAACAGCTATTTTAAGTCCCAGAACATTATAAATATGTGTTTTGTCATTTGATTCAACATCAAGAAGGTTTTAGGTGATGTATAAACACATTTCAAAGCATTTTCAATAGTTAAAGGATCATTGTGTCATATTTGTGTATAAGATTCATTTTGGATTATCAAGTGAATAAGTTAGATATTTTGAGTTGTAATACGTTGTTGGAATGTTTTTTTTTGAAAAGTTAAAATGTATTTAATGAATAATAGCTACAAGGAAGTCTTTATCCTAGTCAAAAAACACAACCTCCTGTTGTTCAAAACGACGCCGCAAGATCATTATCGACGTCGTTAAATTAACAAGAAAATACCGAAAAGCTCTCCTATTAGGGTAAAGTAGTTTACCCCTTTATGCCTCATCCTTCGAACGTTCCAAATTAGATTTTCTGCCTCTCCATGCTCTCGTCACCGATTTTCTATCCCCACTTGTAGGTGAGGAGTTAGATTCTCCTGCGTACACTCCTTGAGGGATTGGACCTTTGATTACATGAGTTCCATCGCAATTCCAGGATTTGGTCCTCCATCTCCATGCCACGGGTTATTGGACATCGTTGCTTCGCAGGTAATGTTCTACCGAAACTTGAGTGAATTCCATCTGTCTTTCCCTGTTATATAGGTTTCGAACCCCTGTTAAACTTGTTAGCTGTCTCCTTTGGTGTTGAAGAGTCTCCATGGTCCCTCCATGGAAGAAGCTTCATTTTGGTCTGTGGTCTCTGCTCCAAATGCTTCTGTCTTCGTCTACAGGTAGGGAGATGTGTTTGTTGGTCTATTAGATTCGTCTGCGGTCACTCCTTGATGAATAACACCTCTGCTTGCAGGATCGCGAAGCATAGTATCTGTCATCCATCTTCATGGCCCCCCTTCGATGAAGCTCTGTGAAGTCCACTAGCACCAACAGAGAGCCAACAGCCCAGGTACTGCTTAAATCTTTCATGCACTTTGTTGCCCTTACATTTCTAGTTAAGTCTCCATGATGAAGCTAGTGTACTGCATAACTCTTCTGAATTTGATGAGTAGAGAATTTTCTCTCTGATTCGTACAGTCAGAGAGCTAAAGACCTCTTATTCTGTGCGATGTTGGTTCTAGAATCTCCTTAGATTTCTCTCACGCCAAATCTCCTTAATGGAGGAGGCAAAAGAGATAATGTATATGTTCATCGTTGACATAGGCAAGTGGGACAGCTGCAGAAGCCAGTCCATGGCTTCTGAGAAAGTTGTACCTGCATTAGGTGTAGAATTGAGTACCTTAGGGGCATTGGAAAAATAGATGATCCCTTGTTTTCAAATTTGTCTAACATAGGACACAGCCATAGATAGTTGACAGAAAGTGAAGTCTGTCCATTGTGCTTAAGTGATTTAAAATTGCTAGCCATAGGATAATGGAGTAGCTTGGCATCAAAGCTTTGTGCCAGACTACTAGAAACCAAGTTTGTTTTGTACTTAGACCTATTAGCCATCTCCTGAATTTAGCTAGGCTGAATGTATTTGGTGGAAGGTTGAGACAATAATAGGCATCCTCCTTTGTAGGTTAGGTGGATAATTAGGAGTCAAAGTCTGTAATTCAGTTGGGAGGTTCCATTGATCTGCTGATATGACAAATTTGACCTTCACAATTGTAGGAACATCATGCCATAGATGGGTAACCTGAGTGTTTCTGATTAGTGGTCCCTGTCCTATCCAATTATCAAACCAGAAAAAAGCTTTTTCTCCATTCCCAATCTTACATTTGACTAGAGGTTCAATCATAGATCAAAGTTTCAGTAGTTGGGGTCAATTGCCATGAATAGGAAGGCTTGATAGAGATGGACCAAATACTAGATCCCTTCAGTATATAACTGTGTAGCCATTGGACCCATAATGATTTCTTTTCTAGGAGGATATTCTAGAGATTCTTTACCAAGGCTGCTTTGTTAAAGGATGCAATAGAAATCAGTCCAAGGCCCCCATCCTCTTTCCTTTTACATACCTCTTTCCATTTAACCTTAGCAAAGTTGCTGTTGGATGTGAGGTTGCCTCATAGGAATCTTTGGAATAGCTTTTCAATGGATTTGATCACTCCTTTGGCTAATAAAATATTAGAGGACCAATAAATGTGTATGGAATTCAGCACGGCTTTAATAAGTTGGAGCCTCCCTCCAAAGGATAGCACTTTATTAGGCCACATTCCTAGCCTTCTTTGTATTTTTTCTAGAAAAGGCTGACATTCAGAGAATTGTACTCTTTTAGTGGTGATAGGAAGTCCTAAATAAGTTAATGGGGCTTGTTTTCTGCTCATTCCTGTTATTTAAGAGATGATGCCCTCCAGTGTAGTTGCCCCTTCTGCTAAAATAAAATGGCTTTTATTGAGATTAATCTCTAGTCCGAAAAGGTCTCTAAAAGTTGACAAAGTGTCCATAAAGAGCTTAATGGACCTGCTACAGGCTGTGGATAATAGCAGTAGGTCATCAACAAAACATAGATTGACCTTCCTAACCTTTTTACATATAGAATGGTATCTAAATTCCTTACATTGTCCCACTCTATGCTGAATAAGTTGATTGAGTACCTCCATATAGATTAGAAAAAGATATGGGGAGATAGGATCACCTTAACGTAAACCTCTAGCACTCTTAAAAACTTCAATAAAGGTACCATTTACAAGAATGGAATAAGAAGATGTAGTTATGCAGGCCTTGATCCACTTAATAAACATCTCTGGGAATCCCATTAAGTGTAGGGTTTGTAGTTTGAATCCCCATTCAATATGGTCAAATGCTTTCCAAAAGTCTACCTTGATAGTACAGTTCAGTGGGCTGTGGTTCCTTTGGTACCCTTTCATCAATTCCTGAACAATAGCAAAATTATCCCCAATTCGTTGATCACGGAGGAAAGCACTTTGGTTATCTAAAATTATTAGGTCCAGTACTAACATCAGCTGATTTGCTAGTATTTTAGAAATAATCTTGTAAAGAAAGTTTGTACAAGCAATAGGCCGGTAGTCATCAAGAGTAGAAGGGCAGGGGATCTTAAGGATCAAACAAATGTGGGTTTTGTTAATCTCTCGGAGTAGAGTTCCCCTAGAAAAAAATTCCAGCACTACTTTCTTTACCAAAGATCCAATCTCTGTCCATGTTTTATGGTAGAAAAACCCATTAAAACCATCAGGGCCTGGGGACTTGTTAGGTTTCATCTGGTGCACAACATCCTCTATTTCCTTTTCCGACATTGGAGTGATTAGGACTGAAGCCTGTTCTTGATTGATTCTTTTGTGAATAATAGAGGCAAGACTAATTGGATGAGGGAGACTCCGAGAGGAGCCATAGAACTTGCCGAAATATCTCTCTGCTTCCTTCAATAGGTCAGCTTGTGTGGAGATTACCTCACCATCTTGTAGTCTTAATGAACTAATTTGATTTATATTCTTTCTAGCCAGGACTGAATGGAAAAAGAATTTGGTACACTTTTCACCATCTTTTAGCCAATTGACTTTGGCTCTTTACTCCAATAAGCTATCATGATCCCTTGCTTTGGAAAGGTATGTCAGTATTAAGTTCTTCTCGGTTGTGAGTAGTGTAGGATTGGAGGGATTCTGATCAATAAGCTTTTGAACCTTGCCTAGATTTTCTCTAGCTAGCTTAATTGCTTCTTAGGTGGAGGAGGCTCTTTTTGTCATCAAAGTTTTCATCTCCCATTTGATGGCTTGAAGCTTCTTGACACAAATATATTGTTGAGTGCCCATAACTTCTGTTTTTAGTCCTCTATGTAAAGCAGCAGGAAATCCGTCGTCCTCAATTAGGAAGTTATTAAACCGAAATGGACCCCCTCCTATCTTTTATAGTAGGTATAAGTTCAATCTAGATAGGAGTGTGATTAGAGAATAATGGTTCAAGGAAGGATGTCACACAGTTAGGGAACTGAGTAATCCAATCTCTGTTGACCATAGCTCTATCTAGCTTTTTCCGTAAAGCCCATCTCCTCATCTTCTTATTAGTCCATGCATAGAAGTGTCCCTGGAAGTTTAGGTCAAAACACCCATTTGGCCCACACAATCATTGAAATCCGAGGAGTAGTTTCGTAGACTGAAGTTACCCTCTGCTTCTGTGTCAAATAACGTGGCATTGAAGTCGCCACATAGCAGCCATGCCCCATTCACTCTATGCTGTAACTGAAGTAAGTTGTCCCATAGCATTTTCCTCTGATAATCATGATTAGAGCCATATATAAAGGAGATACTAAAATCACTATTGTCCTGAAGGAGCTTGCAATTCAGATGTACTACTTGTGCTTCGATGGAAAAAATCTAAACATCTACCATACTAGGATCATAGCCAATAATGATTCTCCCATAGCTATGTGCTTGGTGATTGGAGATAAACTTCCATCTAGATCCTAATTCCAACAAGACTGTCATTTTCCCTTCCCTAAATTTAAAATCCATGGTTGTGTGTTATTGACAAAATCTCTTAAAGCCGATAGCTTTTTAGGGCAGTTAATCCCCTTCACATTCCATGCTACAATCTTCATAATGATGAAGTATTAGGTTTGGAGCCCTTTTTTTTGCTCCTGGATGTTTTTTTTCCTAGCCATAGTCAAAAATTCACTAATGGTGGGATCCCCTTCCTTAGTTTCTGAGGGGGCATCCAAGTGACCATTGTGTTCCTTTCCTGCAAAAGGAGTCTCTATACCGTCTGGTAAGATTGCTTCCACATGCTCCCTTTTACTACCCTCTACCATAGTAGTAACTCCTACAATGTCCACAGCATTTGCTGTCCTAACTCTTATCTCCTTGTCTCTTATAATTTCTAATGTACCAGCACTACCACCCTGTTCTGAATTTTCCTCAACCCCTCCTTGTTCTTTGTTTTCTGAACCACCTGTAGATAGAGGGACCGTATGGTCCTCAACCTGCTCTATTTGTGGGTTTAGTACATCAAAACCCATTAGCTCCTCATAGTCTCCTCGAATGAAGGTCCTGCCTGTTGGCACCCACTTTTTACCTTGGGCTACAAGGGATGGTTTCCATGGGTATTGGACTGTCACCTATTCTCATAAAGAGAGCCATCTAGATCTAATCTCATGATAGGAATTGTATCATGTGAACAGTTAGAAATATCCATATTAATACAAATTCTAGCATAGCCTAATCTCCTCCTATTAGTCGTATTATCATCTAAACATAGAGGTTTACCTAAATAACTAGCGATCATACTCAATCCCTTAGTTGTCCAATACTTTAGGGAAACATTAAATAGGTTAACTCATAGTGGGATAGGTCATTTTTCCTTACCCTCGATCTGAAACCCGGGATACCAAGGTTGTAAAAAAATAGGAAAATTTGCTACATGTCATGAACCTTCTTCTATTACCTTCAAGGCTTGAGCTTTAGAGAAGAATCTGAATAGGATGTACTTCTCCTCTGCTACTATAGCTTCCGTAAACCCTTTATTCTTCCACGCTATATGAGCCCATCGCTGAATCACCGGGAAAGCCGGTCGCTTATCCCAAAAGAAACCAATAAGAGAGGTTTCCCAAGATCGCACTCCTTCATCTAGAATGTCTATGTCCGGGTAAACTATGCATCGGTCTCCTTCTGTCTTTGGAGGGCAGTAATGCAAGGCTAGTTCAGCAAATCCACCAACCACTTGCTTCCATGTTCTCCTCTCAATTACTGGATTTGCTGGGTTGGGTTGAGTTGCTGGTTTGGGAGTGTATGAGGGGACTGGTATCTCAGGGTTTGGTGTTAGTGTAGGAGTAGGGTTAGGGTTAAGGTGAGGGGTAGCTTGCAATGTTTGCGCATGGGAGGAAGATGGAGAGGATGAAGATGAGGGTAATGGAGGGAAGGTTTCTCTTAGGTCGATAAGTGATTACTATGGGTGCTGCATTTGAAGGGAAGGCAGGATCGTAGGGAAGATGTAGAAATGGGTAGAAAAGGGAGTCTAGGTAGATCTGAGGAAATATTGAAAGAGAGCAAAGGAGTAGTGGAGAAAAGGGGAGAAGAAGATGAAGGAGAGCAACGGAAACAGTAGCGATATGCCCTAAAAGGCTAGACAGAAGTTAGAGTCTCTCTCTCTAACCCATCAGGAGGAGGTCATGAAATATAAAGTTTTATTGAATATTATACTTGGGGGTGATCCAAATGATATTGAGGTTCATCTTCACATTGGAAGAAGATTGTAAGAAAGGTTTCCCTTTACCGTGAAAGATTGTACAAAGTTTGTTCTTCATTTTGAAAGAAGAATTACAGTGGAATTCCAAAAGGAGTCTTGGCAGTAGACGTAGGCAAGGGTTATTTATTGAACCACCATAAATCGATTTACACTCTCTGTTCCTTATCCTCTTTAATTTATTGATCAATTATATGAATAATTTATATTAACAAAAGTTTTCCATCCTTGTTTATATTGATTGTTATTAATTGAGTACATTGGTTAGCAAAATTGTTAAATTTTGTAGACATCCAATTCACTCCCACTCTTGGATGCTATTAGGGACTAACATCATTGTTTCTCCTCGCACTTAAATATAGTTTGTGATATGATGCCTTTTAAAGAAACACGATCCCACATCAATACTCCTATGTTTTCCTCTCTAACTTTTAGAAAGGATATTCCTAGGCCACACCCATATTGTAGGTCTTGTTCACCTAAATGTGTTTTTTTTTATAATTGAATTTGCATTAACTATAGACAAAACTAATACAACATTACAATGATTTCTAAACTAATAAGATATATACAGGAACAGAATAGTAAGAAAAGAAGTTAGTAGTGTATCCTGAGTAGCCATATTAAAGATTCCATTAAAGTTTCATGTCAAAGGAAAGAGAATAAAGAAGATTTTTAGCACTTAAGGCTGGTCTAATCCAATTAACTATCCCGTCAGCTACTGGATATTCCCCTCCTCACAATTAGTATATAAATGAGTGTTACGTTCCATCTAAAGAAAGTATATAAAAGTAGTGAAGGCAGTTTGAACAAAAATAGCATTTGGCCTTCCATGTTGAGAGTTCCTCATGGCCCAATTAAGAGATTGTTCCTAAGAATAATAATAGTCATGAACAGATATCAGGTGTAAAATTCTACTCCATATTGCTTTAAAGTAACTGCAGAGAAAAAAAAAGATCTCAATCCTCGATTACCATTTTACATAAGACACAAATTATATTAGTAATGTCATGTCATTTATTCTTAGTCCTAATTATGTTCTTAATCCCAAACTAAGAAATAAAATAGGCTTTTAGGTGGATAGAATTCTGCCATAAAAGTGTAAACTAAGGCACCTCCCTTAAACCTTTAATGAGTAGCTGATGACAAGATTTATTAGAGAATGTACCACTCAGATCAATAAACTAACTTATAGAATCATTTTACAATACATTAACCTGTTAGGGTAGGAATTGGACCAGAAAACCTCGGAAACTCCCACACTAATGACCGTTGCAAAAAGGATGAGACCTTTAGATTGAGAAGAATTATGTTTCTCAAGTGTTAAATTTGTGTGTTGTGGATAAGTGGACTTGAGTCAACCCACTTATCCTAAAACATTCTAAAATTGCATCAATGTATATAAGTCATATATAACAATGTCTACTTTGGTGAATAAACTATTTATAGATTAGGTTGTAACTATGTCTATCACCCTTGGACATTAATTAAGTCCAAACTTTTTCTTAGTAATAAACTTAGTCAACGTGTTAGCTGTATCCTCTAAAGTATGAATCATTTTTTAACAAAATTTTTTCAGATACAATCAAATTTTCAATCTTATGACATTGCACTTCCTTCATTATAACACCCATCCATTTGTTTTTCACATGGCTTTCCTTAATCCCTCTAAAAGGTAGTTAAATCCTTATTATTGAGGATAAGAGTACATGTGATTGAATCTTTCTGATAATATTTATCATGACCCTAACCTTGGACCTTGACCGACGTTAAAGGAGTGGTAAACTCAAGGTTTATTAGACCTTTAGCAAGCCTAAAACACCATCAAATCCCTATCTCTATAATAAAAATAAGATTCCAAAATGATCAAACCTATACTTATGACAATCAATAACAACATATATGAAGATTTCGAAATGTTGACTAAGGTTTTTAATGATAGAGAAATTGAGGAAACTCTTACTCATTTGAATGGCATGAAAGCCCTAGGTTCAAATGGACTCATTGGATATTTCTACCAAAAATCATGGAAAATTACAGGTCCCCTTATCAAAAAAGTGATAAAGGAATTTTTCTCAAATGAAATTCTTCTTAAGGAAATCATTCAAACTTTTCTTTGTTTGATTATGAAAAGTGAAAACCCCCCATCCTTCGGTGATTTCAAACCAATCTCTTATACAAACTTCCTCTGTAAAATTATTTAGAAGATCCTCACAACAAGGTTAAAGAAAGCATTCATCCCACTCATCAATGAAAACCAGGGAGCTTTCATTTGTAATAGGAAATTGGTGATAATATATACTGTGCAAGAGTTACTCAAGGGTTATTCATTGTGAAATCAACTCCAAATTGTACCACTAAGATTGATTTTCATAAAGCTTTTGACAATGTTCGATGGAGTTATGCAGATGATGCAGGCATATGGATTCCCAAATATCATCTTTAAATGGATTAAGGAATGTGTCACCATAGTGACTTATTTAGTTCTCATTATTGGTAGCCCCTCCAACTCATTCAAGGTAGGGAAAAGCTTAAGGCAAGGGGATCCTATTTTCCAAAACCTTTTCATCATGTGTATGGAAGTTCTCAACTCCATAATACAATATGAAGTGACCTTGGATACTACATTTAAACATCATTCTAAGTGTAATAAACTTAGTTTAACTAACCTTTCCTTTGTAAATGATTTGCTACTTTTCTATAATGTCAAGCTTGAGTTGATCCAATGCTTTATGAAGGCTCTTGATAAATTAAAGAAATATTAGGTTTACGTATCAACCACAACAAAAGTCATTTTATCATTTCCAAAGGAGTTGCGTCAATGGCTACCCTAATAGCGTCAAACACTAGTATGGTTAAGAAAACACCGCCTTTACTCTATTTGGGCCTTTCGTTTCAACAAGAAGACCTACCACCCTCACATGTACTCCAATTATAAAGAAAATTTAGAGAAGAATAGGTTCTTAAGTGAATGAATTCTTATCATTTGTTGGGAAAATTCAATCTATCAAATTTGTTTTGAGTTCCTTGCATGTCTACGAGTGCTCACATAGATTCCTTTCCATGGGGGTCATCAAGGCAACAGAAAGAATACTTAAAAATTTCTTGTGGAATCAGTGGATGGGAGATAAAGGAAGTACAAAAATAAAATAGACTGACATTTGCTACCCAAAAGAAGAAGGAGCGCTGAATATTACTTCTATTAGACTCTCAAACTTGTCCCTCATATTGAAGAGGTTATTGTGGATTATCGAAAAATAGAAAATCTTTATAGCTAATGTGGATCCATTCCTATTTTCTTAAAAGGTGAAGCATCTAGGTTGTCTGCATGTCTCCAAGTAACTCTTATTTTCTAAATCAATTACTACACTTGGGAAATCTTGTACACGACCATATGATTTACACCATTGGTAACGAAAAGCTAATTTCCCTATGGTTTGATAATTAGGTAGGCCAAGGAACTCTTTACCATACACAACAGCCGCATTCCTATCGATATCCTTCTAGATACCAAAATGGAATCCTTCGTCAATAGTGGCAGATGGCATTTTCCAGAGAACCTCCATCACTTGCAACCTTCATATGCTCCCTCTCTTCATTGTAATAAATTCTAATGGTATAACAAGCCTACCCATTTTCTCACAAAAAAACACATTAGGGACTTATTACAGGTGAGAAGACCTAAAGTAAGATGGCACCGAATCATCTGGCACAAAATTATCCCCCCCAAGAAGTTCCTTTCTTTTGTGGCTCACCATACAAAATAGATTAAATACAACTAATCGACTCCATTACTTAAACATCAATACATGTTGTGCTTTTGCTTAACTAAAGAAGAAACATGAGACCATCTATCCTTCATATGTGAGAAAGCAATGCAACTGAGTTGCCAATGGCATAATTAATTCACTATTTTCTTCAATATTGTCCAGTGGCTAGCTACTCAAAGAACTCTCCTAAAGTTACCTTATATCGTAGTTGTTAGTATGCATGTTCAGACAATATAGAAAGAAAGAAATGCTAGGAGGATTGAACTCAAGTCCAAACATACAGATCTACTCATCTTTGAAACTTTTAACAACATCAAAGGACTTAATTTTTAAATTGAATCCTTAGTTTCATTGTTAGGTCCCGAAAAAAAATTTTTAGTAAGCATAAACTGAATGAATTTTGTGTTCTTAATGAGTAAATCATTTTAATTGGAGTTAATTATTATGTGAAGTTAGAAGGATTTATTTCATGGATTGATAGAAATTGAAGTATTCTGTGGAAAAATTAAGATTAAGTTAGAGTATAGCATGGTATAAGTTAAATTGAAGAATTAAGAATGCATAAGGGTATTCTTGGAAGATGACTTAAGGTTAGAAGTACTAAGGCATTAAAGGAAGGGTAAGGTGGACTTTCCTCACCCATTAAGGGTAGAATGAGAAAAGGAAAAGATTGTCTAATAAATAAGAAGATCAAAAACAAGAATGAAGGGAAGAAGGAGAGAAAATAAAAAAGGAAGAGAGAGAGAGAGAAGAAGAGAGGTTCGATGAAGTTAGAAAGAAGAGGACTTTGAACTAGGTCACGAATTTTCTTAGTCTTAAAGAGAGAAACTCAATAGAAAGAAGAGGACTTTGAACTAGGTCACGAATTTTCTTAGTCTTAAAGAGAGAAACTCAAGAGGGGAAAAAAGAAAGAGGAAGGGAAGAGCTTTCTGTAGAGCCAAGAATTTCACTAGTTGGTGAAGATTCAAGGTAAGTCAGTTTTTAACCTCTTGGAGTTTTGGAGGGGTTTTGGTTCAAAGAGCTTGGAAAATGTATGGGTTTAAGTATCCTAGATTCAATTTCATACTTTTGGCTTTATGGGTGCTCAAATTGAATTTTCTATTGAATGAGAACTTGGTTTGTTCTAGGAAACCAAGCAAGCCTAATCCAAGATGAAGAAGAAAGACAACATTGAACTTGGATTGTCAAGCGTCTTAAGTGGGTAAAATATTTATGGTTGTTGTGTAATTAGGAAATTCCTTGCCTATGTGTGTGTATGTGTTTTGCATGAATTTGTTGTGTTTGAAATTGCAATAATTATACATAGTTGAGATTGCATGATGCATTATGATTATGTTATACCTTGAAAAAGGATATGACATTTGGAATTGAAGGAAAAGAAGAAAAAGCATGAAATATGAGAAAAATGATAAAATGAAAGAAGCACAAAAGTGCAAATTGTGATTGACTAAATTGAGCATAAATTGATTGTGTTTGGGCGAGAGTGGAACCGTTTCGTTAGTCA
>JAOSBN010000005.1:6292508-6306093 GCA_027563595.1 Erythroxylum suave | reverse complement strand
GTGTAAATTTAAAGATTTGGGAAAAAGGTGAATTATACATGTGCATGATCTTATTTGTTGAATCGCCAAAGGTGTTAATCTCAGAGTAGCCCGTTAGAATTAAAGAGATTATGTTCTGAATGCAAAGGAACATCACAGACGAGAGGAATCGTATGTGATGACGTCACACACAGATGCAAGGAATGCGTAGAAGTAGAGACTGAAGGGAAATATAGACGAAGTGTATCGTCTGTGATGACGTCAAAGCATAGACGATAGGAAAGACAGACGATAGGCAAGGACAGACGCGAGAAACATAGACGACACGTCAGCACACTGACGATAGGAAAGATAGATGATATACGAAACACAGCTGATAGAAAGTCAAACATAGATGATAAACAGAACACAGAGGAAGAAGTTAGGAAGTTTTGCTAACTGACCCGAAGCATGTATATATGCAAATTATGGACTCACCAGTGCTATTCATTGACGTAATTGGGCTTGAATGGAGATGGGCTAAAAGGGGTTAGTTATGAATGCAAGTGTTTGTGGAAAATGTTTGGTATCCGAATGCGATAGTTGGGCTCCGGAAATGGGGTCCAACATTCGGCCTCCTTTAGTTATTAGTATCGTTTCTCTTTATATGTTTTGAGTAGTTAAAAAACATTACACTTCTTTAATATCAAAGGGTATCTTCGTAAACCTTCTTGTAAGCTTTACTTTCTTTCTGTATTAATACATTTTCTTCTTTCCTTTTTTTTTAAAAAATAACAATATCCAATCCACAATGCTACAATGTTAAGGTAGTTAATACAAGGGAAATCCAATACGTACATAACTACTGTGGGTCTAGAGTCAAAGATCACCAATAAACATACATTGAATCCTAGAAGAAGAAGAAGACCGACAAATTACCCTGTTACAAGAGATTTGAAAAGAAGATCATAAAAAATGGTTGAGGCGAGTCATACCTCGCTGAGTGAATTAATGTTATGGTTATGTTATGCACTCTTAAGGATTTCAAATGTGTGTGTGTGTGTGTGTGTGTGTGTGTGTCACATCTATAAATGCAAATTCACAAAATATTGTTTTTTTTTATTACAAACATGCATGCATTTCCCATATCAATACCATGTTACATATATTGGAAATTCACAAGTGGAGTCATTTCATATCGGAAAGGGACATATGGATAAAGTGAGTTATATACAAAGATGAGATTCATAAACTAGTACCTTAAGCTTTTGGGTTGAGATATGATGTCCCAGTTGTATATGGGTTCATTTGCATCCAGTCCAATTTCTCCCCAGTCTCCCTCAAAACCCTTCACTAGTATCATCACAATCGAAAATCACAAATAATAGTGGAGTATTGAAGAAGGACCCTATTATCTCGTAGATTATAGCCATAGGGGCTCTCTTGTTCCATATGGGTCACTTAGTCCAAATGTAATGGACTGTTGTCCGAGAACCACACTCAACCAAACCGCCACAACCTCACTATGATATGGTTATCATCTGAGAGCAAGCTCAACTAAACAACCACAATCACGCCACCATATCATATACCATATATCAGTTGACGTCTGAGAGCAAGCTCGACCGAACCACCCTAACCTTGTTGTACCTCAATCAATGAATTCATCAATGGATCAAATACTAACCCAAATCCATACCTGACCAATTGACTCACTGTGCACACAGCCTAGTGACGCCCACCAGGTAGCTTATACCACAATAATCCTCTACATCATCACATGTCAAGATAAGCATAACATTGTACAACAGAAATATATATATATAGTCAACCCATATTTATGAGTATCATGCGTGCATATGATAATGATGGTGATTTCCATGATGAATATGAAAATGAATTCTAACGCATGCTCATAACCATAAATATTAACTTACAGGTAGAATGTGCTCTTTTGGTACTGAACCTAGTGTCTCGAAGTGCAGAGTTCTGCTCGTGATTGATCTATAGAAGAAAAATAGGAATGATCATTAGGATTTAAAACTTAAAAAAGTTTTAGATATCTTGAGAATAAGACCATGACTCAATACTAACGAGCTCCATTTTCAATTCCAAAACGGCAATGTCATGTTTTACGAGCAGTCTACTGAAAATTTGGTAGAGTTTCCCCATAGAATAGATATCTCCCTTCAAAAATAAAGGTTCATTCCTACAATGAAAATACACTTCTATATCTACAATACTCACGGCTCAGTTTTGGACTCCTAACTACATGTTCTTGCCCAATTGGGTCCACATTTACATCACAAAATTCATAATAAATTCAATTTATAATCTACTTATACCAATTTCTAGCCCGAGCACCCTCATTTATAGTCAATACATCCAGATAATCTCAATTCTAATCAACAACGACTTAATTTAATCAATTTCATGCATTTCTATAAGAACATGACTCTTTCCAAATTTTTATCTCACTAATTATGAAGAATTTCAACATATTGCTTTTGCAAAAATTGGTCCACATAATATTTGGAAAATTTTTAAATTACTTTCAGTCATTTCTGGATTGGTCAAAAAATGGCCACCGTCACCGGAGAGGTGTTGGTCTTCACCACCCATCCAGAAATGACTAGCTTACTTTTAAGAATCCAATGGCACTGGTATTGTGTCAAAAATCCTCTTAGTTTGTGAGAAACAAAGGATTGAAGCTCAAAGGCAACTCATTTATGTTCACTTGTAAAATGGGTCGATTGGTGTTAGGCTCCTATCCTTTCCTATGTTTTTAGGGTCGTTAGACACAATGGTAATATTAGTTTTTCCCAGAAATGACTAGAACTAGAAGATTGGTGACTTACCTAAATGAATCAAATTTTCTAGTAGTGATTCTTCTAAATCTGGGTTGTTTTTTACGAAATAACTTTATGGGATTGGTAGAGTGTCTTGAGATCTTTTTGTAGAGTCCTAGATCACCAAAAGTGGTGGTTGGACAATGAAGGTATGAGTGACAAAAGTTGAAAGTGAATAGTAACTTACAAGGAAAAGAGTTTAAGAAAGAAATAAACTTAGATTTTCTTAAGCTCAATGTATACTTTTATAGGTTTTTCTCCTTATTGGTCCATTATGAGTAATTTAACAAAAATTTGGACCATTACAATATCTCTTTGACAGCCTATTTGTTCGTCTCGCTCTATCCACAATTACACTTTAATACTTATATTTTGACATTATTATATTTCTAAAACTAGAATTATTAATTCCTTTAGTTTATGTTTTAAATTGTTTTAGTTTCACTTGCATCACCTTAGTACTATCCTTTACTAATCTTGACACGTCCTTTCCATACACTTTTTATAATAAAGATCACTTCTAAAATGATGCATCCTTGAAAGTTGCCTAAACTTTTTACCAAATGCACTAAACTTATAGAAGTTTAGTTTCTCATGTTGTCACCCTTAAATAAGCGCCCCTTATGAATTTTCATCATCCCTTGCTCACTTAGATGACCTAACTACATATGTTATAATACAATACTAATTTCTATTGACTCCAATATTATAGCTTCACCACCTACATTTAAACTCCCTTTCAGTCTATAAATGTTTCCACACCAATTTTGGTCCTTTCATTATAATCATCGTATCTTTTGTCCCTTTAATATTATCTCTTTCAATTTTATATCCAAAACTCTTTGTATGTAAAATCTTCAAAAAGATAAAGTTCTCAAATATGGTATATATCAAGAAATGCTTAACATCATAACCACGCTATCAAACATCTTAATCTTGACATATTTTGTTCTTATTTATTTTACAAGTTTTATCATCCCTCAAATGAATAACTCAAAATTTTCAGACACATATGATACAAACCAATCTTTATTTGATTTCATGTAAAGTAATTATAATACATTTAAATTTATGAGTCATGTAATTGATTGTTTAAATGCAAAGCATATTTTAATTATTGTAATATGAGTCTCTGCTCTATACTAAATTAGCCGATCTTAATAAATAATTAGTTTTTTATCCCTGTGCTCCTTCTTGATTAAATAGTTCTTCCTTATTTGTCTAGTTTTCACATTTATAGCATCAAACTACCTTTTCACCTTTGGGTTTAAATATGGGACCTTATTTATACGAGCCATCTCTCTCTTACTTTCTCCAATAATCTTAATTTTCTTTCATATATAGCTCTTCAACTTGAGAGCTTTCATTAGTATTGAGTCTCTAATGGTTGTGAGCCAATAGCAAAATAATGATGTCCTCCACACCAATTGCGAATATAGTCACAATATGTTCATAAAAATGTAAAGAACAAAGCAGAATCAACAATTGATCCTCATCCATAATAGTCACATCAAATCTGATCAGATCACTATTTGATTAAATGCATTAATATGTTATTTCAAATTTACTCCCTCCTACATCTTGAGATTATATAGTTTCTACATCATATGTAAATTATTTGTGAGATATTATAACATATGTCAACTCTTTAACTTCTTCCATATCTCTACAAGGATTGCTATATTCTTGACATAGTTTATGGCCTTATTTTCTTGTCATAATTGAATGGTTTCAATTGCTCAAGTTTGTAACTCCTCCCAATTAAGCGCATCCATATTTTTCTACTGATTTCCTTTAACAAGCATTGTTGCACAAACAAATGATGTTGCTTTAGTTTACAATTCTCCATTTTATTGAACTTCCCTATTTCAAACTTTACAGCCCAAGTCATTGTTACTTGAATGATGCTCTAATACCACTCGTTAAGAAATAAAGTGTATGCAATAAGATTAAATTTTATATGAAAGTAAGCAACAAGCAAGAACTAATAAGAATATAAGAACAATTTCAACGAAATTCAATCAATTGGGTGTGCCTATATCCTTATAAGCCTATAGTAGTTGTTTTACTATTGATTAATCAATACTATTCTAATAAGGAATACATATTTTCTATTCATAAATTAGGTTTACACAATTATAATTAATTATAAATTTTACTAGTAAAATTCAGCATAACTTACCTCTTTACTAAAGCTAACTCAACTCAAATGATTACAAGTCTTAGAATCTTTCTAGAGTTTGTAATCCACCAAAAATATATTTTTAGATAAGGTTGATTATGTTGACATAACCTAAGACACGACTATGTCCCAAGCTATAGATCTCACTTTTTCTCCTTGCACTTTGGAGACTGTGACGCATTTATGTCCTAGACAGTATTTCCTAATGAAATTTCTCCGTCAGAACAATACCCTCGTGATTTCAGCCTCTTGATCTTACTACTTTCATACACTTGGACACAATTGTGTCCCAGATCGTCTCTCCTACAAAATATTTTGCCACATCAACATGTCCTTATTTTAAACTCATATCCGTATTTTGATTTTCAAAAAAGACATATCTACTTGAGCACAATTCGTGATGCCACTATATCATAGACCGCGTCTCCAACAAAAAAATCTCAGCTACATTGACATGTTTGTGTCTTTAGTATGTGTATTCACCTATGATTCCAGAAAGGACACGCCTTAAGCCACTTCCATGTTCTACATAATGTTCAGTCAAAGACTTTTAACAAGCATTCATGTTCTTCTCAAAACACATCAAAATTGCACCTATGAGTCATACACAACATAAACCAATAACTTGAAGTCTCTAATAGCATTTGAGCAAGAAAAATCTCTCTTTCATGGGAAATGACAATCTGTAAACTAATCATGTGCCAAAGTCTCTTGGTGTTAGCTTAAAAAATCTTGGTTTTGAAAATTTTGGCACCAACACGGTAGTAGATATTCTAAAACAAGCACGAGGATAGTAACCAATGATGTGTATGTCCCTATTTGCTGCTGCCTATCATAGGAAGAGACGAAGTATGATAGTAAACAAGTTGAATGTAATAACTAATCTTTTATGTCAAAATCATAAATTTTCTCGAAAATTAAGTCAAAGGAAGCGTTTATATTTGACTAGAGACATAAAATTTCCATTTTACAGTCATCTCCACGTTTCTACAGTAGTATGAAAAGAATCTGCATTTACTTGCAGCCGGAAGTTCTTTTCTGCTTATAATCCACTACAGACACTGGGCCGATGACTTTGGAAGATAAGACAACCAACTTTGTCAAATGTAGTCCAACGGAACGTAACAATGGTGGTCCAGCTTATGTACTGAAGCAGTCATTATGCCAACCAAAACCTTATAAGTCAATTTAGGACAACTAATTGAAGAAGTTGGGAACCTTTCTTTTGGTCCATGCATGTCCTGGCTACAGGACAGTGTTCTTCTCTTACCAATCTACGGAAACATTTACTAATCCACCGCAAAATGTAAAGCCAAGAATGGTGAAGTCAATGGAAACGACACAACCTCAACAACATTTTTTAAAACTTGAATCAGAATCTGTGGATGGAAAAGATATTTTCTCCCAAGATCAAATTTGAAAACAAGTCTACAGAACACATTTTTCATTCTTTTGAATGTTGTATATACAAATGCGTTCCAAATTTCTAAATACTCTTACGAAACTCATACTACATAAAACTCGGACATTCCTAGAAAGTATATCACTTTTCGGTAAGATTCTTCTCAAACACTTTTCCTGAGATGGCTGCGGCGAGTGCTGCAGTAAATTTGGGATCTTTTGTTAAGGAAGAGGCCATCTGCTCCACTAAAAATTGTCGAACTTCTGGTGCATCCATTCTTGGCACTGAACTTTTGGCGTCAGTGCTGGACTTGGATTTTGTCAGATCAAGAGTGACCGTTGGTCCAGAAGAGGGAAAGGAAGTGGAGCATGGTACTGAGCCAAGGGCCAGACTACGGTTTGAGCCTGATGTTGCCTCCATTTGTGGGGGATGCGAATGGTTGTGCTCTCCTTCATAAGTTGCTACCAAGACGGATTGATCTTCTACACTTCTTTGAACCTATAGGTCAAAAGATACTCTGATAAGCTCAATTGCGAATGGATTCTAGGATCAAGGAAGGATACAATTTGTTGGTTTCATCTTTAGAAGATAAAAACAAGTACCCATCGACTTACTTTCTCTAACAGATGTTAAACATTTCCAAATCAAGGATATTCAATGACATTTCAGGAAGTTTCATATTGGATTTATCGCACTTCTTGTAGCCAAAAAGTTGAAATTCATGTAGTAGGAGGAAAACTTAAGGTTGGACCTACCTTCTTTTTGACAGGGCAGCTTGGAGCAAAAGAGCACTTGAAGTAAGCTCTTGGACAAGGATTATCTCTAGTGACCTTTTGGCCATATTTTCTCCATTGATATCCATCCTTCACAACCTGCAATAATCAGTGCGCAACCCTTATCAGGAAATGAGATCAAACTTTAGAGTATGACACAGTTGATAAATATTAACGAACCATAAACTCACCAGGCTTGTGTCCGCCGCTTCTGTTCTGACATATACTCTTGAAATTTTTGCTTTGACAACTTCTTTTGGTCTTTTGCAAGATTCTTCATCAGTTGAGCTACTCTCAGAATTTCCATTCATAGTAATATTATTATCATTGTTGTTGCTGCTCTCGGACTTTCTTTTCTTTGAAGGAGCAACTTCAATTTCCTGATTCTTACTAACATAATCCATAAATTGACTTCTCAAAGCATTGTAGTTCTCACACATCACCGTCAACATCTCTGTAAGCTTCTTGTTTTCTGCGCTAATCCGATTCAATTCCTCCACTAAAGCACCAGTCTGGAAGTCCAAGTGCAGAATATTAGCTCCAATATAAAACAAATTTGAAAACGTATGGTAGTGAAATTTCAACTTTCTCCAAAGATGGGAACTCGCAAAGCTGTTAATTGAAGGCATTACTAAAACGGAGGACCTTAACAACTGCAAACTTGTAGAAGGATTAAAAAGGTTTTCATTTTGTGGATGAAACTAAAACTTCAATCATAAAAATTGAAATCTTTAATCACAGAAAAATTACACATGTAGAAGCAATTTATAGCCAAAATTCAGTTTCTTGATCATCGCGTGATAAGAATGATTCTTTTCAATGAAACCAATGCAATCTGGCGAAGAACATCACAACAGAAGACGGTCGCATAACCCATATCATGCATAAACTTGTTGCAGAAACTAAAAGGCTACTGCAAGCTAAATAAATATCGATCCCGGAAAGGTTTCTTCATACACTGACCTCTTCTTTGACGGAAACGTTGTTCTTCCTCGGTCGCTCCGCGAAACTAGCCCCCGCTTCCTTGGCCAATCCAAACTTTTCAAGTAATACCTCGTGGCCTCGAAGAGGCTTAGAGTTAAGATCCAAAGAAGTATCAACCCACGACGAATAATCCATAGCCGCACAGAAATGAACGAACTAGTCTTTTTTGCTTCAAGATTTGCTCAAATTTGACCAACTACTGTGTACAATATTCAGTGCTCCTCCAGATAGATTTAGCAGAGAGGATACAACTGGGCAGTGTTGAAACGATTGAATGGAAGCAAATGAAAATATATAGGGTCCAAGCTCCACTCGTTTTGAAGAAACTTGGTGGAAAGTCACGCAGAGGGATAAGGTTTATTTAATAGATATTTCCCACGTGAGAAGCTGGCATGAGCTTTTTCGAACTTTGTCTACGGAGAGAATGATATGCCCCTATAATATAATTATATTATACACTCCACCATTGGTCATCAACGGTATTGTACGTATATAATACAATATGTAGATAAGAAAAGTAGATTACATAAGAAAAAATAAAGTGGAGGAGAGGAGGTGAACTGAAGTCGACGGGAGCCGGTGCGTTTGAAATGCCTGGTTTTGTACAACAGCTTTGTCAATTGTCAAAGTCAAGCCCACCAAAAAAGTATTAAGCAAATGCTTGCATCTCTTGTCCGTGTCGTTTCTTCCATTTTTTGTTTTTATTACAAATTGTTTGTACAGTCCAGTTCGTGGCATGTAGAAGTCCGTTGTTGACGCAATGCTATCCTCTTTTCATGTTCTTTTCACCACCTGGCTAAGTAATTTAATCTCCATTTACCCCTAAAAGAATTAATTTACCAATAGTATCGCTAAAAAAATTATGTAATCTTAACATATAGTTAAAAGATAGTAAAAGAAAATTTCCACATTAATATATATTAACAGATTAAGAGATATATGCAAGTTAATTGATTCGCATATAATTGAAAATTGAAGAGATGACTTTAGGCATTCAAACTAAGATAACTTTCGCATTTAATACTAACAACTCATACATTAACTAACCCCCTTTTTTTTTTCCTCTTTATCGAACCCTTTTGTGAGCTGATGTAGATTTATTTAATGAAGAGGGGTCTGCATGAGTTTGCTTTCCAACCACGTTTCAGAAAGAAAATTTTTGCACGTTGAGTCATTCATTTTTTTTTAAATTGAAATGGTCAGGTTCTTTTCTTTAAGACTTGACGATTAAAATGTGCATCATTTCACATTGATATTGATTTTATGTAAAGAACAATATGAATTAAGAATTGTAAGAATCTCCCAGTTCAAATCACACCAAACCTTTAAGATTTTTTAGAATTTATTGAGTTTTAAAAGTTTTAAGCCTTTAAACCATTAATTAGCTAGGTTTATAATCAATTTTAAATTATTATATAATTTATTTAAAATACTTAATTTATAAATTATTACATATTTTGGATGAATGGATTCAGTGTTTTATACATAGCTTATAAAAATCAAGTCCAGTGGAATAATCTGAATACTTAAATACCAAAATTATATAAGACCTGCTTGATCATTGACTATCCGAAATTTGCTACTGGTGATTAATTAGTCAACAAGCTTTATCAATCCATATTAAAAAAACTTCAGACGACACATAGAACTCACCGATAACTTTCTAACAATTGAATGCTAATTTAACAGTACCGCGACTACTTAAAATAGTGCATAATTCAACTCAAATCTCATATTGGAAACACATTACCAAGACTAAATGATGTGGAGGCACGAACCATGAAGGCTCTTTCTTTACTTATTTAGGGTAGAAAACGTGCGTGAGACACAACACCGCACAACAAAAGGGAGCGTAGCCCAACGTTGTCATTGCTCTTATCCTTTAATAATGGCTTGACTTCCCGTACATAGAGTATGGTTAAATTAAAAGGTCCCGAACTCAGAAAAGTAAAGTATGCGTTTTTCACACACAAAGGTACTATATGGCTTTAGGAAGGGACTATTTTCGTGATCTCGGGGGAAAGTTCAACACCTACTTCAAGAAAATTGGGAGGGCTAAACTTCTAGCCAATAAAACTTGATAAAATTGTCAAACTTGGTTGCTACTCGCATTAAATGCATTCTGCACTTTTCCTTTAAGTCCTTGATAGCTTCTTCTTCTGTTGTGTTGTTTTCGAATGGTAGGACGGTATAATTGAAACGTTTATATTTTCTACAACTCAATTACACAACGAGGGCACAGTTTTTCTTTAAGGCAACTTTTGTATCACACAAGAAGTAGCTTTCGTTGTATTGTATGTTTTAAGCTACATATCTGCACAATCAAAGAAAAGTGGACGCACTTAATGGATATCCGGTTTATAACAATACTTATTTTCATTAAATGTTTATCGACAACCGCAGTAATCCGTGAAATAAGTTGCTACTTTTTTTGCTTTTAACCAAAACTAGTAATTGCTATTTTTTGGATATTAAATAATATTTTTGGGTATACATATTTAAGCATTATGAGTTAGCAACTAAAAATAAATTATGAATTTAATTTAATTATTAAATAATAAATTTTGATTCAGGTATTTTACGTTTAAATAAATGAAGTCTTTCAATAATTTGAACATTCAAACACAAAGATCTTTAACACAAGAGCCACTCTTAAATATGAGATTGAAGTTCTCGGTGATAAAAGAAAATTTTGGCTTTGATATGAATGAATTTAATAAGTTAGAAAGTAATTTTATCGTTATTTTAAAATATAGAAGACAATTTGGAAAAGAAAAGGAAAAATGAACCTGCCTCTTCAAAATCTAGAAGAATTTTCAGCATGTCTTCAAATTTAAGTGTTCTTCATTTATCAATTTATCATCTTGTTTGAAGCTTTAGTACATAATCAAGTAAATAACTTCATTTCTAGCCACACAACTTTTCTACTATTTATTGATGCCATGGTATAGGTAGTACAATATGATACGATCTTAGCGCTATTCTCAGTAAGGATAAGTAATTGACGAGGGGATAAACGGATAAGATACCAAGAAGCTGGAGCTTCTGACTTTTGTTTTTCAATACCATAATAAAGAACGTAACCATCGAAGAAGAAGATGAACATAGGCACATTAGTTAGAAGCAAAACCAAAAGAAAAAAGAAATACTATTGGTTTAGGAAGTAATCAACGCAGAGAAGATAGAGATTTGAAGAAAAATCTGTTCTGAATTTGGGATAGATGGTCTTCGACGGTGGTGAATTGAGGTCCGTCAGAACAATGAAGTCATCTCCTTAATTAGCCTTCTCCGTCTTTTCATTTATTTTATTTTATTGAAGAAATCCTATTCCTCCTCAAAAAAGGAGTCAAGCAAAAACGTCTGAGGAGTTTGGTGGGTCAGTACATTGCATCTGACCTACTAGAAGAATATTTGGTCCACCAAGTTCTCATTCATGCATTGGGTTTCCAGTTAGCTTTTCAATTTCCCATAAAGAATACACATGTCCATTCACTGCAGTTTAGGGGAAAAGCAAGTCTGTGGTCTTACTTCCAAACCACATGTTTGAGACTCATTTTAGGGTTGCTCTCTAATTCAACAACTGGACCTTCCCATGACTTCAATTCTGGCTGACATTAGAGGGTCCCCACGCTCTAGTCTCTCCCCCGCATTCTTTTTCGTACTTATTTTTATCCGTGGCTGTTCTATATAGAACATTTGTCAAAACAAAAATAGAAACATAATTATTGCTGACCGGGATAATGGCTATGAATTTCCTTGTTTATCCCTTTTTATAACCTTTCTCAAGTTTTCTAATTTAAATTTCTCATTTATTAAATCGTTTATTGTATATTGGTATTACTACACAGCATAAGATGTGTGAAGGGAGAAGACTAATTCTTAGTATATTCTGTGTGTTTACTATATAGTTTATAAATATATGTAATCACATAACATAAAAGCAAAGAGACTTTGCCAAAACAACTGGTACTTTAATATTAGCCAATAAACGCTATTAATTCTAGTTCATAATATATTACTTATGCATTGAATCTGATAAGTGCAGCTCACCCCACAAAAACAATAAACTATACCTTAAACGGAGTTCCTTCCCGAACAAGAGGAGACTAGCCTGCCGAAACTTGTGAATGGCCACTCCTTTGATAGTTCTTTGTTTGGCACACAATGCCTGAGCGGGTTTAGGTCTGAACATACAACTAGCGGTAAATGGTCATACGGTAGTTTGAAAAATCGAAAGCGTATTGGAATAGACGGATTAATTAGTTAAAATTGGAAAGTTCGTTGGAGGTTGGACCATTTTGTAGATTCAACGTAGGTCCTAATTAATCAAGTTGCATGTTAATTAATGGTCAAATGGAGGAAGGATGCCACAGTCTGTACAACTTGAAAGATTTGGAATACATCCATGACGTGACAATGAAACAACAAATTTGACACGTTCCTCCTCAAGTTGCACACCCAGCCTTCTTCTAGTAGCTCTTACTTTACCAAGACCATGCCACTCCTCAATGCTTTATTAATTTCTTTTTTCTTTAAGTACACGTAAAAAATGAATGGTAATTGATTGTACTTATTTCAGGAAGAAACGTAGGAACTATTCTTTTCTTACGAAAGCTGTTCTGTTCCAACCAATAAATGCTTAATACTACTCAACTATTTGGTTTCAGGAAGCAACCACCGTTGATAACTCACTATATTATCATGTGCTTATATGTGTTTGAGGTTGTTGTTTTGATAACTGTTGAAATGTTAAAATAAATGTTTGGCAAGTGAGGTTGCGATTGCTAAAAAGAGATAAAATAACTAAAAAGTCTATTAATTTAATAAGCTATTAAGTGTTGTATAAATAATTTAAAAATATATTATTAGTCGTAGAAATTTAAAATTATAATTTATATAACATATTTATCGTTACATTTTCTTGATATGTGCTTGTTTATATTATTAAAAATAATAATTTAAATTACAATTCCATGATAACAAGATGTTCTTAAGATATTTCATAAATTTAGGTACTTTTAATATTAAATAATTAAAATTATAAATAGTAAAATATTAAACTAAAATAAAGAAAAAATTTTATGAAACATCCTAAGGATATACTTTCTATTAGTTGAGGGTATAATGGAAAATAATTATAATTATAAGGTTATTAATGAAAAGTAAAATTTTCATCTCAGAAGTACTTTCTAACTGCAACCTTCTTTATACTTATTGATTTTTACGGTGGCACCACACCTTTTTGCAACCTCCGATTATTCGTTCACAGATCCAAACGTATAACTGTGTCTAAAAATTATAGTAAATAAATACTTATCCCCACTGCATCGCAAATTTAATCACAGCCTAAACATACACCCAAGAAATTGACTTTCCATGCATTAACTTTTTAAGATGCATTAACCCTTTGTAAGCCATTTATTAGTGCCTTTTCTAT
>JAOSBN010000005.1:6280494-6291301 GCA_027563595.1 Erythroxylum suave | reverse complement strand
TGATTAAATTATCTTTTATCTCTTCAACCATTCTTTATGTGTGATATATTAGCTTCTTAAATATGTTGACAATAAATGTAAAATATTATCATAAACTGTATTTAACGTTAGATAAATTAGACTTTTATCTTATTTTAATTATCTAATTAAACGATCTATATTCATATATTAAGATTAGCTTCTAATTATGCATCATGATCGTTCAATACTAAGATTACTAAATTTATTTTGATCAACATTTTTGTACATAATTTTTTTGTATAATTTAATCATTTCATAACACAATATTTCAATTAGAGATAAAGTATTAAATTGATATCTACTCCAATATTTCAATTAGAGATAAAGTATTAAATTGATATCTACTCCATTTGAGTATAATCATATTAGTTATACTCTTTTAGTTATTACTTCTATTAATAATAATTAAAACTATTTTCAAAGTGACATTCTGATTTAGCTAAAGATTTTTCGAATCAATACTAATTGAGGACAATGAAACATTCTTTCCAATCACTTTAATGTTATAAATCTTATATCAATTACTCAACTATTTTTATATAATTCATAATATATCCAATGACTATCACTTGATCTATCATTGATTATATGAAATGGATTGGTGATCTCATAATGTTAATTTACATAGAAATATAAGTAATGCTTTAGATAAATTTCTCGTAATGAATCAGTTTAGTGATTTTATTCTTTAACAAATACCCACATATTTGTTTAACCATTTCCATACTTTTAATTTATGATATTTACTACTTCTTTCGTAAGAAAAAGATATAACATGTGATATTCTTTTTACAGTTAATATTAAGTCTTAATAGAACAATAACCATGAACAATTTAAGTATAATATATAAAAATAATACGAGTCTTATAATTACCATTCCATCATAATTTCGTTTGAAATGAACTTTATCTTATACATAAGTATATTAAACTAATATATATGATTAAGATAATGAATCACTTTAAATAAGCTGATTGACTAGAAGGCATACACTAAAAGTATATATTGAATAAATTATACGTATATGTAATAATTAATCTCTACTCATTAATGCCCAACTCAAATCACCTAATATTAGCAATCCATCGTGTCTTTATTATCCAATAGTTACATTAAAATAATTTTTGGGTGAATATCGAAGTTATTTCTTGTTTTGTCCGAGTTACTCTTTTTCTAATTTTTTTAATCGAAGTCAATGTCTCGACTCCAAGCATGAACCGTCAAACTTCCAATTACACGATTGACAACCAAAAGGAGCCTTGCACCTAACATTTGTGGTTCTTAAAAGAGGCTTACTTGGATCCTTAGATGAGGGGGATAAATTGGGGCTTGATTACAAAACCTTAGTGATAATGAACAACAAAAGTCTTATAGCTATATGTGTAAGAATAAAAAAATCTAGTATTGAACCTTGACGTATATAATTTACATTACCATAGTTGACAGTTGACGCCAACTCCGTCGAGTCGTCGACCATCTTGGCTGCCTGCTTCACTGGAGAGGTTACAAATGATGCCATCCGTGATATCAGCACGAAATAAAATATTTGGAAACATTGAAACGTTTTCAATTTGGTGTTCAGATACACAAATGTCAATCCCCTTTCGATTAAACATTTGATTTTGTCATCCTTCTTTTATTATAGAACTAGAAAAAAATGCTGTCTGGCTAATCTGCTGTTGCCATCTGTTTACTAGTAATGATTATTAATTATGTGACATATGCATATATATACTTGAACGTCTTATTTAATGGGTAATTCTTGTCCTGTTTAAATATAAGTTATAAAATCTTTCTTGGTCTAAATTGTGTCGGTCCTGAGTAGCATTATTGGGTCAAAGTCTTTTTTAACAATACAAATTGGTGAGATGTCTTGCACTGGTGCCTGGTGGGTGTATTCTTTAAGTTACAGCCGGAATTCAAACAGTGGATGAAGTTCGTTGGACATAGGGCAATTGACAAAAGAGTGCTTGGGTCTACTAGTTGGGAGTTGACGGATACTGTAAGAAGCATTGACAACGTGAAAGACACGCAAAAATATTGTCAATTTCATGTTCGAATAGGATAAGATAGGATAAGCTTATAGGAAGGACGGACCACATGTATGAACTATTACTGTGTCGTTTTCAATGCTTTGTGCTTGTTTATTACTTATTATAAAGCCATTGAGGCCTATACGCCTATACTCTCAGGCCCCCACTGGATTACACTGGTCAGCAATTTGGGCTGGATGAATGAAAATGAAAAGACGTCATTCTGAGTCATTGCTTGCCTCTCTCCAATTGAACCAAAAGCTCAACTTGTTTGGACCTAACACTTGGGACAGTCCCAAAAATCTAAAAGAGGGAACGTCGAGTGACGACCCATACAAAAATCCTCTCATGGATTCAGTATAAAAGTTTAAAGATTTGAGTTTTAATAATAAGTTTATAGAGTGTCGGTTAAAAATCAGCCTGAAATTTTGGAGGGTTTTGGTTATATAGAAAACCGGAAAAAAAAAGGCTTGGAAATGCTTTTAGTGCATTTACTTTGGTCTTCATAATTTTCATTTAATGCAATTAAAAATTGTACATTTATTTTACAATTTGCTCTAACTAAATATAGTAAAAGTCTGTTACTTTTAAGATTTTTTTTGGAAGATTGAAGGAAAATTTATTAGAAATTTGTTTTACACAAATGTTTTATTTTTATACATATGTTTTATTTCTAACTTTAAAACAAAGAATAAACGATATAGATATTCCAGATTGATAAATTTCACTAAAAATGTTTTTTTAAATTTCACAAGTTTCATTATATTTTGTGAAAATTTTAAGAAAATTTTATATATTTTTTATTAATTTTGTCTTAATCGACATTTATGAAACCTAAGAAAAATATCATAACTTTAGTTGTTGTTGACAGAATGTAAGAGAATAAATTAAAGGAGTTTTGAGGGAGATGAAGAGTGGAAGAGCAGTAAGACCTAATAAGCTACGATAAAGCTATGGAAGAGCCTAGAAGAAGAAGGTATTATTTGTTTAGCCAAGCTTTTTAATGTAGTTGTCAAGTCCATCAAACTGATGAATGAGTGGAGACTCAGTACTCTAATTATTCTATACAAGAACAAAGGAAACATCCAAGATTGTAATAACTGTAGAAGTATTTGACTACAAAGTCATATCATAAAACTATGGGAGAAGCTAACTGAGAAGAGAATGAGAAAAGGTGCACTATCTCGGAGAACCAATTTGATTTCATGCTATAGGAAGATCTATGACAGAAGCTATACCTCCTTAGAAGATCAATGAAATATTATAGAGAAAGACAACGAGAACTGCACATGATTTTCATTGACTAAGAGAATGATTATGACAAGAAACCTAGGGAAGTCATGTGGAGGTGATTAAAAGTTAAGAGAATTCTTATAACCTATATACAAGTTGTTAGGAATATGTATGAAATTATCAAGACTAGAGTAAGGACGATATGAGGAGATTCATAACATTTCTCTATCAGTATCGGGTTACACTAAGGATCCTCCTTGAGCTCCTTCCTATTTGCATTAGTAACGGATGAATTCATCATGAATATCCAATGAGATGTGTTTTAGTGTATGTTGTTTGCTAATAACATAATTTTAATGGATGAGATAAATAAGAGTGTCAATGTCAACCTAAAAGTTTAGAAGGATACGATAAAGTCAAAGGGATTTAAATTGAGTAGAATTAAGGCTAATTACTTAGAGTGTAACTTTTCGAATCATAGGGTGACATCAGATGTGGAGATAAAGATTTATTCAAAAGTTATATTATAGAAAGACTGTTTTAAGTACCTTTAAGCCATCATCCAAAGCAATAGTGAAATAAATGAAGACATAATTTAGTGTATCAAATCAGGGTGACTTAAATTGAAGGGTGTATCATGAGATTTATTTGAAAAAAAGATGTCACTCAAGCTAAAAGGTAAATTATATCCTTTAATAATTAGGCTAATCATATTTTATAGGGCATAATGTTGGCCTATTAAACATGTGGATAGTCATAAGTTAATGGTGGTGAAGTTCTTTAGTTGTGTAACCTTACAAGAAGATATAAGGTTAAGAATGAAGTGGTAAGACATAAATTAACAATGACTAACATTGATGATAAATTATGGGAGACAAAGCTTAGGAAGCTCAGACAAGTTAAAAGAAAACATTTTAATGCCTTAATAGGAAGATGTGAGAAAATTATACTTAAGGATTATAAGAGAAAAAAAGGAAGCCCTAAGAAGAATTGAGAAAGAGGTAATTATGAATGATATGACTCTTTTAAAACTTACCGATGGAAAAAAAAAAGAGAGTAAAGGGCTTTTCATAAAGAGGTCGTTCTTTTTTCACAGGTCTTTTGACCCTTTTCTTTTGATTTTTTATCTTCTCTCTTTCAATTGGTTGTCTATTTTATTTATTTATTTGTTTTCTTTTTTCTTTTTTCTTTTTTTTGTTTATTTTTATTCTTATTCTTTATCTTTATTTTATATTAATCATATTTCTTTATCTTTTTATTTTAATTTTGGATTTCTTTATTCTTATTTTTTAATACAATTATTTGCTTATATAATATTGTTTAACAATCATATATCTGATTCCGTGCTCGTTCATCAGCGGATCTCTACATGAAACCCATGGACATTTTCTTTTCGGTTTAGAGGGGCTTAAGTTATTCAAAATTAACTCGTAGTATCACGAAATACGATTCGACCTAACAGCCTCAGATCTCAACGAAGTCGATGCATCGTTTCTGTTTTTCTTTTCTTTTTTTTTTGTTGGTGGGCAAAATTGGAAGAACCTGTATCATGTTGTGTCGTGACTTGTGACAAAGAGCACTCTCACTCACAAGTCATTTGGTCGCCGGTCGCCAAGTGTTGTGAAGCAGTCTCTGGGCAAAATCCCAGAGCCAAATTGTTCTGTTTCTATATTCTCAGACAGTACGCATAAACGCTGATAAAAATAGTCAAGTTGGCTTTGTTATTCATTCATAGCTTGTTTTTTGGACTTCTTGTGAATTACAATTCTTGCTTGTACGCAGAAGTCAAATAATTATGGGACTATTTAATGCGTTATATATATCTTTAACGTGTTTTAATATTTGCTTGTATGGAGTTGACCGACCACCTGCCAATAATGTTTTTGGCATGTTATATGCGTTGTCTTCATTTCCACGTATCTGTGAGCAGGTATAGAGATTTGCGTGCAAGTTTAGATTTTGTCGAATGGCTTTTGTACTTGATTCACGAGAGAACTTGGTGAAAAGTTGGAAAGCAAATCCTCACGTTGCTTCAGCGGCCTTATTTTGCGAATTCCTGATACCTGCATCTTTACTTTGTGGTAAGTTATGTTCTGCTTGGTCTGTTTCTTATTCTGATGCCATTGATCGGACATGAACAAATGAATGTTAACATATGTTGAATTTTTGTTTTATGGATTTGATTTATAATGAATTTGGGACCTTTGAATACATCAAAGCAATTGCATACTTGACGAGTATATTCACTTCCCAAATCTTTCCTTTTCCTAGTGCTTCTTTATCTTTCAGAAACTTGTTGATGATGTTTAATTATTGAGTTGAGGTTAATAGGATTACAAAAGGTTCACAAGAGGCAGAGTACTACTATCTTTCTGCCCTGGAAGTGACAGACGAACTGACAAGGAACAAGCTTCTAAGTGAACCAACACACACATCTGTTAATTGTCCATCAGTATAAGAAGGTATAATTCGTCTTTTACGTTCTTTTTTGTTTTAAAGATGGAGGAAAGACCATGGTGGTTGGAAAGTCTCCGAGGGTGGTCGTATGCGACTTACGAAATATTAATTCAAAGACTACAATCTAGGCATCTGAAAAATCCATTGCCTTTACCTCCACTCGACGATGTTACATGTATTGTCACTGGATCAACTAGTGGGATTGGGCTTGAAATAGCCAAGCAATTGGCTTTGTCCAGGGCGCATGTTGTTATGGCAGTTAGAAATAAACCTGCGGCCTGCGATTTGATTAAGAAATGGGAGCAGGAATTCAGTGACCTGAATATGGAGGTGATGGAGCTGGATCTTCTATCTCTGAAATCTGTTGTCAACTTTGCTAAGGCATGGAATATGCGTTCAAAACCTTTACGAGTTCTTATCAACAATGCAGGGATTTTTTCTCTTGGACAGTCAATAAAATTCTCAAAAGACGGCTATGAATCACACATTCAAGTAAACCATTTAGGTCCTGCATTGCTTTCTATCTTGCTTTTGCCATCCCTGTTAAAGAGCTCTCCAAGCAGAATTGTTAACGTAAACTCAATAATGCATTGCATGGGTGTTGTTGACCCAAATGACTTGAACTTTACCAAGGAACAACACAACTTTAAAAGTGCAAAGGCGTATTCAAGTAGTAAGCTCGCGCAGATCATGTTCAGCAGCATACTACAGCAATGGTTACCCCCAGAAATTGACATTAGTATAGTCTGTGTATCCCCTGGAGTTGCTCATACGAATGTCATTAGGGATTTACCTAAGCCAATGCAAGTCGGTTATCATTTGATTCCATATTTTCTTTTAACTGCCCAAGAAGGTGCGAGAAGTGCACTTTATGCAGCAACCGATCCACAAATTCCAGATTACTGTAGGTCACTGAAGACCAAGGAGAGGCCACTTTGTGCTTATGTTTCATGTGACTGTCGATTTGTGAATCCATCCAAAAAAGCAGAAAACTTAACAATTGCTGAAGGAGTGTGGGAAAGGACATTAGATATGGTCGGTCTTCCTGTTGATACTGTGGACAAAATCCTACAGGGCAAAGAAGTCTGGTGCCAATTCCAGGATGATTGAAGGTGTATTACTGTGTTTCCAAACTGTTGTAATCTCTTGAATTTTGCGTTGGTGAATGATGACCCTGACAGTTCGTTGATTGTGACATACATCATTTCTTTTAGACAACCTGTTTGTCCAATTTGAATCCCATACTATAAATCGCAATTACAAAGCATTTTCCTAGATATTCTCGAGTCTTAAACAAAATAGGAAGAGCGATAACTTGAATTAGATTACCTTTGCATCTGTCGTTGCCGTTGTTCCTTTGCTCTTTATGTATTGGAACAAAGGAAGAACGAACTTCTTCCTATGATATTTAAACAGATGCAATTTGTACAATTAGTACACTTATCCTTCTCGTATCTTAAAGATTCAAAGGTAAGAGGTTCAAAAGATCTTTAAAAGATCAGGAATTCTTAAAAGGGTATACTTCAAATCTAATAAAACAGCTGGCTGTTAAGTAAACGACCTCCTGCATTTTTATGACACCACTTCCTAAGCTTACGATGAAATGTATAGAGTAGGCTTTATTACGCACCCAAGATCGTCCGTGAATGGATTAATAATGAAGAAATGCAAGATACCTGATTTTGGTTCCGTCTGAACTTTGGAAGCTTTTTTCTACTATCAGATGCGCTCAAAATCCCATGGTTCCTTTGTGAAGATTGATCACTGGCTCAAGTTCTAGGTCTTTCTGTGGTTTGTTAAGAACGCGGGTGCTCTTAATGGGTCGGAGCTTTTAAAATGCTCGTGAATTACCTTGCCACCACAGGAGATCCTCATATATATATATATATATATATATAAGCTTCCATATCGGGCTTCCCCATCACAAGTCCGATATGGTCAAGGTCTACACTAAAAAGGACCCATTTTCTACCCGAACTTCGACCCATTAATTTAGATCATTTATTGGGTTACTTTATTACCTTTGATTGGATCAAATTGCGTTACTTAATCGGTAATTTATTGAAAAACAAAATCGCAATTAATAAAGAAATTTATTGAAAAACGAAATCATAATTAATAATTGTCCATAAATGAGGAAAATGACAAAATTGCCCTTAGGGGCAAAATTGTCTAACAATCTACCCATTGGACAGGTATTAATTGTAGTTTAAGTTTAGTTTTAAAAACAGTTTGAAAAATCCGGTTAAGTCACACTACTGTAATGGTACCAAGAGTTTTCAAAAAATCATTTGATCCAAGATAAAGGAAGTCCTACATTCTGTCTCGCAAGGCTTTCGATACTGGAAGATATCAGACACATGTGTCATATTTGACACAGGTCCAATATAATCACAAATACCTAATACCTCACTAACATGAATGGAAAAATAGAATGTAGTAGACTACAATGATACCCTTATGATCTAATATATATCATCTTCGTCTATAGGTCTCAATATCTCTAACTTTATGCTGAATCGCAATAGAGAAATCCAGTTTTCCCTCACCAAATGCTAAACAGCATTGGAGAAAACTTGTTTCCCCTCTTATTGGAGGAAACCTTTATGAGATTAAAAACTTATATCCCCTTATGTCATTTGAGACTTTAAGGATATCCATATAAACTTAATGTGTTTAATGACATAAGTTCAAGGTCAATCTTTATTTATGCTCAATGATCTTCAAATGCTTAAGATGAACACAAATCTTAAGACTTTTATGTGTATTATGACTACATGCAAAGCATTTATCACTGAGAAAATAGGGCCATATTACTAATATATATGATAATGTCATAATACAAACAGTGCACAAAGATTTAACGAGCAAAGCAAAGTGATGCCTAACTACTGCTGTCAAAAGA
The DNA here is from genome assembly GCA_027563595.1 of Erythroxylum suave. Classification (NCBI taxonomy): domain Eukaryota; kingdom Viridiplantae; phylum Streptophyta; class Magnoliopsida; order Malpighiales; family Erythroxylaceae; genus Erythroxylum; species Erythroxylum suave. The sequence continues at coordinate 6,282,651 of JAOSBN010000005.1, read as the reverse complement.
CTTCAACACCCCTATACTGGATATATGTATAGAAAATACTGGTGGGCGAAGTCCTTTAGTCAGTGGATCAGCTAACATGTCTTTGGTCCTGATGCGCTCCACTGTAATGTCACCCTTTTGAATAAACTCTGTTATGGTCAAATACTTGACCTCTAGATGCTTAGACTCTGTGATATTCTTATTGTTGTTACTAAACAGCATTGCAGCAAGATTATCAAAGTACAACTGTATACGTCTAGCGATCGAATCCACCACAGATAGCTCAAAAATCATATTTCTGAGCCAAACCGCCTCGGTAGCAGCTCCATAACATGCAACAAACTCTGCATGCATGGTTGAGGAAGTGACCAGTGTCTGCTTGACACTCTTCCACGATACTGCACCATCTGCTAACATAAAAATGTATTCTGAAGTGAACTTGCGGTCATTTGGACACATAGCAAAGTTGGAGTCCGTATACCCTGTGAGGTTCAAATTTTCGACTTTCCTATATGTCAACATATAATCCTTGGTACCTTTAAGGTATCTCAACACTTGTTTGACTGCATTCCAATGGCCTACACCTTGATTAGCCAGATATCAACCTAGCAGTCCAACAGCAAATGCAATGTCCGGTCTAGTGCACACTTGGGCATACATCAAGCCACCAACATCACTAGAGTACGGAACATTCTTCATAGCCTCTCTTTCAATGTCATTCTTTGGACATTGTGCCAAAGATGATCTATCTCCATGAGAGATGGGTGCTACTACAGGTCTACATTTAGCCATATTAAACATTTGCAGTACCCGCTCAATGTATGCTCTTTGTGAGAGACTTAGTGTGTGTTGAGATCTGTCTCGGTGAATCTATATATCGAGGACAAAAGAAAGATGCTTCACCTAAATCTTTCATGTCAAAATGTCTAGCCAATAGTTGCTTAACTGCATGCAATATGGTCAAATCATTTGATGCGAGCAAGATGTCATTAATATACAAAAGTAAGAAGATGACTTTGCTCCCCCTGACCTTATGGTATAAGCATCTTTCGACTTTGTTTTCCACAAAGCCGAATGAGGTTATTACCTCGTCAAACTTTAGGTACTATTGCTTGGAAGCTTGCTTTAGACCATATATTGATTTATTCAATTTGCATAGTTTGTCAGCTGCATCCTGATCCTGAAAACCTTTAGGCTGTTCCATATAGATCTGTTTATAAAGGTCACCATTCAAGGCAGTCTTCACGTCCATCTGATAGAGCTCCATATCATAATGAGCCACCAATGCCATCATCACCTTAAATGCATCCTTTGAGGACATAGGAGAGAAGGTGACATTGAAGTCAATTCCTTCTCTTTGAGTGAACCCTCTGGCAACTAGACGTGCCTTAAACTGCTCAACTTGACCCTATGCATCCTTCTTGGTCTTAAACAACCATTTTCAATTGACAGGTCTGCAATATTGAGGTAAATCAACAAGCTCGCACACCTTATTATACCTCATGGCTTGCATCTCATCCTTTATTGCTTCCCACCACTTATCTGCATGGGGACTAGAAACGACTTCTGTAAAAGTAATTGGATCCTTTACCTGTCCGATATTATAGTCTTGTTCACCCAAATAGACTATGTAATATGACAAGATCACATGTTGCCTCTCTCTGGTGGATCTGTGTAACTGTACAGGCTCCTGTACCTCAGGAACCTCCCCCTGAATAGGTGCAGGTTCTTGCGCTTGCATAGGCAGAGCATTGGGGCCCAGGTCTACCGGAGTTGACTGTATGAGAGGTTGATACAATATGGTTATTGTATCAGTCTTACTAGCTTCTGGAGGTTGTGAGGGTCCTCCCTCATCATAGACATCAAATTCCAGGAACTTTGCCATCTGTAATTCCACAATTCTGGCTCTTCCCTCTCTACAGTAGAATTTGTAGCCCTTAGAGTGACCGGGCTAACCCACAAAATAGCAACTAGTTGAACAAGGTTGCATCTTATTTTCATAAGAATTACATAATCTTATCTCAATAGGGCAGCCCCGCACATGAAAGTGTGTAAGGCTTGGCTTTCTCCCAACCCAAAGCTCAAAAGGTGTCTTTGACACTGACTTGCTCGGGACTCTATTTAAGATGTATAATGCCGTCTTTATGGCTTCACCCCATAAGTACTCAGGTAGGTTAG
>JAOSBN010000005.1:6242766-6257540 GCA_027563595.1 Erythroxylum suave | reverse complement strand
CATCGTTGACCTAATTACCAAAATGGTAGAATTTACCTTTTAGCTTGAGTAGTCTCTTATTATCACATAAATCTCCTAATGCACCACTCCCTATTTAAGCTACTTTGATTTGATATAGTGAACTATATCGTCATCTATCTTGCCATTACTTTGGATGATGGATCCAAGGTACTTAAAAACAATCTTTCTGTAATATAACTTCTGAATCAATCTCTATTTCTATATTAGATGCAACCCTGTGATCCAAAAGTTACACTCTAAGTATTTAATTTTAGTCCTGCTCAATTAAAAGTCCTTAAACTCTAGTGTATCCCTCCAAAGTTCTAACTTGACATTAACATTTTTTTTTGTTTCATCTATACTAACCTAATCTGATAAAAGACCAAAACACTAGTTTTTTCATAGGATGCTTCAATCACCTTAGTTGTAATTTAATGTGATGCTTCAATCACCTTAGTTGTATTTCTCCTTGACCATTTACGATCATATTTTTTTTGTGTTCTATTCTTCTTAGTCATATTATTACATTATTTCTTCTCAATCATCTCCTTATATCAACGTTTTAAAAATCAAAAAGAAAAATAAACTGGTAAGATAAGAGGTTTAAAGTTTACAAAATTCAGCCAGCATTAAACCATTATAAAACCTGCTAAAGATTAAATAAATTAAAGAATTTAAAATATGATTAAAAGAGATTGTCCTCATCAATCGAAAAATCTGAAGTTTAATTGAAAAAAGATTGTTAAATGAAAATGAATTGATTTATTTTAGTATATAAGAACTTATTAATTTATAAAAATTGGCCGATTAATTAATAAACAAATCAGTTTTTAACAATAAAAGTTATTAGAGTAAATCGAATCGAAAAGTTAAAACTAAGCTGAAAATTAAACGGTTCAAAATTTTTAGAATTAAATCGGTGAAATAGATTGAAATTTTTAATTATTATGTTATATAGTTTCTTTTCATTTCATCCCTATATTGACGCTTCTTTTTTGTCTCTTTCTTTTCAATTGTACCTTTCTTTCTCTTCATCTTTAGATGAATAAAGGAGATACAGAAAGAAGAAGATTAGGACTCTAAAAGAGAAAAATTTTATTATTTTATTCGTAACCCTATATTGTGCGAATATATACTACCTGTATTTGTTATACCGATCAACTTCTATTTTTACCTACTGATATAATTTGCAACTAACTTGAATAAACTGATTTTTTCCTACTATGATATCTAAAATTTTTGAATTATTTTCTTATCGGTGTAATGCATAATATAGTATGATATTGATTATACTAATTCTTAGCCTTTAATAACCATTATAGGTATTTATGATCAATTAGGTCCCATAGTTAATCTCAAACATTAACAACCGTTTCTAATACGTTTAATAATATTTTGATGAATATTTCTTTATAATTGATCACCCCTTTAAAACTTGCTTATTACAAACTGTGTTCTTGTTCTTATTCCCTGTCGTTTTACGATTCACAAATTGCCCAACTAGTATAAATGGTTGTTTAAGGATTTAAACTTGTCTAAAAAATCACAGTTTTGTTTTGGATTTTCATGATGACACCACAACAAACATGACATTTAGCGACGAAACTAAATGTCGCTAAAGAATAACATTCGTTAGTAAAAAGTATAACTGATGATAATAAAGAACGTCGTACGTAGTTTTGTACGATGTTTATGTTTCGTAGATAAAACTTTTTCCCTATTAAAGCCTATTCGTAGGTAATTGTTTTTAGTGAGACCATTTTATTTTAGTAGCAGAACAGTTTTTGCTACTAAATTCTTATTGTAGGAAAACGTTTTTACTTTTTAGAGATGTTTCTTCAACGTCAGTAAAAAAATTTTGTGACGAATTAGGTTTTCGTAGCTAATAGGTTTTTGTGATGATTTTGTTTTAGTAGCAAAATACTTTTACCTACTAATATGTTGTTGTAGCGAAAAGTTTCCAATGACGTGCTGTATACGTAGCTAATGACTTTTTGTGACGAAATTTTTTGGTAGCTAATATTATTTAGTGACAAAATTTAATTATTTTGAATTTAACAATTATTATAATTGTTAAAAACAAAATGTTTAATTTATTACAATTTTAAAGACTTTTTGTGATGAATTTGTTTTGGTAGTTAATATTATTTAGTGAAAATTTTAAATTTGAATTTAATAATTAATATAATTGTCAAAAACAAATTTAATTTGAATTTATTACAATTTTTAAGACAGTTCGAAATATTAAAATTATTCATTTTTATAATTAATGTTAGTGACATATTTTCTAAATAATAATAAACTGAAATAAAATAAACATATAAAATGAAATGGATTTTATATAAAAAATATTTGCACATCATTTACAAGTTAAGAGTTTTCATCTAAGTCACTATTACTAACATATACAGAACTTAGTATTTGTTTAACCAATTTTTTAAGCTTGTTAATTTTTTTAATATTACTATCTCACTTAGTCTTCAGTGTCTTGTTCTCCTCTTGAAACACCGTCAACAATGCTAGTCATGACGAAGAGGCACCAACAGGCTTAAGGTCATACCCAAGATCCTTGATATAGCCCAATTGTGTACTAAGGACATTGTTGCAAATGTCATCGACATTGGGCTAATTCCCCTTAGCTAATGACGTTTGCAACAACTCCTGCATCTTGTCCTACAAATTAAAGTAGAAAATCGAGTTAACTAAAAAATAATTACTTACTATTACATAGAAAATAAATTGTAATATTAATTTATTTGTACTTATATAATTACTTTATGCCTCTTCAGACGTCCAACATTGACCTTCCTTGTAGTGTGTGTGCTTGTACAATATGATCCTATCACACTCTTGCCCTTGGAGTTATGTTTGACTTTATAATATGAATTTAAAAAATTATAACCAATTAGAATTTATTGTACAAAAAATAGAATAATAAATTGAAAATGTTACACTTACAAATTCTTGTTGGACGACGAAAATGACCTGGACCCGGTGTTGTGAGGAGTCTTCATTTTTGCTCTGCTGGTCTTGGCTTTCTCATAGTTTTCCCAAATTAAGAGAAGTAGTTATGAGACGTTTAAACATAATTAATGGAAGGAAATATGGAGAGAAAAAAACAAACCTAAACCTTCGCTGAAGCCCAATAATCACACATTCATTCCAATTTTCTTCAGTCACACGTTCCGAAACATATCTCCTTGCCTCTTCATCAGAAGGGAAAGACTGTAATATTTATGAAGTTAATATTGATAACCCTTCACCTTATGTTTCAACAGTGAACTGAAACTGCTTGAAACCTCAGGCATGTCAATATCAATGATATTAAGCTTCATCTATAAAAAAACCTATTAGATAAATTATTATTTTAGTTAAGTAAAATTGCAATACATATAACGAAATTAATTAAAATATTGCCAAAACTTTATCCAAAGCATTTTGCTGCTAGTTGTCTTCCTTCAATTATCTGATATGCTGAAGGCAAGACAACTCATTCCTCACAACAACGCCTAACTCACTGGCCAAATTTTGCAGCTTGAATCTCATCCACTGGGCGCCCTTGCATGGGTTCAATCGTCACTGACAACTTGGTATTCATTGCAACATTCATCCGTTGCAACTAAGCTCGTTTTGTTTTACCTCTACCTCATTTTCTGAAGCTAGTATTGAAACCTGAAAAAAAACATAATGATAAAAACACACTAAACATGTACTGAGAGCATAAATGTAAATATGTTTAGTTATCAATAATAGATCTGAATATCCCTCATGACTACTAGACGATGTTGGTAAAGGTTGTTGTTGTTGACTTTTCTCATTTGATGATGTAATTGCTAGTTGTTCTGTAGGAGAAACTTCATCTTCCGTCACCACCCTTTTTCCTTTTTTTCGTCCGGGTGTTATTATAATGAACCTATGTAAAACGAATTATGAACATAAAGTATAATTGTAATTGCAAAATAAAATTAACCTTTTTTGAAACATTAAAACTTTTCTTAATTAACATAACTAAAATATAAACAATATAAAGTAATTATCTTATCAACATTTGAACAATACAAACAATGAAACTTACATTCAATCATCATGATCAAGATGAAGAAAATCATCATCATTAAGTATTATCGTTTGATTCTTCGTCACTAATATAATCGAGAAAAGTATCGTCATTGTCATTAAAGTCATCCTGAGTATAATATTCATCTGTTTGTAAGATAAGACGAGGTTGGATTTCATCTAGTTGAACTATATTGGGCTCAGCATCTCTCCTATGGAATGATGATATATCTGCATCTTCTACTGGAATGCCTTCATTATTGATCTCCAATCCAATATCTTGATAGACTTCATTAGTATTCTCGTTCAATTCATCAATATCCCTTTCACAAAAATCAAAGACATTCCTTTATTGAAACTTTTGGATAATATTCCAATTGTTACTCAACACAGTATCATTGACGTAGAAAACTTGTTTGGCTTAACTTGTAAGGACAAAAGGATTATTATCATACAATGTCTTACTAACATTTATGCCAGTAATATGCCTGTTCACTCTCATGTCAGTTAGATCAAACCATTTGCATTTAAGTAGAACAACCTTCTTATCCTTAATGTAGTGCAATTTTATACTTTCATATATGACACCGCAGAAATCAATGATTTCGTCGTCATGACATCCTTCAATGATAACCCCAATATTTTGACTTTTAACTCGACTATCTCGATCTTGTATGTGATATCACATCCCATTAACAATGTAATATGTGTATTTCTTCCCAAAAATATGAGGCCCACATGACAAATTGAAAATAAATATGAGGATCTCATCATATTCTCATATTTTCATAATTTGTAATTAATGTAACAACTTACTCGATTTCTAAACCATAATACAAACTTCTGCCTATGTCTTTCTTCAATATTAATGATCCCTTTATTGCGAATTGTGTCTTTTTGCTCTCTATTGAAAAAAACACAATAAGATCTCAGAGTTAATGAAAGAAATTGTAATATGATTGAATGAAAAGGAATATACATACTACATGTATGTATTGACATTCTCGCAATTGTTCAAAATATACTGAGCAATTTCAAATTCTTCTTTACTTAACTCTACATATTTGCCCACACTAGGTGGCCTAACTTTTTGGGAGAAAATAGACAACCCACTATTTTCATTAAAATCAAAGTTACGTTCTAGTCTATTAAGTCTCATCTCCACATCAGTTAAGTACATTGAATAAAAATTCAAGCATTCATTTGCTATATAAGCCTCTGCAATATACCCCTCTGGTTGAGTTCTATTACGTACATAATGCTTAAGAGAGCATAAAAACCTGAACATAAACATTTAAAAACTTAGGAATTGTTACAAACAAATAACATAGGAAAAACTTGTTGAATTTAATATGAATTACTTTTCAATTAGAAACATCCATTGAAATTGAATCGGTCTACCAAGTTTTGCTTCATATGGTAAGTGAATTGCCAAATGAACTATAACATAAAAAAACGAAGGGGGGAATAATGTTCAAGCTTACATAGAATCAATGCTATTTCTTTCTCCAATTTATTAAGCTCTTCAACTTTAAGTGTCTTGCAACATAATTACTTAAACAACTCTCTGACTTGACCCAAAGTAACAGACACACCTTTTGATAAACACTCATGTATTCTAATAGGAAGTAGTCGTTTCAAAAGTATATGATAATCATGACTTTTCAACCCTGACACTTTTCCTTCTTTAATATTCACACAACGACTTCTATTAGATGCATACCCATTAGGAAATTTGACTGATTGGAGGAAATGACAGAATGCTTGTTTCTAACTTTTTGACATGTTGCAACAAGCAAGGGGAATAAGGTATGATCCATCATCTCTTCTTTTTAAATGCAAATCTTTTTTAATATTCATGTCTTCCAAGACTAGTCTAGCCTTAATAATGTCTTTGGATTTCCTATCAATTCCTATAACAGTCCCTAAAATGGCTTCACCTAACTCAACTATGCCATTAAACTGTTTACTTCTTCGCCATCTATATTCCCATAGAATAACCAAAGACAAGAACATAAAAGGCTCCTTCATATACTTCCATGGAGGTATATTATATGGGATTCGAATCACCAGCCACATGCTATATGAATTACTCATATTACCAAAAGGATTAAATCCATCTGAGGCCAATCCAAGTCAAACATTACAACAATCTTGTTCAAACCATGAGAACTTTCTATCAAGCTCTTTCCATGCCATTAAGTCAGTTGGATAACGTATAATGTTATCATCAATGCATTTCTCTTTATGCCACCTCATATCTATAATTATTTTTGATGACATAAACAACTTAAGTAATCATGGTTTAATAGGAAAGTATCGAAGGATTATCATTGGTTTCTTTTTCCCTCTCTCATCATCCACCCACCACCTTGATGTGCCACAAATAGGACACTCCTGATGTTCTTTACTTTTCTTCCATTAAAGAACACATTCATACTTAGAAGCATGAATTGAAATATATCCCAATCTAAGGTCCCTTAACAATTGCTTTACATCATAGTAAGATTTCGGTAACTTACGTCCCCTAAGTAATGCATTGTTTAGTAAGTCAATTAATATGTCAAACGACTTGTTACTCCATTTATTATAAACCTTCAAATGCAGCAACTTCACAACAAATAAGAGTTGAGAAAAATTAGAGCACCCAGGATATAATTGTTCTTAAGCAACTTTCAATAACTTCGTAAAATTATCTTATGTTATACTACCAATTATGTTAGGCATTCCTGTTTCATTCATAGTCTCTATATAATTCTGACAATCATGTAACTTCTCATCAATCCCATCATCACCATCATCATTCACATCACAATCATCAACATCATTATTATAACTCTCATCATAAGATGTACCGGCACTTCTACTACAACTTGCTTCATTACGTTCACCATGATAAAGCCATGGACTATAGAATTTGTCTATGCCTTGGATTAGCAAGTGATTATGTACAACATCTTGACTTTAGAAGTCCACATTTAAGCAATCAATGCATGGCCAACGAATACTACATTCATCACCCATATGATCTTTTACAAATTACATGAAACACTTAACTTCTTCTATGTATTCAGTTGACCATTTTTGATGAGACATCTAACTCTTATCCATTTAGCTATACAATACAAGAAAATAACAAAGTTATAACATGCAATTTTTGTTTTATATTACGTTAAAAACATTGTATCAGTTCATACGCACTAATTAAGTAAACAATATACAACAAAATGAAATGAAAAATGATATATAAAACAATAAATGTTACCATTAATTCGTATACCGAAAGATGTATAGTTATATACAGTTGACTTGAGTTGTTTATGTTGTGGGAACATAATTGGACACTCTGATACAAATTTACAAAGATAGAAAGAAGAAAGGGATTAAAACCGAAACAATTTTCTTAGTTTTGGACTAAATGTGGTGTGTAGGGAAAAATGTACCTAAGGATGCCATACAAATTATGCGATTTTTGGCTCTAAGTAAAAAGAGGAACACAAAATTTGCAAACTAGTATGGCCATGAAGTTGGTGAACAACAAAATCTATTATAAATAAATTGAAAAATATGAATTAAGGTTAAACAACCTAAAATCATATTTAATATGCATAGACATTATAACGACATAATTTATAAATATCTAAATTATGCACAAAGAGCGAAGATTAGGATATGCCAATAATTAAGACATGGAAGAAAGAAGGTTAAAGAATTTCAATGTCGACCCCCTTTAGGCATTTATATCAAGCAAAAGTTGGCTCTTTTATGTTACCTAATTAATGTGGATAGTGCTACTTTTTGTACACAAGAGTTGTATTGTTTTGATAAGGTGGTAGTGGTTTTTATAATAAAATTGATAATTTTTAGTAAAATAAAGAATTGCATTAGTGGTCACAATGAAGCTTTCTAAGGTTCTTATTAGCTTAACTGTAAATATTAAAGTTTATAAACTCAATCTTAAAATTTGAATGTTAAAGTTGAGAATATTTGCATAACTAGAGTAGACCGAAGAATCATAACATTTGCACAACCACAGTGGATCGAAGAATCATAATAGAACAAAGACACAGAAAGACAAGTTACAAGTTTTGCTTAGAGAGAATGCCATAGTTAAGTTTTAGAGCAGCCTCTTTGGCCATTAGAATTTTTAAAACAAAAGCATCCATCCCTTTTGACTTTTTAAAGATCTTCAAATTTCTTTCTTTTCATATGATATGATATAAATGAAGCAACTTAAGCCAATTCTAAATAGTATAAAGTCACTTTTACTATTTACATTAATATTTATAGCTGGTTCTACTATACTAGGCTAATAGTTTAAGTTATAAAACAAATTGTATTGAGCAAGAAATAGGTTCCAAACTGAGGAGTAATGACACTTAAAGAAAAAGTAAATACTTATTCATGTTGCTAGAATTCTATCCTTTGACTATAACCTTTTTCTAATTACTAATTAAAGAGTAAAAGAAGCTTTTGAAAGAAAACTACAACATGAGATCAGCTGCCTCTATTTGAAAGTGTGTATATTTCTCCTAATGAGCTCAAGATTGGTGAAGTTGAGACTTCTAGATTGGTGTCTCATTTAGATATTCTTTATTGGAATATAAGGAATAATTCGAAATATTGTCTTGATGGCATTAAAGCTTTTTTATGAGCAAATGGCTATAAAGACTTCAGAGAATTTGACATGTTGTAAGGGACCAAAAGTGGATTCAAAATTTAGAAAATTTTAGAGAGAATTTAGCAAATGCTAATTGTCATACCACAACTATATACTCCTTCCATTTTTTGTAAACACCTTCGTCTCATTTATAATGCAAGCTTTTAGCTTAGTATTTATTGAAGAGACTAAAATAAAATAAAAATTAGCTTTTAACACTTTTAAAATACATTTTTCTTAAAGAAATGTTTATGGATCTATTGAATTTAAAAGAATTTAGGATCCGAAAATAACTTTCATTACTTAGTTAACAAGACTTTATTCTTTAGTATGATTGAATAATTCCCGTCCATTTATATGATAGGCTAAGTGATCTTATATTGCATTTAACCTTATAATATTGACTTATATGCATTGGAACAGGACATTCAGACAATAAATGAAAACTCTGTACTGGAACAGGACTTTCATCAAACAAGCAGAACATACAACACACGTTCAACCGACCATTCATAACTTCTATTTCCTTTTTTCACCATCATTAACACAATTACACAGAAACATGACAATATAAAGTTTCAATCCATGCAGATAACTCAAGAAATCTATTTAACCATAACGTTTTTCGATTTGGTATATTTAAGACATTAAAAAAACCCACAAGAAAAGACAAAAAACTTACCAGGTTGAGTTAAACTCCACGAGATGATATTTGGGGGGAAGATAAGAACAGAAAATCAAGAAGAATGATTGAAGAAAGACAGAGAAAATCGTTTTGGTTTGAGAGAAAACGCAGAAATGAAGGAGAGGGAGGGGGAAGATTGCGAATTTGATTTATCGATAAACGATGTCGTCCCACTTAAAATTTTTTTATTATTGCAGCATTCAGTGATGAAACCAAGATTTGTCGTAAAATGCAAAACCTTTAGCTATGATATATGATAACTGTCATCAATACGTTTAGAACAATGCCAAAACTATGTAGTTATATTATTTTGATATCCCACATTTTGTGACAAAACTAATATTCATCGCAAAATGCCACGCTTTGGCTACAAAATACCTTTTAGCGTAGCCAAATGTACAACATTTTGCTACCAATCCGTTAAATCGTCGCAAAAATTGTTTGTTTTACCCACAATAGATATTTTCGTCGCGTAAAACTATCATTTTGCTACAAATTTTGTAAAATGTTTCCAAATCCCAAGCATTTTCTTTACTTCTTTATTGTTTGGAGTTGTGTTCTTTATTGTTTTTAAAAAAGCTTTACCTTTATTTTCGATCAGTTCTTCCTCTATAATCTCTGTCAAGTCTTCCCAAAACCAGCGATCTTTGATGCCTTACCCACATATCAAAGCCATTGACTTGATCAAAACACAGTCTGTAATCCTATCACTTCTTTTTTACTATTTATTGTATTTTTAGTTGTGGTCTTCGTTTCTATATCTATTACTGACTAGCCGGCTCTTTGTTTGTCAATCTTTGAACATTGTCACAAGTTTTAGTATCTCTTTGATCGATTTTCTCCCGTTTGCCTGTGATGTTTGCATTTGGCTCTCGAGTTAACGGGAGAAAGAAAACAAATATTTTACCATTGTTTCTGTGGTAAAGTTGTGATTTTTATTCTTCAAGGGTAGATCTGGACGTTCTTTGCGTGGATCTATACATAGGGTGTTTTCTACGGTGCTAAAGTTGATTTCTTTATGTTTTGTATTTGTTGTTTGATTTCTTTGTGTTATGTTATTTGCACATTATTGTTGGAGAGTTTGGATCTTGCTCAGCTAGTTTTCGGAGTCGATTCGATTTAGTTGACCTCACTGGTACTAAATCTTCTAAAGTTGTTTCTAGATTTTGCCTACTGAGGAACTTATCTGAATGCATTTTGCTTGGAATTTGCGACTTTTGCCTTTCCTCCAGTTCATCCACTGCATGATTTTAGGTTGTCTGTGAATGGAAGTAGTATGGAATGTGTTAATGTTAGTGATGGAAAGGAAAACATGTGATTTGCATTTGAATCTTGGGATGAGTTTGTCATGTCTATATAGTGTTCGATGAAATTTTTGTAATGATTTGCATTTGAAAAGTGTTATACTCTAGACAGTCCATTAATAGTGTTATCCACTCCATTTTTATATATGATTTTGAAATTAAATCTAATCAATTTCGGTAACTAGGACTGTTGAAAAATACTTATCTTCTATCCTAGCAATATTTTAAAATTTTATAGTTTGTTTTCACCATATACCTCCTGCCACCAGTTACTCTCTATCTTTTTTATTTCTTTATGTCTGTCTTCCTAAAGATGTTTAACGTTTAATCTAATGAAAGCTTTGTTTCTATATACTTTTGAAATTGTTTTAAGAGTATTTTACTTTTTTTCATTTCCATTAATAGTAATATAGAGACATATAGATAATGCTATATTTATGTACATGAAGAACATAATTATGTTTATTCTACTTTAAATTCTGAATTTTGCGTTAGATACAAATTACATAATAAATTTTTGAAATTGAAATTAAGGGGCATATCATTAGGCATATTGAAGATGTATAAGTGCTAAATTGGACTAGTTTCGGTTGTCATCGAAATTGGAGTTAAACATATCATCATTTTATGAGTTGCGTACTATTGTATGCGGACTGTTATTATTCTAGTTCTATGAGTATATGAATTTGGTAACTTCTAATTCAAAGTTCGTACTACTCCATATATCATATTGTTATATTGATAAAATTATTTAAAAATTTTATAGCTAATTTTTGCCACGTTAGTAAATACTTATGATTAATTAATATTACTGTTTAACACTTAAAAATATGTTGTGAGTTTTTTTGAATAATACGTTGTAAAACATTAAAAAAATCTCCTATAAAATATATCTTAACTTTGATAGATTATAAAAATGTTAGTTTAATAATTTATAAAAATTTCATTCATTTAGTGACGATTTTCAGAAATCGTCACCAAATGTATATATTTAGCAACGTTTTTAAGAATTTGTTACTAAATGTGCAACATTTGTGAAGTTGTGTATATATAAAGAGACTTAATTAGTTTGTTGCACAGTTAATGGCACTATTAACGTGGTTGATTATTGTGAAATGTTAAAAAATATTCTCCTTTGCTGAAATTTTGATTTTTAACTAGTTGATCTCTTCGTTTTTTGATGTAGACCAAAACATAACTAAAGATAGTTCCTATGTACAACAAATTATACTCAATAGCAAATTGAACACCCGATTAAGTGTTAGAACTAACTAGAAAACATAATAGAGTTAATATTTCCCTCCTTTTTCGTACTCCACCCTTCTCACGTTTTCAATAAATATTTAATTTTATCTTTAAAGGAAGAGCTCAAGTGAGACCGTATGTATACTGAAGTACTCGAAACATAAGTGATAAATTGCCCAAAATAATTGGAAAAGTACATGTATGCTGAGTGTATCTACAACAAATACGACTTTTTTTTTTAGTTTACAGTTTTATAATTTTTTTACATGAATGATTCGATAAATCAAAATATCATTGAATTCCTATTAAAGCTGTAAGAAATAAGAAAGGGAAGATCAATAGCCAAGGCCACTGCCTTGAAAATGATTTCGACGGGATATCGGCGCAATCCAGACGCCAGTAGCTACCCAAGGTTAATTATCACAGCGACCATTTACACACATGCACACGTGCACTCATGGACAAGAGAATGGAGAATGCACGATAAATGCCCAAGGAGTCATAATACAAAAAAGGAAGGTCTGTAGTTTTAGAACAAACGACAATGAAGAACCTCTTAGTATATATTTATAAAGTGTGAAAAAATAAGTGTCACAAAAATTATTTTCGACGGTTTTCTTAGATACATAGATGTGTCGAAAAAAATACATTTTTTACGTATCTAAGCGTTAAAAATCTATTTCCCGTGTTAGTAATTTTTTGGAGGCAATGCTATTTTAGATACTTTATGTAAGCTTTTAGATGCTTTTCTCTGTCAATATTTTCATTTTTAGACAATTTTTTACATAAAACAACTCTACCTTTTTTAGTAAAAAAATAAGTTTAAATTTGTTTTTTTGCATCTTTTTTAAGATCACTCACATGCATATTATTATAATAAATTTTATAAATTAATCTAAAATATGTATCTGCATATTATTATAATAAATTAACAATTTTGTTAATAAATATTGTATTACACATATTTATATATATGTATATAATAGCACAAATTAGTTGAAAAAACCTGTCATTAAAATATAAATTTATGGAGTATACATATTTATATACGGTTGCTCTCCCAAATAACGAAACTAGCTAGATCGATTTTTGGCTACATATATGTCTATAACTAAATAATGAAAGTAGCTATAAGTATAAAGGTAAGACTCTTCCTCCACAATCATAAGTTAGAACTTAGAGTATAACCATATGCCACTCGGCCATTACTTTGCATCATAAAAAAAAAAGTATCATTTATTTATTAGCACTGAAAATATAACCATAGTACACAGTATTATTAGATATAAAATAAATAAGTAAATACGTATCTATATTTTTCCTGATTCCCAAATTCTACGTCACAAAATTGAGTTCTATTTGATTTTCAAACTTAAAAAATAAATTTTATAAACAATCTATAAAAACTAAGATTTGAGTTCTCTGACGTACCTTAGATCTGTATCAACTACTGTTTTTGCATATAATGCAATTATCCTCTTGCAAACACAAAACCTTTTGTATAATGAATCAAAGTCAAAACAAGCAATTAATAAATCCAAATTTTCATAACAAATTTGAGGAAATTTTCAACTAGACTATTTTCACAATGCAAACCTCTATATGAGACCAAACTCCGTCTCTCTAGATCTTGACAGATGAAGATGAAGAAAGCATCAGTTCCAAGATCCTTCATCAATTCTCACTTTTTGCTTTCTTCTCTTTGCAGCTCCTTTTCATATCACATTGTATTGACAATCAAGATCTAACAAAAATAGACTAAAATAAATAGATGCTAAATAAGAAAAAGATCTTACATTCTCAGAACTTCTCAAATAAGAAATATATCATCATTTACTTAAGAAAAAGAACAAAGAGCATTCATCAGTTTTAGGATTCTTTGTTCTTTCTCCTTTTTTGCTTAACTTTTTTTCTTGCAATCGTTTTTTACATCATAACATATTGATGATCTAGATCTAACAAAAAAGAGATGAAATCCACAAGAGATCTTATGTTCTTCATTGAATCTTCACACGAGAAAGTCGTAACAGAATAGAAACGCAATTAGTTCACGCACATTTTCTTAACAAACAAACAAGAAAGTTAAAATGGAGGGAACTAATCCGAATACGCAACGCAAGACCTTCTTCAGACGACACATGGAGAAACATGTGCGAGGGGCCAAGCTTCTTTTTCTTCTTCTTAGTCTTGTCAGCATCGTCGGAACCAGAAGCAGCAGAGGTGACGTTCTTGTCATTGGTGAGCTCGGCCATTGCGTGATTGAAGTTAAGAGAAGAGAGCAAGCAAGAGAAGATGGAGCTTAAGGCGGAGGATCTGGGCGCAAGCAAAGCAGAAGAAGGAGACAAGGGCTTAAAGGACAAGAACAAATCAGAGATACTTGAGAAGAAGACGAAGAAGAAGAAGAGTGAAGAGTAGTTGGGATTCTAATAGAAGAAACAGAGAGGCTGCTCATTGCTCTCTCTATTTAAGCCACAAAATGCGAATCATACTCTCTCTTTATCTATTTATCGTGTGCTGTCTAAAATAAGTGAACAGAGCCTTTCGAGCAGTGTGAGATTGTTTAGCCTTTTGGTGTTGGGAAGAAAATAGGGGGTACTGGACCAGAGTGTTTTGTTTTGGAGGGAGATGGCTCGAATTAAGTGTAGCTAGATCTATGCTAATCAGGGAAAAGTGAAGTTGCTTTGGGGGTTGGGCGTTTCTGTCCCCACCTAAATGTCCCACGTGGACTTCTATCTGCTGGGTTGGGTTGTTGGAGTATTTTCTTTATTTACAATTAGTTTAGAAATTAGGATTAAGAAGATTTAAATTATCTTCATCTTGATTT
>JAOSBN010000005.1:6220704-6231488 GCA_027563595.1 Erythroxylum suave | reverse complement strand
CCTTCGATCCAATCCCGAGGGCTAAGAAGCGGCAAGAGCTGTGCCATCCCATGAATTTAGGCCATACTTAGCACTTGGCAAGTGAGTGTGATAGAAGACGAATCAAATGAGAAAAATGTTAAGTTTGGCCGAGTGCATGGTGTGGTAGCAACTCTTCCGCATGCTTTGTCCACCCATTGGACTGAAGGGAGCTCCTTATCTCTCTCTTTCTCCCCCCATATATGTATATATATAATTTCGGAACAGTAAGTAAAGTTTAATTTGCTAGAGATGGTCGACGTGGAATTTGATTTATATACTTTCTTGCTTGTGCTTTGGCTAGCTCCTCTATACATTAATTAAGTCATGGTTGCGCAGCTATTGAATATGCTTTCGCAGGGTTATGAAATTACCTCTAAAGGTTGAAGCTTTGGAGTATCACTTTCTCGTTCTTTGAGGTTTAGTCGTCCCCCAGCGCAAGATATGGCTCCTATGACAGAAGCTTGTCTAGGACATGGGAAAGAAATAGAACAGCTGTTTCTGCGATCGATCGGGAACAACACACTTGCGTATGAGTTCAACTAATTGCATATTATCTTAATTACGTGAGCTATCAATTTTCAGCTAATTAATTCACCAAAGAGGTAGGTTAATCTTTTCAATCTATAATCGTTATGTGTTTTGAATATTCTGATAATATATTTCTTCCAATTAAAGGAGACGATTGATTTTCTTTTTCGTACATATATATTTGTAGTAGAAGAAATATAGAATATTTGAATTAACTAGGTGGTAGTAATAGCAATCAATTATTTTCAATAATTATGGCCTTTGTAATTGACTACGATAGTAAAAGTGATTGTAATAAAAAAAATAAAAAATCCATTATATTATAGTTTTATTGTTGTTGTGATAATCCCTTGTATAATAAGTAATTATTGATATTGAAGATCCTTACGTCACGTTCAACAATTAAATTAAATATGAATCAATCAACGCAAAATTTTTAATAAAAATTAAAAGTAATAGAAGAAATATAAAGTTAAATTATTTTATATTTATACTTTTACCTAGCACATGTAAAATTGTTACGTCCCAACTAAATAATAATAATTAAAGCCCCAACATGAGAGCACAAGTTTAGTTAATTTTGTGCATAATATAAATAACTATTTGGCTTGAAATTAATAACTCGTGCCTGATTCTTATAATAGTTTAAGCCTGATTCTTATAACAGTGGAAGTTCGTATACATTAAAGTTGTAATAAAAGTTAAACTTATTGTAAAAAGGAAATCAACCAAGAAGAGAAAACAAAATTTTCCCAAATAAGATAGTCTTAGTATGGAACGCTTATAGTTTTTTTTTTTAGTTGTTGTCTATCTTACAGGCAATTATACTATCTATCTAGGAAATGTTTTGGTCATATTGTAATATTAGGCTTAATGCCTTAGACCCATTGTAATGTTGATATAGTTTTAACTATAATTAAAATTCTTTTTCATTTTTCAAAAAATGTTAAAATTATTAAAATAATTCTTACCAATGAAAATTTTCCAATAGAATACTTGTGACTAATATTCTAAGAAAAATAATTTACCTATAAAAATAATTTGATCTTAACAGCTGAATGAAAATAATTAATCTTATTTTTGGGGTAAATTAGCAAAATTTTTATAAATAATAAGAAGTTATGTACAACTAGAGATTGCCAAGGATGCAATCCCTTATCCAGACCAGAAGCCTAACTCACAAGAAAGCATAAGGAGCCCTACAAATGTTTCTTATCTTCATGCATTCCACCAGATCAAGCCATGCCATGACTATACTACGATGGTTATATCAAGACCATCTTGCTAGTAACACACTCGTTATCACAACAACCAATCCAGCCTCCCTACTGATCATTAACTTGAGAACATTACATCATACTTTGATTCTTCACCTTTCCAGAGCAATGCGGTATTTTTTTAGTGTTGGATTCCAAGGTGATGAGGTAGGAGAAGGATCATCTCTAAACTACCTTCCATTGAAGACCCGATCTAAACTTCCTTCTTTTCCAAGCAACATCCGTGGGGTAGAGGTTCTTCGACTATTATTCGAAGGAGATCCCCTTGTAGCTTTAGTCACCGCGTTTCCATAATCGAAGTTTAGTAGAGATTGAGGCTTTTCCTTCATCTTATGTTTCTCCTTTTATAATAATTGGGATTGCCCTCTCTTTTCTTGAACCTGGACCTAGAATCAAACCTATAAACTTCTCCTCAGAAATATAAAATACATATTCCATAACTTGAAAGATCACTCTCGTGTTGAAGCTCCCCACGTCCAAGGCTTCATCTTTGAAGATTCGCAAGTTTCTTTCAATCCACAGGTTATACATAATAACAGATAGGAGAATGAATAAGGTATTAATGTCACAATTTCTTAAGGTAGGTGGCTGGTTAACCCACATTAAAATAGATTGAAGATTTGTCAAGTCAGGTAGGTGTATTTGGAAGTGGTTTAGACTGTTTAACCAAACTGTTTTAGAGAAAGGACAGTCAAAGAATAAATGATCAATAGTCTCCAAGTCTGACACACACAAGCAGCACCGATTTGGGGTATATAATTTTTAAAGTTTGAATCTTACATAAAGAAAGAAAAACAATAATTTGACAATTCAAAATAGATTTTAAAGAAGATAGAAACAAAAAACAATTACAATAAACAAAAATAAGTATATAAAGAAAACAAAGTTTCGTGATCGTTCAAAATTATATTCCTTTCATATTTGCAAGATTATCTTCATACCACTCCGATATTAAAAATTAGCGCATCTTATTTGAAATTTTTGTTTTTACTGTTTTGTTTGTTTACTATGTCAAATAATTTCAAGGAAGCACCAGAAGCAAGTGATGAAAGATGGCCAGGTGATGTTGGTTGAAGGTGGCGCACTGTTGCCCTGTTGGCAGTAAGTATCGATTGAAGGTGGTGAAGTGCTAGGCTAGTCCGATGGTTTGCTGGCGGCTTGAAGGAGACCCGCTTCTAGCAGTTGTGACGGTGCAATAACCAACAAGTGAACCAGCAGTGGCTACAACTTTGCTTGTGGAAGGGGACGACAGAAGTTTTTCATCCTTAGTGAAATTAGGGTTTTCAATAAACGAAGAAGAATGGTGTTTGGAAACAAGTTTAACAAAAGGCGTGATTGAAAATAAGGGTTAGAATAGCGGTGTTTGGCAACAAGAAAAAAGATAGTCTAATTATGAAATAAAACTATTCTAAAGCTAGAATAGTTAGTGTTTTGACCACTAGATTAGCTTGTTCTTGCTTAGGAATAAGGTATCTTAATTTAGAACAAGGCTTGTTTAATGATAGGATTAATATAATCCTAACAAATTTGATTCCAAATATAAATTTCAAATTATTTTTAAATTAAAAATAAATTCTAAAATTAAATTAATTATTTTTCTTAATGCGATTAAAATTAAAAATTAAATTGATTCCTGATTAATTTTAGAAAAGTAATTTCTAAAATTATAATTAATTAGTTATAATTAGATTGAAATTAATTAATTAGATTCCTTGAAATTAAAAAAAGTGCTTTTTTAAGTAATTAAGGAAAGTTTTTCTTAATTAAATTTATTGATTTCAATTTAATTGAGACAAATTAAATTTATGACTTTATTTGTTTAGAGAATTATTATTCAATTTATTTAAAAATTGTTTCTTTATTTATAAATAATAAGTTTGTTGGTCTAATAGAAAATTATTTTTCTTGATTAAATTTGAAAATGTTTTCATTTATTAATTAAGAAAAATGAGATTTCTTTAATATTTTTAAAAATAGTTTTTCTAATTTATTAAAGAAAGATTTTCCAATTAATTAAGAAATAAATGACTAATATAAATGACTTTCTTAATTAAATGAAAAGTTTTTTATTTAATTTTGAAAGTAGTTTCTTTTAAATATTATAAAATAGTTTTCTATTGAAGGAAAAATGATTTCTAATTAGATTAGAAAATTTTTAATTGAATTAGAATTTTTTGATTGTTAAAATTTAAAAAAGGAGTTTTTCTAAATTATGAGCAGCAAGAAATATGATTAGAAATTTTCTTTCAATTAAATTTTGTTAAAGGAGTTAAGATAATTAAAAATGGTTTCCAATTGGATTTGAAAATTATTTTCAAATCAACTTAAATTTTTATTTGGAATAAGAATTTAGTATATTTAGCAATCAATGAGTTCAACCTAATTTAATTTTTCCAAAGAGTTGGAAATAATATTTTATATTATGAAAATTAATAACTCAAATAAAAAAAGTCGATGTTTTATGCATATAATTTGATGATGAGTGCATAAGTTATATACTTTATTTATATATTTGATATATATATTGGATGCATGTTAAATCACATGTTTTTATGTATGTGATATTATTACATTTAATTTTTATTTGATGAGACAAATAAAATTAAATCCCTCGTTAAAATTATTGAGAACATGTGTGGAACATAATTGTTGTTTTCCATTGTTATAAGAATAAATTAAAGCTCTATTTATTGTTAAACTTGTTGAGCAAACTTCAGACCACTTTAACCCTCAATACGTTTAGATTTATAACAATATGTCCTACTAAAGTAAATTTGTGTGAATTGGATGAGCAAACTTATGATCATATGAATTTAGAGGTAAGGTTAGGAATAACATATAAAATGTGTTTTAGGAAAAAGATGTCACCTAACAGATTTAAAAGTAATATTAGCTGTGATTGATATCTAATTTTAAGTTTAGTTTGTCAGTCAGTTGAGCAAACTCAAGACAACTAAATTTGAATGTAATCCTAGCCTACTAGAAAGATTAAAGTAATTTTTTTGAATAATAGTAAGGACTATCATTTTAAATAAAATAGTGTAGTAACCAAACATACTATTAAAGTTGTAATCTTATTTGATGGTCATAACATATAACCAATACTTTCTTTTCTTACATTTATACTTTTCTTTGGGTAGAATTTACCTTATTTGGTATTATTGATACTAAGTTATTGAAGTTAATTTCTTAGACATAGGTTAAGTTTAAGAAGAGTTCTCAAATTTTGATAGAAAAGTTGTATGTCTATTATGCAATGTTGCTATTAATTACAATTTAGGAATTGGTTTTAAAGTTTTAAAGATATATTAATATCTTATAGATGATAAAATGACATGTTGAGTTGTTTGATGTCTCCTCAACTTTGATGGCATCATGTAAGATGTATATCAACTTCATGATAGTAAGATGTAATAGGTTTCTTGAAGTAGAGCCATGGATATCAACTAAAGGCTTTGCTATAATATGATAATATGTCATAAGAATAAAATGATTGCATAACGTTTCTTGCCTATATGAGATATCGTATAGATCATATGTATTTATAGTTCATGCTTATGACTATTTGATACTGAATTTACATTCAACATTTCTATAATGCTTAAGGCAAGATAAGGAATAAATTTTTGAGTAAAAGTAATTGATCTAAGTTTATAAAAATAGTTTGTATAAGTTGGATCAAACACTACACTAAAATAAGGAGGTTTTAGATGCTTATGCCTAGATGCATCTAATAATTGTCTTAAATAATATAAGAATTGGTCAAATTTTTAGACATTTATTTGAAACGACAAAATTTGTCTAAAAAATATACTAAAAAAGTATCTAAAACTTCTAAAATTTCCAATTGACAGGATAAGAATTGATACCTTTTATAATTTGTATGCATCCAGGAATAACAATTAATTAATGTCAAAAGCAAGTAATTATAAACGAACGTTTGGTTATTATAGATAAGTTATAAATGTTGAGCGTTTTTTATAAAGAAAGGACAAGAAAATGGGTAATTTGTGGTTATGTCTTTTTTAAAACGTTTAGTTAGTATGTGTCTGTATATTTTAAAATAAACATCTTTAAAACATGGAGAAATGTAGCTGTAAAAGTCTTTTACTCATAAAATTGTAATTCTTAAAATTGAATAGTTACACTTCCGTTATTTAACCAAACACGTTACACCAAGAAGGATCAACTCAAAGAATAATAAGTTAACACGGAAAATAATAAGATAAAAATCTTCATCATTTAATATCCCTTATTTACCCTCCAATGATCGATCCACAAAACTTTTTCTCCAAACTTTGACAACAAAATCCCCAAATTGTCCCCTTCTCGAACAAACCCCCCCTGCCCCCCTCTTCTCTTCTTCTCACAACACTCTCCCCATCTTCTCTCCCTTTCTCTCTTCAATCTTTGCTCTGGGAAGCCTTTGGTTAACTCTCCAGTCATGATTAGACCACCACGATATCACCGCCCATGACTCTGATGACTCCTTCGCTGTTTGATGTAATTTTCTGAAACTTCACATGGAACTTGCTCCCTGCTTCTTATCACTTTATCTTTGAGTTTATGCTTGTGTTTGTTGCTTGAGTTCTGATTCAATTCGATTTGATTTTGATAGTGTAGATTACGGACTGCTATATGCCTCTCTCTCTCTCTCTCTCTCTCTCTCTATCTCTCTTCTTTTGTGACAGTGAAATTTGGATGTTTTACTCCATATGATTCAGCATGATTTTTTTTCTTGTGTCCCTAGCAAATTTTATGCTAGGGTTTCCATTAGCAGATCCGAGCTCTTCTCATTTTTCTCTGATTTGTTTGGTTTTATTCTCATTTTTTTAGCAGCAGCAAGAGGACAATGAGATGTTGGTTCCACATTCTGACTTTGTGGATAGTCCTCAACCCATGGAAGGTATGCACTCGTATCTTTCTTTTCCATTCTTCAGTTTGTTTCCCAATAAAATCCAAGTGAACTCTTCAACTGCCAAAAGAAAATCGAAAACCTTACTCTCATCTTTACTATAATGTAATATATATTTAAATTATTTGCTCATATTGAACAATTTATTGCGTGGAGAGTGAGGTTCAGGATTATTTTACTCTTGTTGTGTAATGTTCATTATTCTTTGTAAGAGGCATAGCGGAGTTTTAGATTTGGTAGCTTAATTGATTGATTAGAGGGAATTTTGAGAGAAATTACTGAAACTGAAGTTTGGATAATGCAGAACTATCAAGTTATGGTTTCTTAATTATTAAGTTGTTCAGTTATTACTCTAGAGTGTTCATGTTCTCATTGTACATTGCATGTTCCTACCAAGCACACGATTCCACAGAGAGCTATTCCATTCGCTTTTCAAGTTCTGAATTCTTCTTGTTAATGCTGACCAACTTTGCTTCTTTTTCATAAAGTTTTTGAAGAACTTTCTCTTCCATCAATGAGATAGTTTGAACTTGGTTAGTTTGAAAATTCTCTAAGATATTCTACCGTAAACATAATTACACACTTTCATGTAGTTATGTTTCAGACACATGACAATAAATGAGATTTTATTACAAAGGGCTCTTAGTTTCATGTAGTTATGCTTATATTTTTAGTGCTAATATGATATATTTTATTTTTTTATGATGCAGAGTAAGTTATGCTTTAAGTGCAAGTTAATGACTGTGAAGGAAGAGTCTAGCCTTTATGCTTCTAGCTACTTTTGTTATTTAGTTATGGACATATATGTAGCCAAAAATAGATTTAGCTACTTTCGTTATTTAGGAGAGCAACTGCATATAAATTTGTGTACTCTATACATTTATATTTTAATGGCAGTTTTTTCAGCTAATTTGTGCTATTATATACATATAAATCTGTGTAATATAATATTTATTAACAAAAGTGTTAATTTATTATAATAATATGCAGATAAATATTTTAGATTAATTTGTAAAAATTATTATAAAAATATGCATGTGAGTGATCTTAAAAAATGCACAAAGCAAATTGTCAGCTTATTTTTTACTCAAAAATGGTGGAGTTTTTTGACGTAAAAAAACTGTCTAAAAGTGAAAAATATCGATAGAGAAAAGCATCTGAAAGCTTACATAAAACGTCTAAAATAGCATTGCTCCCAAAAAAGTTACAAAAGCAAGAAATAAATTTTCGACACTTAGATGCATAAAAAATGTATGTTTTTTTGACGCATCTATGTGTCTAAAAAAACCATCGAAAATAGTTTTTGTAACACTTTTTTATGTTTTATAAAGCATCTAAAATTATTTTTAAGACGCAAAAAAGCGTCTAAAAACTCCACCTTTTGTGTCTTTAAACTCTCTATTTTCTTGTAGTTGAAGAAGAATTATGCTTAATATAAGCGGCCAGAGTACAAAGTTAAATAATCAAGACAATTTTTTCATGTTGTATTGGTTAAATCAAAATAATGAGAATCATAATATTACATACAATGATATATGTATCCTTTTGGTTATGAATTTTATGCAACTTGTGACAGCTATTAGATCAACTAGCAAGATTTCATGTTAGATATGGAATTTTAAGACTTTGAAAGAGTCAAAGTTAATAATTTAAGGATGTAATGCTTAGTTAAAGTATGTATTATACTCTAAGTTTAGAACTAAATTTGATAATAAGAGGTTATGAGATTTCTAAAAGTCGGATATAATATTAGACCTATTGAACAAGCTTTTGTTTCCATGTATACTTACAGCAAAATGGTTCTTAAGATAAGAAGTCGAAGTAAAATGAAATTCAAAATTTTCAAATCTCATGACAATACATTCAATTGGAACTAGTGCCTTTGTTGATACATTAGATGTATAGTTAAAAGGTTACTAGACATTAAAAGATCCACTTTCATGATGAATTCAAAGAATTTGTTTTAGATATGATTGTGAATTTATCATGTCTACAAGAAGGTTAGTGAGAATACAACTGTCTTCTTCAGTGGGAGTATGCAGAGATATATTGATCATAGAGAATAACAATTGTAATTTTCAATTGTTAAAAATATAGTTATCCAAGAACAACTCTTGTTGGATAATAAAAGTTAACAACTTCATCATGGGAATTAGAAATATAAACATAGATTGGAATTTGATTACCTATTCTAAGTCTAAGTCTATAGATAATGTACTAAAGATGTTTAGTATTTGAGATATTTGATACTTGTGAAGTATTAAAGATATCTATTATTCTATGTATAAGTTGATATTTAAGTTCAATGTTATATAGATATTAACTTTAGAAGTAAACCCTAATTAAGCTACATTTTACTTAAAACAATATCGTTTTAAGATTGGAAAGGTTCTAATGTAGAAATGGTTGCTATTAAGCCATAATACATTTTCAGTTAGTGGAAATGATTAACTGGATCAATTAATTCTTTAATGAACTTGATATAGTTCCTTACATTGTTCAAGATAGTAATGTACAGTGAAAAATTAGAGTTATTAGGTATGTAAAAGGAGCCAAGGCCTCATCAAAGATCCAAGGATACATTTAGGAAATTTTTATTAATTATGATGATGATTAAGATGAAAGTTGTAAGATTTAAGAAAATGCTCACTATAGAGAATTGTATAAAATTCTCTTATTAGGCCATTATCTCAAAATGATATGGTATAAGATAAACAATTAGCTTAGTGCAAGTGGGAGATTATTGGTTTATGCCTTACAACCAATCAATTGGTTGTAATTTAGTAACAAAATAATTTAAATGTATTCTTTGTCTTGTACATATTTAGTTATTTATGATAAAGTCTATGGAATAGTTATACAGTAAATAAAAGAATAATGAGATTATGATTATAATATTTGTATTGCATTTATGTATTATTCCTAAATTATTCCTAGTTATCATTCTATTAAGACTAGACATTAATAGAACGTAAAAGGACTAATACACATTATGTTTTTCCTTATAAAGGAAGTAGTCGATCTCATAAACTAAAATATGGATATCCTTAAACAAACGTATATGTGTTTATTAGAAAACAAGTTCACTGAAATAACACCATATGAGAAATACATTTTAAATATTACTTGTATGCATATGAAAATTCTCATTGTGATGATTGTATAAGTGATCATTTAACTTAAGATCTCCAAATTTATCTCGTATAGAGATCCTTTGACTTAAGACCTCCAAATTTATCTCGTATAGAGATTGTTATGTTTTGATACTACTTATGAACTATTCTAGTCAAGGATATCTTAGTTGATAGTTACTAGATGTAGCATGAACTATATGAAAGTAGTTAAGTGATCAATATAGGATTCATCATCCTAAAGAAATTAAGAAGAATGTTTTGTTATTCTTGATTGATATTGATTCGGGAAATCCTTGGCTAAGGTAGAATAAATTTTTGTAAATAGTCTACAAATTTCATTAGTTGAATTTTGTATAATGCAATGATTGAATTATACAAAAAAAATATTTACAAAATGGTTACTCAAAACTACTTTGACATTTCTAATAGGTGGTCATGATGTATTGCTATATGCTAATCTTGATTTATGGATATAAATTGTTTAATTAGATAATTAAATAAAAATTAAAGGAGTTTAATTTATATAATATTGAATATAATTTTGAATTATAACTTATATCTATTATGAATATATTTGGGAACTTAATGGGTCACACATAAAGAATGTTGAACTAACTTCAACATTATCAGATACCCAGTTAGCATCGTAATATCCTTTAAGCACTGCAGGAAACTTGCTAAAATGAAAACAATAGTTCATATCACCTTTCAAATAATTGAGAAAACGATAAAGTGCATTCCAATGTTCACTACTAAGATTATGAGTATACCGACTCAATCGTGAAACAACATAGGGAATATCAAGTCTTGTATAGATTATAAGAAACATTACTCCACCAATAATCTCGGCATAATCACGTTGTGATACACTATCACCTTTGTTCTTAATAAGATGAACATTAGAATCAT
>JAOSBN010000005.1:6192785-6220604 GCA_027563595.1 Erythroxylum suave | reverse complement strand
TTTGTATAAAATTGTATATTCTGAAACTATTGTACAAATGATTTATGTTGTAATGTAAAGGCATTATGACTAAAGTGCATTGTATTTGTGAAAGGGCCCAAATGGCTATTGATAACTTCGTTGATTGTATTATGTTGATTAGAAATATTTAGGAAGGAAAGTAGGCCTAAATTGGTTATAAATTTCCATATATTATGTTTGTGATTCAAAAAAAATTATTATACCGATTTCTGAATAATTGAGTGCTTTAGCACGCCACCCTTGCGGGGCACGGACTCGGATATCACCTATGATGTCAGGTTCGGGTCCTTACGAGAGTGGGGTGCTACAACTTTAACCCCAACATGTTTTGTTTTATAACAATGAGTCCTACTTAAGTAAATTTTTCTGAATTAGATAAGCAAACTCATGATCATATGAATTTAGAGGCAAAGTTAGGGATAACATGTAAAATATACTTTAAGCAAGAGTCGTCATCTAACATATTTAAGAATAACATGAGCTATGATTGATATCTAATTTTAAGTTTAGTTTGCTTGTTGAGCAAACTCAAGATCAATTAAATTTGAATGTGATCCTAGTCTACTAGAAAGATTAAAGTAATCTTTCCGAATAACAGTGAGGGCCATCATTTTAAATAAAATAGTGTAGTAACTAAATATACTATTAAAGTCCTAATCTTATTTGGTGGTCATAACATATAACCGATACTTTCTTTTCTGACATTTACACTTTTTTCTGGGTAAAATTTACCTTATTTAGTATAGTTGATACTAAGTTAATGAAGTTAATTTCTTAGACATAGATTAAGTTTAAAAAGAGTTCTCATAGTTTGATTAGAAAAGTTGTAAGTCTATTTTGCAATGTTGCTATTAATTACAATTGGGGAATTGGTGTTAAAGTCTTAAAGATATGTCAATATTATATAGATGACAAAATGACATGTTGAGTTGACCGATGTCTCATAAACTTTGATGGCATCATGTAAGATGTATATCAACATCATGATAGTAAGATGTAATAGGTTTCTTGAAGTAAAGCCATGGATATCAACTAAAGACTTTGCTATAAAATGATAATATGCCATAAGAATAAAACGATTGCATGATTTTTCTTGCCTATACGAGATATCATATAGATACTATCTATTTATAGTTCATTTTTACGACTATTTGATACTGAATTTAGATTCAACATTTCTATAATGTTTAAGGCAAGTAATAAATTGTTTAGTAAAAGTAGTTAATCTAAGTTTATGCAATTAGTTTGTATAAGTTAGATCGAAGAAGACTTATGCTTAATATAAGCAGCCAGAATACAAAGTTAAATAATCAAGACAATTTTTTCATGTTATATTGGTTAAATCAAAGTAATAAGAATCATAATGTACAATGATATATATACCCTTTTGGTTATGAATTGTATGTAACTTGTGACCCTATTAGGTTGAAGAATAACCAAATCAACCTTTGGTGAAAGGATGATGATTGTATTAAATTGTTAAATTTATGCATATGATGTGTTAGATCTAATAATAATTCATAAAAGGATGATTATAATATTTCATTAGAAATATCAATGACTTTATGTGATATAGTCATATGTGTTAAATGAAATATTGATTTAAAATTTTGAAAAGCTCAAATCATTTAAATCTAAGTGGAAATTAAACATTGAGAATGTTGAAGTATATAGATGAATTGATTTGGTGAGTGTTAAATTTTTGGTTATCTATAGGGAATGAGATTCTCTAATGAACATATACATAACTAAATTCATAAGAATATGATTTTATGTAAGGAGGAAAATACAATATAACGTATTATATAATACAATATTTATTTCTTCTATAGCGATACCTAGTATAATGACTTACCTTCAATAGTTCCTATTAGATCAATTAGCAAGATTTCATGTTTGATATGGAATGCTAAGACTTTGAAAGAGTCAAAGTTAATAATTTAAGGATTTAATGCTTAGTTGAAGCATGTATTATACTCTAAGTTTAGAACTAAATTGGATAATATGAGGTTATGAGAATTCGAAAAGTCGGATATAATATTACAGACCTATTGATCAAATTTTTAATTCTCATATAAACTTATAGAAGAATGGTTCTCAAGATAAGTAGTGGAAGTAAGATAAAATTTAAATTTTATTCAAATCTCATAACAATACATTCAATTGGAACTAGTTCCTTTGTTGATACATTAGATATATAGTTAAAAGGTTACGAGACATTAGAAGATTCACTTTCATAATGAATTCAAAGAATTTGTTTTAGATATGCTTGTGAATTTATCATGTCTACATAAAGGTTAGTAGGAGTATAATTATCTTCTTCAATGAGAGTATGCAGAGATATATTGATCACAGAGAACAACAATTGTAATTTTTAATTATTAAAAATACAATTGTCCAAGAACAACTCTTATTGGATATGAAAAGGTATCAACTTCATTATGGGAATTAGATATATAGAGATAGATTGGAATTATCTATTCTAAGTCCAAGTCCATAGATAATGTACTACAAATATTTAGTCTTTGAGATATTTGATACTTGTGAAGTACTAAAGATATTTATTATTCTATATATGAGTTGATATTTAAGTTCATTGTTATGTGGATATTAACTTTAGAAGTAAATCTTAATTAAGCTCTGTTTTACTTAAAACAATATCGTTTTAATATTGGAAAGGTTCTAATGTAGAAATGGTTACTAATTAAGCCATAATACATTTCATTTAGTGGAAATGATTAATTGGCTCAATTATTTCTTTAATGAACTTGATATAGTTCCTTACATTATTCAAGACAGTAATGTATCGTGAAAAATTAGAGCCATTAGGTATGTAAAAGGAGCCAACGTCTCATCAAAGATCCAAGGATATATTTAGGTAGTTTTTATTAATTAAGTGTAACATTTAAGCAAATACTCACCATAGAGAATCTTATAAAATTATCTTGTCAGCCCATTATCGTAACAATAGCATGATCGTCATATAATGATATGGTATAAGATAAACAATTAGCTTAATGCAAGTGGAAGATTATTGGTTTATGCCTTACAACCAATCAATTAGTTGTAGTTTAGTGACAAAATAATTTAAATGTATTCTTTGTCTTGTACATATTTAGTTGCTTATGATAAAGTATATACGGAATAGTTATACATTGTAAATAAAATTATAATGAGATTATAATTATAAAATTTGTATTGCATTTATGTATTATTCCTAAATTATTCCTAGTTATCATTCTATTAAGATTGGACATTAATAGAACGTAAAAGATTAACATATGTTATGTTTTTCCTTAATTATGAAGGAAGTAGTCGGTCTCATAAATTAAAATATGGAGATCCTTAAACAAAATGTATAGGTGTTTATTAGAAAACAAGTTCATTAAACTAACCCCATATGAGAAATACATTTGAAATATTACTTGTATGTCTACAAAAATTCTCATTGTGATGATTATATAAGTGATCGTTTGACTTGAGATCTTCAAAGTTATCTTGTACAAAGATTGTTATATTTTGATACTACTTATGACATGTTCTAGTCAAAGATATCTCAATTGATAGTCATTGGATGTAGCATAAATTATATGAAGGTAATTGAGTGATTAATATATGATTCATCATCCTAAAGAAATTAAGAAGAATATTATGTTATTCTCGATTGGCATTGATTCGGGAAATCCTTAGCTAAGGTGGAATAAAGTTTTCTAAATAGTTTACAAATATCATTAATTGAATAAATAGTTAATGATGAAAAACTAATATGATAGGATTTAAAATAAAGTAGTTATTAATTCTATGCTCTATGTTTAATCATAATATTGTATAATGCAATGATTGAATTATACGTCAAAATCATTTACAAAAAGGATAGTCAAAACTATTTTGACATTTCTAAAGGTGGTCATGATGTATTGCTAGATACTAATCTTGATTTATGGATATAAATTATTTAAATAGAGAATTAAAGAAAGATTAAAGGAGTTTAATTTATCTAATATTAAATATAATTTAGGGTTATAACTTATATCTATTACCAACATATTTGAGAACCTAATGGGTCAAAAGAATGAATTGAAGAAAAAAGATATTTTAATTAAGTTGGACTTGATTGTAAAGTTCGAAAAACTTTAATGATAAATGTGAGATATTTAATAAATAAGGATCAATATCTCATATTGGATATTAGGCAATAATTGATATTTAATTAGAATTATTTATAATTTTAATTAAAGTTTAATTGAAAGTAAATTTTAATTTCAATTATTAAAATGTCTAAAACCTATTATAAATAGACTTAAGCTCAAAGGGAGCTAACACTCCTTGTCTAAACCTCTTTGTAACAATTAAAAAGTTCTCTCAGCTTATTCTGTGGATACCATTAGAGGTCGACCAATTATGTGGCTACGAATATACATGCTTGATATTTTATAACATATGTGATATGTACTGTACGAAAGGAATTCATGTAGAGCATAACAATTAGTACTCAATCGTATTATGAATGATGATTGAACACATATATGGTCTTTCGATTTCATAAGCATTTAAAATTTGATTATTTACTCTTTACACAATTTATATGACATTGACATACGTAACATAATTTTTTTGTTAGTAAAAACTTAGTGTTTCAAAAATAGCTACTGCTTTAAAGAACATTGTCATTGAACTTAATAACGGTGAGAAATTAAATGGTGACACTATAAAATATAGAGAACATGAAAATTCAATATATGCTGAAGGAGTAAGAGGCTCTTAAGCAATTAAAAATATCGTGGATGTTCCTAAGGAGAGAAATACAACCCAACATAAAAGGAATCATGATGCCTATGAGCTATGGAAGAAGAAGAACTCATTGGCTTGCATTATATTGCTGAGTAGCATAGATAATGACATCATACATGAGTTCTGAAAACATAAAACTACTAAGGACATGTGGTCTGTGTTAGTTGCATGATTTAGGTGCCTTAGGGACTGAGATATAGTCTTGCTAGCAAGTATGATATATATAAAAAGCACCTAGATCATCTAATGCAAAAGCGTTTGAGGAAAATGTCAAATATGATATTTGAGTTGAAAGGTGTTGGTCATGAATTGTCTAGTGAGCAACAAATGTAAGTTGTAATTCGCCCTTGACTTAGAGTTAGGAGAAGGTGAAGATGCATCTAATTCATAATGAGAACATCAAAACTATTAAATATTAAAATTATTGAATACACTTAAAGACACTTTTTTTACCTTAATCAAGCCTACACAAAGGGTAATCAAAAAGTAATGCTCCTAAATATTGATTAAAAAATTCAATCATTTTGATCAACTCAATGGTAAAAATTTTGATTCCGCTAATTTTTTTATTCTATTTTTATTTTTCTATTTTAATTTAATAACTTTTGTTGTTAAAAATCCATCAGTTATTAATTAATCATCGATTTCATAAATTAATAAATTCCTATAATCCAAAATAAATCAATTATTTTTATTTAACAATTTCTTTTTAAAATTAAGCTTCAAATTCTTGAATTGATAAGGACTCTCTTTCAAACATATTTTAAACTATTTAATGTTTTAATTTTTTAATTTTTGTATATTTTATGATAGTATAATACCAAATAAACCTTTTAAATATTAAACTTCTTCTCTTACATTTTCAATTTTTAATAGATTTTTAAAACATTGCTCCCGTTTATAACTTCAATTTGATAAGCTAAAAATTATAAATCAAGACATGAAATTGTTTAATGATTGCTTTTGACGAACTAAAATGGCTTGTACTTTAGTTTCACGCGTCTTCACTTGCTCAAGAATGATGAAGTAACAAAGAAGAATTGGCTTTTGAATTAGTTTCACGCCTTCACTTATCTTCAGATTGATCGAAGCAATTTATATTTCTTGACAGAATTTCCTGAACT
The DNA here is from genome assembly GCA_027563595.1 of Erythroxylum suave. Classification (NCBI taxonomy): domain Eukaryota; kingdom Viridiplantae; phylum Streptophyta; class Magnoliopsida; order Malpighiales; family Erythroxylaceae; genus Erythroxylum; species Erythroxylum suave. The sequence continues at coordinate 6,214,668 of JAOSBN010000005.1, read as the reverse complement.
GCTCCGTACCCGTCGCACCCGCGAGGAGTTGCCGTTAGGCAGCTGTCGTCTCTTTCTTAAATCTAAGGAGTTCTTTTTGGAGTTTGTGAGTTGCGTTCACGAAATTGGTTGTGGTCAACCGAGTTTAACTTCGAAGTTGAATTACTTCAACATACAGATGTCGTACGAAACTAATTAATGCTAATTTGCTCAAAGGACAACGTTTAATGATATCGACGCCTGCTCCGCAAGATAGGTCCTGCATGTAGACATAGAGATTGCGTAATATAAAAACAGATAGAGTTGGAGGGGCTGGACTTCCGTCCTTTCCAACCTGTCCATATTCAGCTTGTTCAAATGGATCACGTGTCTTTGTTTAAGCATTTGAGAACGGTAGTTTTGGACTTTCTACTGATCCATATACGGTCCACTACTTGAAAATAGTTCTATATATTAGGCCCAAGGGTCAAAATGAACCCTCGATATGTAAATTTGTAGACGTTATACTTTTTGATGTTTTTGAAATTTCAATTAGATTCTTGATATTTAATAAATAAACAATTTAGTCTTTATTTAACTAGTTAAAAATGGTGAGTGCAAAAATCATAATAAATAAATTGAAATTGTAGTCAATATAAAACAACATGGAAGTTGATTTCAAGTAATGTAATGATAATTTTTAATTTAAAATATGATTATGACAAAGTAATCCGTATATTTGGTGAATTTTAAAAATATTATCTTAAATTTATTAAATGAGAGTCTGAATACAAACTTGTGCACAATATGTTATTCAAAATTTAATCTCTTTTTAATTGGTTATTCAACATCTACTCTTTCAAATATCATTTTTCAAAAAGTGTCTAGATTTTCGATTTTGATCCCTTTGAAATATCATTTGTAACAACTTGTAACATTTCGGTCTTATGTGTCTGGTTACTCCACAAAGGTGACATATAGGTATGAACCTTCAATTTTCCTTTGAGATTTCTCCTTAGACAGGTTTGGTCATACCAATTTTCTCATCATTCGACTTGGCATATCGACCTCTATAGCCAATGCCTTGAAGATCTACTTTAGTGTTACCAATTTTCAACAATTTTCTAACTTTTCTGTACCTTCATTTAATGTTCTTATTCCCTTTTCCGTACTGACCAACTTCAACTTTGTTTCATTAAGTTCATCAATTATAGATAACTTCTTCTCAGGGTCTTGAATGGTGTTCTTCATGGTAGAGTTTTCCTCCTTCACCTTCTCATTTTTCTTACATGTTTGGACTCATTTAGCATACATTAGCTCATAGGCCTTATAAATGTCTTTTTTTTTAATCATTTGCAATACTGTCATGACTTTCATAATCTAAGATTAAGCTTTGAGCTTAATCGTCTGCATTTTTCTAAGAATTTTTTTATTTACTCACATTTTCGTCATCGGTCACTTCCTTCTTGGTTGTTGTAAACTAGACTTTTACTATATAAAACAACTAATACAACACTATTCACAGCTTCTTCTTCACTACCATACTCACTTCCGAATTCATTCTCACTCCAAATGCTTATATAAAACTTCCATTTTCTCTTCTTCAAGGTGTTAACACATTCTGCTTGTACATGTTGACATTCATGACATTGAATTTTCTGCACTTTTCTTTCACCGTTTTGAGTTTTCTCTTGTTGTTTGAAATTACTATTTGATGAGCTCCCTTCTCTTATAGTCATAATTGTGAAATAAGGATCTGCACCGACTTGATGTACCAAGTTCTAATTCAGTGACCCGTTCTAATACCAATTGAAAGAATCGAAGGAGTGTAGTAGTTTCGCAAACTTTCAGAAACTAGAAAATTAAACACACAAATATAAATCAACATTAATATTTGTTAACACAGTTTAACACACTTGCCTACGTCTGCGGGACCCTCACCGTGCTTAATTCTTTTACTAACAACAATAGTTTTATACAAAGCTTTACTGAGCTGAAACCACTCAAATCTTGACATTATCCCTCCTCCTCACAACTCGTGAAAGAAATTTCACATCCAATAGTACAACCACCTCATACTAATCTTAATAGAGGTTTTTCTCAAGCAATGTTTAATGATAACGAAACAAAATAAACAACTCGAGTGATTAACAAAATTCAATATAAACGAAAACATTTGAGATAAAAAGCAACTCCACTAAATATGTTGCTTCATCAATGAAAGAACTAGAAGTTATCAACCAAAAAATCTGTCATGAATCTTTAATATAGTCACTAAAAAATCCTATGCATAGTAGCCACAAAACATCTCAAATTAACAAACGTTTCATTACTGAAACATTAACCTAATAGAGCTGTATCAACCACGACAACTAGTGAAGTTTTTTACACCAAACCAACAACAAAGACAGTAGCTACAAGATTACGAAAACTTCTAGAATTTTCGCACACCAACACCAAAATGACAACCACAAAATTACGTAATCCCTTAATAGAAAATTTCGGCAATACCTGAAAAAACCAGCTGCTCAATTGCTCTCATGAACGTTCAAAACGGAGGAAAACGCAGCTCCCAAAATAAACCAAAATCAACAATCATACAGCCCTCTGTTGGTTCTTCAAAACGAAAGAATATGCAGCTGCTGAACAAACACATAATATCCATGAAAACCTCCTTCACGTTTTTGGCAATTATCAAAGAGAACATCCTTATATACAAGAACAAAGACTTAGATTGTATAAAGCAAATTAAGTAGAAAATAGCCACTAACCCAACCTATACCGCAATCATCTCCTATATGGAAATTATGTATTATGGAAATAATAAAAAAGAATCTTGGCAGTCCACCACTGTAGGCACATCCAAGAACAAGGTACTCACATCATACAAGAAGTCTTCACATAGTAGAATTCTTCATTCATCACACGTTTTAATCACGTGATGCACATCTACATCTTTTACAAGATTAGGTCTTTATCCAAGTCGAACCCATTGTATCTTCTACCTTATCTTGATTTGAATTTGAAGTCTTTCATTATCTTGGAGATCTAATTATCAAAAATGCCAAAATTAAATAATAAGATATATACCATATATCTTAACTGTTGACAAATTCGCTACCATTATCTAAGTGAAAATTTTTAATGTGACAATCAAATTGATGAAGAACATATTGTTCAAAATTTAAGAAAATATTAGTGAAAGAGTTTTTCGTTTTTAAAGGTATAAGCCATGTGTAATGAGAGTAATCATCAACAAACAAGGCATAATAATGAAAACTTCGCAAGGAATTAATAGGAGTAGGTCCCTATAAATCAAAATAAATTATTTCGAAGAGTTCACTACTATAAGAATTTAATAAACTAAAGGGCATTTTTGAGAGATTATCAAGGCAGCAACTTTCACAAAAAGAAGTTGTCATGGATTTATTAATAAGAGATATTAAATTAGCATATGCAAGACACCTTAAAGACGCATCTTGAAGATGCCAAACATCAAGATAAATTGACGATTTATACGCAAAAAATGCACTTTCAACACATACATATCACCCTTACGGTATCTGACCAATAGGACCTTCCCTGTTTATTCGTTCCTTCACACAGAAGAATTTATCAGTAAATTCACAATTAACATTTTGTTGGTTTGTAAGCTAACTAATAGAAAATAGATTATGTGTTAATTCAGGTACAAGAAGAACATCTTTGAGAAGAAAAATATTCTTACCGTCTGAATACCCATAATTTTTAACTTTGAACCATTTCCAAACAAAACAAAGTCAAGGCCAAGATAAGCTTTGAGTTTTTTTAAAGTACCTGAGTTTTGAGCCATGTGGCTAAACGCACCGGTGTTAACTACCCAATCAACATCTTGGATGGTATTGTCGAGTGTCATAGCTGCAAAAGCTTATGGAATTTGATCATAATTTGCGGTCTGTCTCTTGAGCCACCAACAAATTATCAAAATGTGACCTTGCTTGTTGAACCATTGACAAATCTTGTTTTTGTAGAGCTTACGTTTAAAAGGTGTCATTCTTTTCATACTAGGAGGTGTGGATGAGGCCCACGATGATCAATAGACTGATTACTCCTATCACTTGCAAAGTCACATCGGTCATTCACTAAACAACGACGATCATCGAAATCCTTCATATTATTGCTCCCACTAGATTGGCACTGGTAGTCTTGATTATAACTTGTAAACTCATTCCGAGAAGTATTATTTGTAGACACAGAGTTATTAAAAGCAGGCCCAAATCCTCTCCCCTTAGAAGTGAACCGAGTATGATATCCGAAGTCCTTGCGACGATTGTTTCATTACGCAGGGAACATATAACTAGTATTGACAAATAGTATTCATAGTCTTATATACATTCAAATGGTTTATGCATTCAGAATATTTTGGTAAAGGTGGTTTTAGAGCCATGGGGGGTAGAATCTTTGTAGTCAAGACCTAGACTCGTAAGTAAAGAGTAAACCTTATTCTTGTCAGGAAGAAGCTGGCCGATCGCGGCAAGTTCATCACATATTTTTTTGAAGTTCCTCAGGTGTTCTGAAATATATGTGCTTGAATCCTTTCGCAGGTGATTGAGTTGTTGCTGAAGTTCGAATTCTCGCTCCAAAGAGTGGCTGGCCATCTCTTGTTCAAGAGCTGGCCATAGTTCATGTGACGCTTTATGCCCAATTGTGGGTCCAAGTTCCTCTGTAGCTAAAGTCGCAATAAGGAGGGTTATGTTTGTTTGCTTCCAGTTGGTGAATTCTGATGATTTCTCGTAGACATCGTCGGCATGTGTGATGTGACTAAAAACTCCTTGTCAACATCAATAATGGCTTTGTTTTTTGCCAGTTTGAATTACGGCGGCGGCGTGATCTCTCTTATAAGATGGCCTGAAACCTTGTAGGATCGAGCCATGTTCTTGACTTGGGCTCTCCAGACGATATATGTGTCGTGTGAGAGCTTTACTGTGATGAAATTTGAGATATTGATTGATGGGGTATTGTTATGGTTGAAGCTGAAGGAAGATATGTTTGATTAATGAGAGAAAGAGATTATGTCTCCTGTTAACAAGGCTCTGATGCCAAAATGAAAATAAGAATTGGTTGAACACAAAGCAAAGAAGACTTTATTGATATTGTTTCGACTTGACAAGAAGCAACACACAAGGCTACTCTTATAATAGCTAGAAGCCAGCTAAAAGAGACGGAAATCTTAATCTTGGCTAAAACCTTCTTTGTGGATGGAAAGAGTTTCGGGCCTATTGGCTGCGATAACTCCACATGGGCTTAAAGTCAAGACATACGCTTCTGTGTGAGAGCGATTCTCATCCATCTAAGAACACGCTGAATGTAGTATATCATAACTAATAACTCTTCGACGCGTCCACTTGAGTACCATCCTTTTCACTCCGATCATGCTTATCACTCTACTCAAGGGAGCTTGCTTTATCAAGGACAGCTCTATCCAATCTCATTAGCTGCTGTCTCGAGATAGGTTTGACATTCTTGGCTTTTGACATCACCAATGCATAATGCAAGTCTGTGAACTTGGGCCACTGAACTTGAAGCAAAACCTGTAGGAGAGGAGCTTTGGAAGATAGGGAACTAATAACTTCGGTAACGGTTGTTTCCATGCCAGGATCGAAGTGATAGAGAGAACAACGGTCCTTGATGAATTGAATTCCAAGAGTAAGATATGAAGAAGAAAAACAAATAAAACATGTTCATAAATTTCATGAAATCATACCTTGTAACAATGTTGGTGGAGAACAGGATGTTAGATAATTTCATGATGTAACCCATATATTTTGGTTTAATCATTTAAGTATATTAAATCTCATTAGTTAATTGAATACGAGATATTAGGTTTAATGAAAATAAATAATGTGACCATCACGCGATATATGGAAAATAACGAAACAAAGGCCAAGAGAGAGAAAACAAAATTTAAGAATATCTTTAAGATTATTGGAAATTATCTGTTTAGAAAGTATTGGAAATAATGGATCAAGGTATGCTTATGTTATTGTGAGACATTATTAGATTCTAAGATCCTACAATTTATGTGTTTAAATTTTACATGATAAAGTTTTCATGTAAGAAAGATTAGACGGATGATTAACTGATGGTTATTGGGCACAGTTTATATAACTGACGGTATATATACATTGTAGATGCCGGTAGTTGACACTTACGGCTAATCGATAATTCCTTTCTGGGTTAACGATGATTTGGTATAGTATGAAACATGCAGATGACGGCATCTACGTTAGAGTTAATGGCAACATTAAAGAGTACAATATCAATTACAGGAATGTTCATTGTTTTCTCCGACTATTACCTTAAAAACTTTATTTAGTAGCAGAAAGATTTTTATCGTATATAATGGTTGAACATAAATGACTTTTAGCTAAATACATTTTTACTCTCTCTCAATATGGCACATCTAGTGGCGTCTTTATCTTCTGCTCCTTTTAGTTGAAAATGTTTTTGTACAGTTTATATACTCGGCGGCAATTGATAATCGGAACAAATAAATCATACAGAACACTATCCGATCAAGTTGTTTGCAGAATGATCACTGTTATGGTAATTGCTTGTTAAAAAATAGTCTTACTGAAGAGGAAATTGGTGTTAATCGCTCTCAATATCACGAAGGTTTTTGCAAAGATCATGGTTTTGCCATATCCGCAAAACACACCAAATTATCCTGAATGACAAATGTAACGCTTTCTAGATAGAGTTACGTAAGATAGACAGCAATCAGGAGCAACACATTATAGAATTACGGTCATTACCACTTTCACTTTCAGCTGTAAAACAAAATCACAATGTTTGCCTTGAAAAATTACACGTTGAGTCATCAGAAGTTATTAATTTTCTTTCTTCCACTAAACTGCAAGACCTAATAATTAAAAATGGATGTAATTGGTGTTAGCTATGCAATCATCAAATTTTATAATTCCGATAAAAAGAAAAACGATGAATTCGCTAATGTATTGTTGTTATGCTATTGTTAGCCTTGATCCAATTTTTTTAATTTCTCTCTAAATTCTATTATTTTAAAAAATGTTTTAAATTGTGAATGGTAATTATAATTACATTACAGTTATAATTAAACTTCTTATTACAATTGTATTTACATTCGCATTGTAGGCTTGAATCATCAAAAACTATAATGTTCCTTTTTTTTTTAAATCACATTTAGTAATTAGAAATTAATTTAATTAAAATTTGACTATAGAATTATAAATTTTTATTATTCTAATTCAATTTAAAATTAATTAATTGAATTTAAATTGATTGAATTTTAAATTAAATTCCAAAATTTTAAAAATAAAAATTTTAAATGAAAATTTACACTTTACGTCTAATCTAATCTGAAATTTAATTGTATATAATCAAATAAAATCTTGATTCGTGTTTATCTTTTGCACGTCTCATTTTCTTCTCTAATGACAGCTGTTAGCCTTGTCTGAAACTAAACAAACTTTAGTTAATCCATCAAGCCACGTCGCCACATATCTTGTCCTTTTCTCTATTTCACAGCCTCCACCCTTGTTTTTAATGGAAGAAAAAGTGACTGCCACGTTCTTCTAAAAGTGTCTTTTCTGTTTCTTTGTCGACCTAAACCAATGCGTAGGCATGAATTTCTTTTTTCTAATAAAAATAAGCAGATATTTTAAGTGGTCTTTTCGGTGAGAACATTTGAGTCGGAGTTAGAAATTTGATTAAATTAGACTGTCATAGTTATTTATTAATATAGTAGAAATTCTACTAATTTTGATAAATCCGTTAGATAATTTTTGGAGTGAAAATTATGATTCACACCCAAAAGTGTATAAGAGACAAGAAATATATTATAAAACGAATAACCTACTAAAAAACCCTAGGGTAATCTACCGACGAATTATTTAGATAAACACAAACTAAATGTACACCAAAATATAATATAAAAATATACAGGTCTCAATACCCCTTCAAGTTGGCGCATGGTATCACGTAGCGGAAATTCATCCAACCAGAAAGGTTATATTTTTCAGTGGACTTTGGAGTCATCTAGAAGATTCTCCACAATTCTACCATATTCAGGATAAGGCTAGAGATAGGTGGAAGACTCTAGAACCTTGTAGAGTATTGTAGATAATATTTGAATATATAGATATTTGTAGAGAATTCTAGATGACCATTGTGAGCCATTGGATCAAATTGATCATACCGCCCATTGAGGAGGTGGAAGGCTATAAATAGCCAAGAGACCTCATACCTCATGGTATGTAGAGTTCTTTGAGTTATAAGAGCTTTCTCCATATTCTCCAAATTATCTTGTGTTCCTTTCATCTTTCATACCTCAAAGTCGCTTCCGCAAAGTGTTCGATCTAAGTACTCTTAAGGAGTGCTTGTGAAAAGGCTGAACTAGCATTCTAGCCAAGGAAGGTGTTTCCAAGTCGAAGAGTTTGCTAGTGTCGCACGGTTCGCAAGGTGTTTAAGATCGAGCCCGTGACAACGGACATCGTAAATGCCCAACTTACTCCAAAAAAGTTGATACTACGAGCAACCAAGAGCTTTAGTGAATAAGTTTGCAGTTTGAACTTTAGTCCAGATATGGTAGGTGCAAATCATGCCTGGCTAAATGTGCTCTCGGACGAAGTGACAGTCAATCTCAATTTGTTTTGTGCACCCATGAATTAACTGTAATATGAATGGCTGATAAATTATCACGAAATAAAACCATCGAGCTCAGATGATCAACTCGTAAATATGTCAATAAAGCTTTGAGCCATAAGAGCTCACTCATAGTAGCGACCATAACCAAATACTTAGCCTTAGTCAGAGAATGCGAAACGATGAGCTTCTTTTTAGTATTCCAAGAGATTGGGGACTGATCAAGCGTGACGAAATAGCTCATGACAAACCGTCTAGCGATAAGGTAACTTTCTCAATCGGAATCGTAGAAAAATCGAAGTCGCATATCATAATCAGTGCAAAGTAGTATCCCCTGACCAATATTACCCTTAAGATATCGAAGAACGCGTAACACTGCATCTAAATGCTCCTTAAGTGGTGCCTGGGAAAATTGAGACAAAACATGCACCATATATGAAATCTCAAATCTAGTAATTGTGAGAAAAATCAACCTACCAACGAGTTGACGATACCCACTATCATCCTCAAGAATTGGGCCCTCGACCAAACCCAACCGGTGGTTTTGCTCTAAGGGTGTCTCAGTTGGCTTACACCCAAGAGGCTCATCTCCAACAAAATATCCAACGCATACTTGCGTTGGCATGAAAACAATCCTTCCACAGATCTTGCAACCTCAATACCTAGTAAATACTTCAAATTGTTTAGGTCCTTGATAAAACATCGATTTAGATATGTGTTAAAAGCAGAACAAGCTCCAGAATCACTACCCATCAAAATGATGTCATCAACGTAATTGAGCATTCCCAAAAAAATCGCACCTCAACGATATGTAAATAAGGAACAATCCGCTTTAGACTGAATAAATCCATACATCTCTAGGGAATCAAAAAGCTTAATGAACCAATTTCTGGAGGCTTGTTTAAGACTATATACAGACTTTAGAAGTCTTCAAAGTTGCCCATCTCGACCGTGATCAAACCCTTGAGGTATCTTTATATAGACTTCCTCATTAAGATCACTTTGAAAGAAAGCATTGTTCACGTCCATCTGATGAAGCTCCCATCCTCGCCTAACCGCAAAGGAGAGAAATGCTCAAATTGAGACCAATTTTGCAACCGATGTGAACGTGTCATGAAAGTCTAAGCCCTCAATTTATGTGAACCCGTTGTCGTGTATCGCTCGATCGTATCATCTGACTTGTGTTTGGCCTTGTATACCCACTTGCAATTGATAGGCCTCTTCCCAAATGGTAAAGCCTCAATTGTCCATGTGCGATTGGCCTTAAGTGCCTCAATCTCACGTGTCATGGCCTCAATTCATCGAACATCCTTCACGACCTTGACATAATTGCGAGGTTCTATGTTGAATCAATAGCTCCCAAGAATGCACGGTGACTACGAGAAAATTTGTCAAACATTACAAAATCACTTAATGGATAAGGCGTACCTGAAATGCACTCATGAAGTGGCAACTTATGGGGAGGTCAAAATCATATCACAAAAATCAAGATGATGCCCGTGTCATCTCTGAACAAGATGTGGCCTATACTTACATCCAGCTGGGCTCTCGGTAACTCGAACACCTTTTCTAGAAAGCATCCCAACCCGATTCCTAGGTGAGTTCTAGGCTATATTTCCAAGGGCCATAGTTATAAAAAAAATAACGTTTTCATTATACCTAGATGGCAAACGAGTTTGGTGACGTGGTCGTGAAGAACTTTCTTCAACTCGCTCTTCAATATTCATAGAATTCGTGTTTTCCACCCTCAGAGAAACGCCCCCTCTAGTAGAAGGACTCAACCCCCTCTCTCTTCCATGCTTTTAGACTCCTACTCATCTCCCTCACTCCTGACTTCACCACTTTCCCACAAATCAACAATGCCCTCAACACCAAGTGACACATTAGTAGTGAGAGCACTAATATCCGCAAAAGAGAATACACTCTCATGAAATGTTACATCTCTTGAATAAAAGAAAGTGTGTATATCAAGAACGTAAAAGTTTCTATGCTTTCTTTGTGTGGAGGTATCTGATAAACACACAACAGTGACTTCTAGGTGCAAACTTATCATGGTCCTTATGATACGCGTAACGCAAACAACCAAAAGCACGTATATGATCATATAAAGCACGGGTGCTAAAAATAATTTCAAAGGGAGACTTGCCCTTCAAAAGCACCGTAGGTGTCCAATTTATAAGATAAACGGCTGTGAGAACACACTCTCCCCAAAACTTTAAGGGCAAGTGCGATTGAAAATGCAAGGCCCAGGCAACCTCCAAAATATTTCTATGTTTGCATTCTACCCTCCCATTTTGTTATGGGGTGTTGATGCAACTTGTTTCGAATATAATACCCCTCTTAGCATAGAACTCCTTCATCAACCCCGAAGTTAAATCAAGCCCATTGTCACTACATATTCTTTTAACTTTCTTATTAAATTGTGTTTCAATGAGCACATAGAAGTCTATAAGATATTTAACACCTTCACTTTTTTCACACAATAAATATACCCAAATATATCTACTCCTATATCATCCACAAGAGTTAGAAAATAATGCGCATCACAATTAGAAGCAATCCGATATGCACCACAAAAATCATAGTGTATTAAGTCAAAACATTCAGCAGTAGTATTGGAACTTAAAGGAAACGTACACTAAGTTTGCTTTGCTCGAAAACAAGAGTCACATATGAAATTATTTGGAAATCTCAATCTACTAACTTATGGAATGAAAGATAAATGTCGACTCGACTAGTGCCCAAGGTAACAGTGCCACACTACTGAGGTATCCACTTGCTCCATCTTCAACCTGACATGCTCCCTTGGTGATTGGAAAAAGTAAACCCCCTATAAGCTTACTGACTTCAATCAACGTCTTCAAGATACGGTCCTGTATCACACAAAGTTAATCAGTAAAGATAATTGATATTTTAACTCAGGAAACATTTGAAGTATCAAGATCAAGATACAGGTTAAGGAAGGAATATATAACACATTAGATAACATGACTTTCTCGTTTAATACAACTCGACCCTTTTTGGTTGCAATCATTCTTGCCCTATTAGGCAACAAAATTGACACCAACATCGCTTCACCGACCTCCTCCATGAGCTCAAGTGTTCTTGTCATATGGTTTGATGCACCACTATTGAGAATCCACAAAAATTCACTACGCATCTTACCGGAAAGTTTGTCATTGTTTTCACAGTCCAAGAGAGCAAGTAACTTTTGAATTTGGTCACCAGAAAGATGTGGCACTCCCAAATTACCTTTAGATTGTTCCCCCGTTGTGTGAAAGGATGAAGCTCTACCTCGGGCCTTGTTTCTGGCTCATTGGTTGCTCCTAACCCATTGGTTCAGCTTTGGGCTCACAGAGCAGTCCATTCCTTGTTGTCAATTTCCAGACCTTGACCAAGAGGGCTATTGGGCAGGGCCTCGATTCTGCTAAGTTATGTCAGGCCGGACTGAGTGGTTGAACTCACATCCAAGAGGTCCGGTCCTCTAATCGGGATACGCCACCACTTCAAAACAATTCGAAGCTATGTGCCCTAGTCAATTGCAAACGTTGCAGTTCCTTTCGCCTTGATTACCCTTTGCTCTCTGTCCTCCAGAATTGTTTGAACGAGAATTTAATTTCTTTCAAATTTGAGCCGCCAAAGCCACCACCTCAACTCCATCATCTTGCTCGCATGCCATTTGGGATTGACATTGTTGTTTCACAACCAAAGAAGCTTTATTCACGGATGGGAGGGGATCCATGTTTAGAATTTGAGAACGAACAATTCTAAAAGACAAGTTTTCCAACCCAAACAAATATTGATGTGGTTTCTCCTCTCCCCTCTCTCTCTTAGGCGAGTTCTTTATAGACATTGCACGTGCATCCTCTATAGGTACAACTCGGGTCCTTCATATAACTTGCCAATTCATCCAACTTAGCCTTAAGAATTGTGTAGTATTTAGCTACACATATCCCTCGTTATCGAAGAGACAAAATTTCTCCTTTTAATTGGTGAATTCTTGGTGTGTTTCCAACCAAAAAATGCTTTTTCAAGTCATCCCAAGCAATCCTCACAATTGGTGCATATGCTACACTTCGTCAAATCTCCACCTCTAATGTATTTATTATCCAAGATCGTAAAGTGGAGTTACATGATTCCCAATTTGCCGATTCTGTTGTTAGCGTTATCTATCAATCCATTAACAAATCTTGCCTTGTTCTTGGCTTGCAAGGTGATCAAGAATGCTTTCTCTCACATATCGTAGTTATCAACGTTTAACACAATGGGTGTTAAAACCAAACACCCATACCCAAATTGTCCGATGGCGATAAGAAAAACGGAGAGGAAAAATCAATTGCCCTCTTCCCCCTTTCAATTTCTGCCTCCCCTGCCATTGTCACCGTACGTCACGTGGGGGCAAGATGTTCAAAGAAGATAGCACTTCAGCTATTCGGCTCTGATACCATGAAAAATACCACTCGATAATCTTTGGAGATAAAATTCCGATTCACTTATCTGTGTACAAGAGACAAAGAATATATTACAAAGCAAATAACCTACTAACAAACCCTAGGGTATTGACCCACAAATTATCTAAATAAGCTCAAATTAAATATACACCAAAATACAATACAAATAAACACAAGTCTCAATAAATTTTAATCTAATTTTTTAATTTATTCATCTTTGGTTATTTTAAGTCAAATTTTAAATTATAATCGGTAATCATATTTATTGGTTGTTACACTTAAATGGTGTTTTCAACTTTTGAAGTTCCTTGCATATTTAGCTAACTTGGTTTTATTGGCTTTCCGCTCGTTTTCTTCAGAGGTCTCGAGAAAAGGATAGTGACCGAAAATTGAGGAAGCATACAACCAATTTGATTATTTAAGTACATTAGGGTCGTTTCTCAGAATGTTTTCCTTCAAGCACGGCACTACATTGATTAGACTTATAAAAGCTACTTGGAGTTGCACACCCGCTCGCTATCATGACAAAAACTGTTAAGAGTGGCCAAAACCAATCCTAAATCAACATGTTCTTAGGCACTTCTTTAGTTTACCAAACTTTGGTGAAAGTGGACAAAATTCCCATGGCCCTCGTTGCATTACAGGTGTTCCATTTTCAGTTGGACGGTTGTTTTTCTGTCACTGGATTTGGTCATACTTTCTATTATTTTATGTTTCCTTATCTTTCATACGCTAATGCCGGTCTTTTTCGATCTCAAAAAGTTAAAACCATCACTCCAACGGCCACTCAACACCATATGATACGTTCTCACCGATATCCATTTCTTTTCTCCTAAGCAATAGGACCCACGTAGCAACCGCCATTGTTTCGTAAATCAGCTCATCCGCCTGCTGATTTTTTCTCGCGAAAATTCGCTAGGAAACATTTCCTCTCTCTTCCCTAAAAGTTCTCCCTATCCTTTTATTCTCTTTGTTGCGGCAAAGTATTGTTAGTTTCCTCTTCTGTACAACTAAATGGAGTTTGGAAAGTACATGTATATCCCCAACACTTTCTCTTAGTTTCTGAAATTTATCAATAAATTATAAAATCACGAGAGTTAGAATTTTCTTTGTTCGACTAAATTGCACGACTTCATAATTAAGCATATAAAGTTGGACCGTAGTTGACTTGCCACCATCACCGCCTTAATTTAAGTTTCAAATTTTATTCAGAGAATTAACATTATAAACTATTTCAAATAAATTATACACAGGATGATATATCCTAATAAAAATTTAAAAAACATATAATTTAAGGTACAATTTATTTACTATTAATATGTCAATCTAAGGTTTAAACTATAAAAGTTGTGAGGAGAATTTATTTCACTTTCACTTTCATTTTATAAATAAATTGAAATAAGATAATATTAAATAAAAGAAATATAGAATTTAAAGTGCAAATCACGTTTTTAAAATTCAAAATTTAGAGTCAGTTTTGTAATAAAAATTTTAATAGCTTCATTTTCGATTTGAAAAGGATTAATATGATGAACTACAGAATAATAACTTTTATGTTTTTAAGAAAAAGAAGGAATATGATTTCTTTTTTTTTCCAAACTTTATGATGTTCTCTTAGAAATTTTGCTAACTTGGTGTCTTTAGTTTTCTGCTCGTCGTCTTCAAAGTTGCCAAGATAAGGATGATAAGCGACCAAGAGCATAAAGCTATCTGTAAGCATAAACCAGATACAATTAGTTCAGTACATAATGGTCATCACCGCTATAATGTTTTCCCTTGAAGCATAGCAATACATTTATTACACTTACGAAAGCTACTTTATTTTGTGCACTCCACTCATTATCATATGAGAACTCAAATGGCCAAACCAATCACAAACCTACAAGTTTTTGGATTACGTCTAAAGTTTACCAAACATTGCCATAAACTTTGGAAGAAATAAACAAAACTCGCATGGCCCACATTGCACGACAAGTGTTCCATCTTCGATTGGACATTTGGATTAATTGGATTTGTTGATATTTCTATTATTTTATGTTTCATTATCTTTTCATATGCTGTCGCCGGTCATTTCAGACCTCACAATAAACCATATAATCCAATTGTTACTACTGACATACTGCTAGTGCTACCACTCAATGCCAATTATTTTTCCTCCTCCTCAATATCCATTTCTTTACTCCAAAGTAAGTGGACCCACATAATTTGTATATCAGTTCACCGCCTCCTAAATTTTTCTCGGGAAAATTCGCCGGTTATGTCTTATTTTTCGTTGAAATTCTTGTGATTGTTTCTTCTCTTCTCTAAAGCAAAAGATTGTTTCCTATTCTGAACTGCACTAAATCGAGCTTGCAAGTAAATATTTAGTTTCTGATGTTCTTGAGATGCACTAATGGAGGTAGAAACTGTAAGAGAATACCAACCTGAAAGTGGTTCTGATGAAACCAGACGGATCCTGTTCGGGAAGTACGAGATGGGTAGGCTTTTAGGACAGGGAACATTCGCTAAAGTCTACAAAGGTAAGAACATGGCAACTCAAGAATATGCAGCCATCAAAGTGGTCCACAAGGACCTGGTGAAGAAGCAAGGTTTGATGGATCAAATAAAGCGAGAGATATCGGTTATGCGCTTGGTCAAACACCCAAATATCGTGGAGCTGAAAGAAGTTCTGGCCACCAAGTCCAAGGTTTTCTTTGTAATGGAGTACGTCAGAGGTGGAGAGTTGTTTGCCAAGGTGGAGAAAGGAAAGTTGAAGGAAGATGTGGCTAGGAAATATTTTCGACAGCTGATCAGTGCTGTTGATTATTGTCACAGCCGTGGAGTTTCTCACCGTGATCTGAAGCCTGAAAACTTGCTGTTGGATGATAAGGAGGACTTGAAAGTATCCGATTTCGGATTTTCCGCTTTGCCAGAGCAGCACTGGAATGACGGACTTTTGCACACTCAGTGCGGGACTCCGGCGTATGTTGCTCCAGAGGTTTTGAGGAAAAAGGGGTATGATGGTGCCAAAGCTGATATTTGGTCTTGCGGTGTTATTCTCTTCGTTTTGTTAGCTGGATACTTGCCATTTAAAAATGTGAATTTGATGAAGATGTATGTAAAGATTTTGAAGGCAGAATATGAATTTCCTCCCTGGTTCTCTAAGGGTGCCAAGGAATTGATCTCCAAGCTTCTTATTGTTGATCCACGGAAAAGAATTACGATCCCCGAGATAAAGCAAACTTCCTGGTTTCAACGTCGAGTTCCTGAACCCATAGTCGTTGGTAACGATTTAAAAGACAAGGATGAGAGCAGACCGAAAAATAAAGAAGAAGGTTTAGTGCTAGGCAGCAAACATTCACCACCTTTTCTTAATGCCTTTGAACTTATATCCTCAATGTCATCAGTATTCGACTTGTCAAGTTTGTTTGAGAAGAGGAAAAAATGCTCTACTTTCACTTCAAAATGTCCAGTTCCAAAACTGGTGGGAAGATTGGAATCCGCGGCAAAAGAGTTGGACTTCGGTGTGGCCAGTGACAATGAATTTAAGGTGAAGATGCAGGGGAAATCAGAGGGAAGAAAAGGAAAATTGGAGATGACAGCTAAGGTGTTTGAAGTGGCTCCGGAGGTTTCGATGGTTGAGTTCTCCAAGTCATCAGGAGACACGCTTGAATACACCAAATTCTGCGAAGACCATTTAAGGCCTTCCCTCAAAGACATAGTCTGGACTTGGCAAGAGTAGCTTTGGTTAAGGTTGTATCATGTTTGAATTTTAGCCAGTTCCAAGATTGCTGTAAATACTAAAAATTTTATGTTGCAACTGAAGTGATCCATTTTTCTGCACTAAAATAGCATTGTCTCATATCGCTGTAGTCTATATCAGGTAGGTAGTCTGTATTGAATTATGAGGAATGTAACACTTAATACTTCAACTCGAATGGTGTTCTTATCCATTTTGTATGGTAGTTATAATTTCATGAGACTGTTTCATGAAATCTTCTCTGCATGACACTTGTTTTGATTCTTCAGACCTCAAGTAAACTTGGTCTTATTGCTGTGTAAATATATAAAATCTCGGACAGATTAAATCCAAAAGTAAGAGATGGCTTCTCCAATAAAACGTTAATCATTTATGAAAGGGGTGTGGAATCATATTTAATCATGCAACTTCCTGTGAAGACAAACCCGCCAGCTTTGGTACGACAGGTGGTTTTCAGGATTCGTCCTGCTTTTTTCAGACATTTCTTGCAATCTACATTAGAAAGATCTCTACTGCACTGAACAAACCCGTAAATCGGGTTTGCATGTCCCACCTTCATATTTCCTGCGGCGAAGAATTTCTCACTTTTAGAAGCTTCTTTGATCAGCCACCGAAAGATTTTTCTTTTGTCCCGCACTAATGCTATGGGATACGGCATTTTATTTGGACTGCAGCCGTGAACTTGGTTTTCCAGGTCAATCTGTGAGAAGAACTTGTTGAAGAAATGAAAAACCGATCAGTGATTGATCGGAGAAGAAGAGAAATGGGAAAGATTTTTTGCTATTAAAAATTCCTTTTTACAGAATGTACAGTGTTGCTTTTATAAAAGGGAACCTGTAACTAATTACACTAATTCTAACTAATTGAACCTGTAACTAATTACATTTTAATTCTAACTAATTAACAAAACTAATCCTCTTATCTTCAACAGAACTTGCTCTTTGAGTACTTCAACATGCAACTAGCGTACCATATTATGCCTCCTCTGTTAAGTGAACACCGCTTTCTGATCTCTTTTCCCGCACCGTCAACACAAGTTCTGCAATCATCATGGTTCATATCGCCTCTACAAACAGCAATCCCGTGCACCGTGTTTGTTCCTTCGCCGATTGAATCTCGACCATAACCAATGTCCGGAGTCAAATCTGACAAGGAGCTAATAAGCTTGTTGAGGTTGGCCTCAAAAGGGCTTTGGGCTTTGAAGTCGGGTTTAAAACAGCTGCTGCTTATCACCTCAATCCCAACAACAAGATGAAGAGTATTGAGTGAGAGTAGAAACAGACTGTAACATATTTTGAGAAAGACACTTTTTGCCATTTGTTTAAGCTCAGGACTGTGCAGGTTTTACACATCTTTGTATGTATACGTATAGTACATGGCAGTAAAGCCCAAATGTTGGAATCAGCGTGTGAAGCATTGATTGAACAAGTGAGAGAAAAAAAGTTCTAGAACTAGTTTTATAAGTAAAAGATATACACATAATTTTATTTATTCTGAAAGTTCTATAATTCCTTTTGCAGTTTACTATTGGCGTACATTGCAACTTTAGGATTCTGATTCCTGACGCTTATGCATATTCCCCATTTGTTCATTCCATAATGACAAGTGAATTGCGTACTCAGTTCATTTACGTAAGAAGCCTCCATATGACAGCAACGAGACCTTTTATTGCTAATTTAACTAGCTAGGTTGATGTCTCACGACAGCTTTTTGAACATCTTGTGATATCTTTTTACCGATGCATCAAAAAATTGTAAAGTTTTAATCTATATTTAGTTCTTTTTATTTTCTTCATCTAGATTTAGATTTTTGTAACAAAGAAATAATTCGTATGAGCACAAACTTCGATTTTTGTTCGTCACCAATCAACGTGGTGTTCTTTCCCAAAAAATGTTTTTATATGGATTTCTTCTTCTATTTATCATCTCTTGTAATTGTGATAGTGCTCAAGTAATAAGATTGAACACTGGACCATCAAATGTGTTATAAAATGAATATTACATCCATAAAGGATCTTTAAATTACAATGTTATATAGTTTTGTATTTTAATCAATGATTCTCATTCACGGAAAATAATCCATTCGAGGTCTATTAAAAAGATGTTGCTTTGCATATTAGACTTATCGCACTGTATAGACATTAAAATTCAACATAGCACCACCAAGAGGTTTTCTTATTTGAAGCTTTTACACTCTCTAATCCTTTTTGATGAATGCAAAGTGATTAATGTGTGAAGTCCATCAAAATGATGAAAGTTAGACATTTAGAGCTTTGTTTTTTCAACCGCATTTACTTTTTATTTGTATCAGTTAAAGACACATTATTAACAAAGGTTTTCAAGGATGAGTGTACAAGAACACAAAAATTATATCCAAAAAAGAGACAAAACAGCTTCAAAACAATGTACGTTATCATAAAGTTATCCATAATATTGTTCGCTAGTTGATATCTAGAAATCATAATATTATTCTCTAGTTAATGTCAAGAAAAGCAAGCGACAAAATGACAGCAAAAAAGTAAGATTTTGTGCTTGTATACTTCAATTTACGTACAATCCCTGGCATCGAAAATGGATATTCATGAATTGTCGGACCCAATTTTACAATCTCAAGTCCCTATAAAAAGGGGTATGGTTTTTAACTTTTTATTGCATACATACATATACTGGCATTTTCTAATTGACCAATATCAAGTTAACAACAGGCATCTCTAGACTTTCACTTGCCCATTTATATGTAGACATGGTAAAACGTGATCAAATTGTCCCCGCAAAGATGTTCATCTCAAAACATGTCATAACGAACTATTGTTGTCTTCTCTCATTCGCTCTTCTACATCATGTTGTAGGGTTTGAAGTGCTTAGCGGTACTTGTTTTAAGCTCAGTTCCAGAGCCAATAGCCCTTTTGAGGCAAACCTGAACATGCTTATAAGCTCCATGTCAAATCATACTCCTCCACCAGGGTATTGGCGAGACTCAATCGGCGAAGGAATAAACACCGTATATGGCATGGCTCTATGTAGGGTTGACCTCAGCGAAGACGACTGCAGAACTTGTGTAAACGCTGCAGGGGCTGAGCTAAGAAAACGATGTACGTTTACCAGAGGAGGCATCATATGGTATGATACTTGCCTGTTGAAGTACTCGGGGGGTAGAAAATTCTTCTCTCACATTGACCTGAAACACACGTTTCATGCATGTAGCCCTAATGATGTGAACTATCCCAGGGCATTAAGACTGTTAAAGAGTCCAAGGTTCATTAGCTTGGGCTGACTCATCCGGCCCATTCGATCCATTGCAGAACCCATCCTACACATCTTTTATTTTCGGCTGCTCATCTTTGTTTTTGTCTTCACTTTGTTGTCCTTTTAATTCTTAAGTCTGTACAAATACCACACACACACACCGCACACTAGCCGCCCTTACAGTTATGCACACCCCAGACAACAGTACATAGTTACAGAACAAATAGCCAATAGCATTGTTTCACATTTGATATAAATATGCCTCCTGTACAGAAAATCAACATGATGAAATGAATACATTTCTTCGTCCATACTAGCCCATTTTTCATGGTATCAAAGCTCAAGGTCTGATCCACTTAATACTACCCACCGAAAATGGCAAACACAGCTAAAGAAAGTGAGACCAGCTATCTTAACCCTACACAAAACCCAGACGTAGACAAATATTCCATTACCAATACAGAGAACCCAGGTGCTGCTCTTGTTACTACCCTGTTCAATGGCAACAATTACCTGACTTGGAGCAAATCAATGATGATTGCTCTATGTGCTAAAGACAAGCTATCATTCATCGATGGGACATGCACGCAACCAGCAGAGGACAATCAACTTCTGGCGAGATGGAGAAGGGCAGATTCCATGGTCAAATCCTGGATCCTGAACTCCATGACCAAGGAACTCAGTGATGCCTTCTTATCTTTTTCCACGGCCAGGGAACTCTGGGAAGAGCTGAGGGAGAGATTCGGGGAAGCCAACGGTCCACTGTTGTACCAGATAGAAAGGGAGATTAGCTCTTTTAAACAAGGTAACCTCACCATCTCTGCTTACTACATCAAACTAAAGAAACTTTGGGATGACTTAGCTAGCCTCAACCCTATGCCTACATGTACTTGTGAAGCTGCTAAAGCCATTTCTACCAAGGAAAATACTCATAAACTTGTGCAGTTTTTTATGGGTTTAAATGAAGACTACGAGCATGTAGTGAATCAAGTTATGCTGATGGAACCTCTGCCCATGGTAAACAGAGCGTTTGCCATGATGCAAACTGTTGAAAGACAGAAGGCAGTAAATGCCAACCATGATAACAACCTAAGTGTGGCTATGATGGAAAAACAAACTAATCCTAACCCAAAGAAAGCCGGCAGGAGTACCAGCAGAAAACCATTTCAAAGGAAGGAAGATAAGTACTGTGAGAAGTGTAAAAAGACAGGACATGCCATAGAGACTTGCTTCAAGATCCATGGCGTGCCCGACTGGTACAAGGAGCTGACCGGACAGAGGAGTAGGGCAAACTTGGTTACAGCCAGAGACTCACCTGCAGACAATCAACATGAGTTCAATGAAGACAGTGAGAAGAATGGACCAATCCCACATGGCATAGCAACATTCATCCAACAGGAAATATCGAAGGCGATCAAAGGGAAAGCTACAAGTGAGGTAAAGTTTGGAGGAGGATTGGCAAATTACGCAGGTAATAGCTCAAGCTACATTGATACACATAGTAGAAAAAACAGTTGCACATGGCTAGTTGATTCGGGTGCATCATCACACATGATCACAAATCTGGATTTTTGTCATAAAGTCGAAACAAACAACAAGTATGAACCAATGACACTCCCAGATGGCACCAAGCAAAGTGTAACACACATCTATGAAGCTACTATCGACAATAAGATTGCCCTCAATGACATCTTACGCGTTCCTAATTTTTTCAAGAATTTACTCTCAATAAACAAGCTCACTACACAGAATAATGTTGCTGCCATCTTCACATCTAATGATTTGTTTTTGCAGGACCTACAGACTAATGATGTTGTTGCTGTTGTCAA
>JAOSBN010000005.1:6145697-6192685 GCA_027563595.1 Erythroxylum suave | reverse complement strand
CATTGAAAAGCAGTATAACACCAAAGTTTTGAAAGTACAATCTGACAATGGTAGAGAATTCATAAACCAAGAGTGCACACAGTTCTTTGCCAAAATGGGAATCATGCATCAAAAGAGTTGTCCATACACACCACAACAAAATGGTGTGGTAGAAATCAAACATAAGCACCTATTACAAATGACTAGAGCTCTCCTATTCACAGCACACTTGCCAAAGTAGTTTTGGGGGGAGGCCCTCCTCACTGCCAGTTACCTTTTGAACCGAATCCCAACCAAAGTTTTAAAATGGGAAACCCCTTATGAGAAACTACATCAGAGGAAACCCAGTTATGACCACCTTAGAATATTCGGGTGCTTGTGTTTACAAGGCACCCAACAAAACCAAATTAGACCCCCGATCCCAAAAGTGCCTTTTCCTTGGGTATATGCCCGACTACAAAGCCTACAGAGTTATGGACATAGACACAAGGACTATATTTTGCTCTAGGGACGTAAACTTCCTTAAAGACACTTTCCCTTTCACACCAACCCCACCGAATCCTGAGAAGAGACACCTACCACTATTTCCCTACACCCCAATAGAGCCAGCAGAAACACAAACACATAAAGATATCCCAAATACAGCAAGCCCACACAATGCAGACCTCATACCCGAAACCATAAGCACACAGTCATAACCAGAAACCACAAATACCCAAGAGTTCACACCCAATCCTAATGTAAGGAGGAGTCAGCGAGTACATACCTTGCCCAAATACCTCGATGACTATGTTCTTCAAGCCTCTGCTCATCACTCCACTTCTGCACTTGATAACACTGACGGCATTTTTCAGTTCTTTGGTCCTGCAGGAACATCAGAGGAAGCCAATTTTAGCATTCACATCACACATAAGCCAAGATATAAGGCATTCGTAGGCAATGTATCTATTGTGTTTGAGCCACTATCCTATAAGACCGCAAGTCAAACAAAAGAGTGGGTGGACTCCATGAATTCACAACTAAAGGCCTTGGAAAACAATCACACATGGGTCTTGACACAATTACCCAAGGGAAAACGAGCTATAGCCTCCAAATGGATATATAAGGTAAAATACAATCCGGATGGCACAGTTGACAAACTCAAATCCAGGTTAGTAGCAAAGGGATTCAACCAACAGTAAGGGGTGGATTATTCGGAAGTATTCTCACCTGTGACTAAAGTCGTGACTATCCGGACACTACTAGCCATAGCTACTGTCAGACATTGGCCAATTCTACAATGTGATATCAATGATGCCTATTTACATAGTCATCTAGAAGAAGAGTTATACATGCTACCACCACAGGGCTACAAGAAAGCACAGGCGGGTGTAGTATGCAAGCTACTAAAGTCCATTTATGGACTCAAACAGGCTGGGCGACAATGGCACAAAGAACTGACCACCAAACTTAAGACCATAGGGTTCAACAGATCGGAAGCAGACCATTGTCTCTATACAAGAGGTCAGGGAATCGACTTCATTGCTATTATTATCAACGTGGATGACATTCTTCTCATCGAGGCTCAAGAAGACTCCCTCCACTCAGTTAAGCTAGCTTTACATGCAAAATTCACAATTAAGGACTTAGGGTATGCCAAGTTCTTCCTAGGAGTTGAAATAGCTAGATCGGTGGAAGGCATGACTCTCAGCCAAGGCAAGTACATACGAGACATTCTGCAAGAAACCCACCTTCAACACTGTAAACCATGTCTAACACCTATAGTTCCCGGAACTAAACTTACCATTGATGATGGTGATCCACTCCCTGATCCAGAACGCTACAGACGTTTGGTAGGCCGACTCCAATATCTGACCTTCACGTGACCTGACCTTACCTATGTCACACAACAACTCAGTCAATTTATGACGACCCCGAGATAACCACATTGGGAAGCAGTGAAGCACGTTCTTAAGTACCTCAAGGGAACGCAAAATCGAGGGTTATTTTACCCAGCCCATACCGACCTTCAACTCACCGCCTACTCCGATTCGGACTGGGCTAGTTGCGCTTTTAGCAGGAGATCCCTAACCGGTTTCTGCGTCTTCCTCGGCCAATCTCTGATTTCCTGGAAAACAAAAAAACAATCGACGGTCAGTCGATCCTCGGCGAAAGCAAAATACCGAAGCCTCGCCTCCACCACGTGCGAGCTCAAGTGGATTGCCTAGCTTTTAGCTTATTTACAAATCGAAACAACCGGCGGCATACCTCTTTTTTGTGACAACCAGGCCGCAATCCATATCTCCAAGAACTCCGTCTTCCACGAGCGAACGAAGCACCTCGAGATCAATCTCCACCTGGTCCGTGATGCGGTGAGCCAAGGTTCCTCCACCTCCGACATGTTCGCACCGACCACCAACTTGCTGACCTGTTCACGAAGCCTCTCACCGCACGAGTCTTCTCCACTTTACTACTCAAGTTCGAATCTGCGTCTTTACCCGGAGATCAGACTTGAGGGGGGGCTGTTAAAGAGTCCAAGGTTCATCAGCTTGGGTTGACTCATCAGGCCCATTCGATCCATTGCAGAACCCATCCTACACATCTCTTATTTTCGGCTGCTCATCTTTGTTTTTGTCTTCACTTGGTTGTCCTTTTAATTCTTCAGTCTGTACAAATACCACACACACACACCGCACACTAGCCGCCCTTACAGTTACGCACACCCTAGACAACAATACATAATTACAGAACAAATAGCCAATAGCATTGTTTCACATTTGATATAAATATGCCTCCTGTACAGAAAATCAACTTGATGAAATGAATACATTTCTTCGTCCATACTAGCCCATTTTTCAAAGACGACAGAAACGAACACTGTTTAGATGGTTGATCAAAGAGGCTTTCAACAGCGCCAACTTGTACGCCACTGGAGATGTGAAGGTGGCACTTGGAAGTCCAATTTATGGTTTGGCTCAATGCAGCAGAGATCTTGCCCCTCGACATTGTTGAAAAGACGTGTAATAAGAAGGGAAAATGTATATCATCGATTCCTTTTTTAGGGTTTCTATGATTAGATAAAGTATTCTTCTTCTGGCTTTTGATGCAAGCACCAAATGTACTGCTTTTAACAGAATTTTTATAAAGTGTGATGGGGGAAATAAAATCTGAACTATATATTTTCTTTCATTGCCAAGTTTTATCCTTGAGATGTCCTCTCAGATTGTCGATTACTCCAATGTTTAGAAGCTTTATTTTTCTATAAAGAAGAGTAACTATCACTGTGGAAGTCTATTAAGAGGCACAATCCCTAACAGGAATGTTAAATTTTATATAATTGGGCCTAAGTAAACTGAGCACATATAAGCCCAAATGAGGTTCCATCCTAAAACCAATTGGTGATAAGAAGAGTAACTCACTAGGCTTATATGCATGCTCAAGGCCTTGTATTCTTTCAATGTCGGACAAACTCCCGCTTATATTTCAACAAGGAAATGACAAAATCACACAACAAAATTGGATAAAAGTAAAGGGAGAATCAGTCAAATTTCATCTCAAGCAAGTTTTTAAATTATAGACTAAAGATTGTAACAACTTCAAACAATGCAAATATAATTGTGAAAAATACAATTACAATTATGGTAAGTCGTAATAACGATCCAGGCTGCAACTACAATGTTACAAGTGATTCTAACCCAAGAGCTTGGTAGACTGGTAATAAGCCAAAGTGAAAATATATGTATTACTATAAGAATACTATGGCACAAAATGTTAAAAAGGCAGTTGACTGTGTAAAATGTCCCTAACCTAGAAGACCAGGTTTACAAAAATATAACCCCGATTTTAGTGCCTTTTTGATTACTAATGAAGTATATAGAAGCCACGTGCACAGCCTAAGTAGTTTAGCTACTTAATTAGTCAATACATTTTTGTTTTACGATAAATAAATGATAGTTGGGTGATTGTAAATGTGTGTGGTTTCTAATTTTTCAGATTCATACACGAGAACTTCTCCCTCTTCTCTTTCTTTGCCTTCTGTCATTTTTTTTCCTTCTCTTCTAGTTTCCAACTCTTTCTTTAGAAACTTCATTTTATCATGGTATTAGAGCTTTATATTTGGCTCTAATTCTTCTTAATCTCTCAAAATTTCTTTTTAATCACTTAAGATTCTTACTCTATTCTTCATTTCTAATCTTCTTTCCATCGTGAGTTTCTTAAATCCACGATTTTTGTTCTCTGTTCTTCATTTATGATCTTTAAAATCACTGCAATGACAAATCACAATCTTGATAGTCCTCTATTTCTTCATCCATCTGACAATCTTGGTCAACCTCTGATTCCTATTGTGTTTGATGGAAGCAATTTCAAAGACTAGCGACGTTCAATGTTGAAAGCCCTTTCAGCAAAGAACGAACTGACTTTTGTGAAAGGAACCCCAGCTCGTGATAATGATAATGCAAATTAATGGGATCGCTATAAGATATGGTCTACACATGAATTCCGGGAGCAGTTTCAAAGGAAATCCATAAGAGTGTTCTTGATTTTGATTTGGTTGAGAGCATGTGGCAGGATCTTGAGGAGAGATATACACAGACTAATGGTCCTAGGCTTTTCAATGTTACTTGTGAGCTGATTAATTGCAAACAATTAAATTCTTCTAATATAACAAGCTAAAAAGTCTATGGTATATGAAGAGTTATGTTAAAGCTCGTATTAATTGCACATGTGGTCAATGCTCCTACAGTATTAAAAAGAATCTCGAAGATTCAGGTCAACAAGACAAATTTATGAAGTCCCTAATGGGCCTTAATGATTCTTATAAGAATATCAAAGGCAATATTCTTATGATGAATCCTTCGCCAAGTCTGTTTAAGGGATTTTCTCGGTTAATGCAGGAAGAAGTTTAAAGAGAATTTGATGATTATGGTAGTACAGGCATAGGTCTAAACAAAGCTGCTCTTCTTACTACATAGGGCAAGTACGATTCTAAAAGGAGCTTCTCACCATATGAACACTATGAAGGATCATCAAATTCTTATGGCTATCCAACTTGGCATTCTGAAAGAAAAAAGAGGCCTTAGAAAAGTGGAGTCAAGTATGTGCCAAAAAAGAAAGAAAAGAAGGAGTCAGTAAAGTTTAATTCCAGAGCCAATGCTGTCATAACAAACGTTGGATCAATTGAGAAACCTGATTTGTAAATGTTCAAGGATCAACTGTTTACATTACTAGACCAATATATCTCCCCTACTCATTAAGTCTTAGACACACCAGAAGTAAACTTTGCAAGTAATCTATCATGTTTTACTGTGAATCTTAAAGCTAAAACCTAGATTTTAGACAATGGTGTCACTCATCATGTTACTCATGATTATTCAATGCTATATGATCTTGTTCCTGTTAATAGAAAGTTATCTGTTACTTTACCTAATCGAAAAGTTGCTAAGATCTTAGCTACTGGTAAAGTTGTATTGGTTGATGATCTTCAATTGAAGAATGTGTTGTGTGTTCCTTCCTTCAAGTTTAATAGGGTGTCTATTAGTAAATTGACTAAAGATTTGAATTGTTCTATGATGTTTCAACATGGTTCTATTGTATTCAGGATTTACCAACCAGAAACAAGATTGGGATTTATAAGCTAACTAATGGACTGTATCAACTAACTATCAATCTAACACTGCTGCTGCTACCTACTTTCTTACCTAATAAGCCACCTATCTTTGATGTTTTCAAGGTGTGACACTTGAGACTAATTGTGATACTTGCTCTTGCACTATATGTCCTATAGCTAAACAAACAAAGTTAGCCTTTCCTTTAAGTATTAATAAAACTGACAAAGCATTTGAGCTTTTACACTGTGATGTCTGAGATCCCTGTAGTTCAATTATTGTCTCTGGCTATAGGTACTTTCTAACACTTGTTGATGATTATAGCAAGGCTACATGGACATTTCTTGTGCAGCATAAATCCTAAAGTTTGCAGCTTATCAAGGAGTTTGTTAGAATGATGCAAAATCAGTTTCAAACATCTATAAAGGTATTAAGAACTAACAATGGTGGTGAATTTATAAGTGCTGAAACTATAGATTATTACAGAAGCCGGGGAATTTCTTGTCAAACATATTATCCTTTCACCCCTTAGCAAAATGGGGTTGTAGAAAGGAAACATATGCACATTTTGGAGGTTGCAACCAGGTTTTAAACAAATTTGTCAATTCACTTCTGGGGAGAATGCATACTGACAGCAACATATCTCATTGTGAGTAGACAATTAAGGAAATGAGAATGGGATGAACATTTGCACAATTTCCAAATGTTTATTCCTTAAAGAAAATAGGAATGTAGCCACCTTATCCACAACGAATGTTTATCCAACAAAATCCACCAGAGTCGGTTAAGAATCAAGACTTGATTTGTAAGTTTGTTGGGTGAGATGTTCAGACTACCTTCTATTTTAGGGAGGCAGAAATCAATCCATTTGACCTCTGCTGCACCTTTAGATCCATCCACATGACTCCACAACAAATTCCTTTACAATCTTTCAATAATTTTAGTAAGGCTTTGGGAGAAAAAGACATGGGAACTCCAATATATATGCAAGGAATTTAGTTCCAATTGAATCAGTTGGAGTTTACTCACATAAGAAAGATGTTTATTTACCCATAAATTGATGCGTTTTTTAATACGTTTAATAAGGGGTAAACTTTCCTGGTAATTAAGTCATTTAGTAGTCACTGGAAGTCCCAAATACATAATTAGGGGGTTGGTGGAGCACATACCAACAATTCTTGCAATAAGTTGTTGGATATCTGAGGTAGCTATGAAAAGATGAAGTGGCTCTTTTCAAGATTGATTTGCAACCGAGTATATCTTTTAAAAGTAGCAAGTGCCTTTACAAAAGTGTTGATGGAAGACATCTGAGCTCTACAGGAAAGAAGGAGGTCATCCGCAAATCCAAGATTAAGTAACACATTTCTTTTACATTTGGTAAATTTTAGATTTTGCTGCAATTCATGTTTGATGATAAAGATGAGAACTTCCATGCATATAATAAATATATAGGGGGATAAAGGATCCCCCTATCGTAGACCCCTAGCTTCTTGAAAAATTTTAAAAGGACAACCATTGATAAGTATGGCCAAAGAGGCAGTAGAGATACATTGCTTTAAACAATTAATGAAAATATCTGGAAACCCAAAAGCATGAAGCATGATCCATATAAATTCCCAGCTGATGTTATCAAAAGCTTTATGAAAGTTGATCTTCATTGCACAGTTTGGTCAACAATTAGATCGAGAGTAGCCTTTAAGAAGTTCTTAGATGATTAGGATGTTATCTCCATTATGTCAATCCTTCATGTAAATGCCTTAGTACTAACTAATCAAAGATGATAATACTATCTTCAATCCGTGGTAAGTAGTTTAGAAATGATCTTATAAAGAAAGTTTGTGCAAGTTATGGGGTGGAAAATTTGCAAATGTAGAAGGATTAAGACCTTTAGGGATCGAGCATAGAAAGGTGCGATTGATTTCCTTAAGGATTATTCCATTTGTAAAGAATTCCTTGACAGTTTGTTTCACAAAATTGCCAATAATATGCCATGATTTTTGGAAAAAAACAAAGCCATTGAGGCCATTAGGCTCGAGGGGCTTTAGTACCATCCATTACAAAGACTACTTTTTCAATTTCACTGTCCTCCATAAATTGGATCAGAAATGCCATATCAGTAGGAGAAATTGCTTCAAATGCAGAGAGCTTAGATCTGAAAAGGATACCATCATTTAGCTAGTTTTACCAAGAAGAGAAGTGAAATAGTTTATAGCTTCTTCTTGTATGTCATGAAAATTTAGAAGTAAAGATCTAACTAAAGAATTAATGGAATGGATTTTATTGAAGTTTTTCCTTACAAGGATGGATTTGAAGAAGAAACTAGTATAACGATCACCATACTTGAGCCGGGTAACCTTTGTTCTTTGTTGAAGTAGAGAATGGTGATTATTCACAGCCTGCAAATAATTAGTGATTGCATGCTTTTCCTTATCCAGTAGCTTTTGATTTACAAAGGATTCAAATCAAACAATGATTAAATGGTTTCAATTTTGATCGACATGAGTGAATAGCATATACAGGGGAATCACGGATAGAAGTCGGTAGTTTAAGTTCATGTTGGATGTGTTTCAACTTTTGAACATAACGAAATTGTTTTGTTCCTGCATGTTGGAGACCAACACCCTTCTTACAAGCTTCAGGGAAACCAATATCATTCACAAGATAATTATTAAAGCAAAAGGGAAAGTGAGACCTGATTGTCTAAAACAAACTACTAACCACAATAAGGGAGTGATCTGAAAATAATGGGTCCTTAAAACTACAAGGAAAATGCCATTTTGAGACGGAAATTACCGACGGAAAATATAAATATTCCGTGGGTAGAACAAATTACCGATGGAATTTACCGATAAAGCAAAGTGTCGTAAAATCGATCGTAGCTAATAATTACATTTGTTACCATCTGCAAATTTGTCGTCATAAAATTTTTAACCATAGACAACTATATTGACGGCTTACTGAGTGACTGACTGTTGGTAAATTGTAACGACGGAAGTCTGTTTTCTGTCAATATATTTACCGATGGTCCAAGTTTACCGTCTGTAAATTTGCTTATAGATTACCGACAGATTTGATATTCTGTCAATATTTATTACATTTATTATCGACGAAAAAATGCATTGACTATCGGTAATTTGTGTATGTAGTTACCAACGGACATTTTTTTTGTCTGTAAATTTATTTCTTAATTTTTTAAAATTATATATTGTCATTATATTGAAATTATAGTTAATACATAATTTTAATAATTATATACTTATAGTATATATTTAATTTGGTTAAATAGAATTTTTGATTAATGATTAAAAGTTAAAATATCTTAATTGATAATAAAAACATTACATTGTAAATAATAAGTATTTGTAATACAAATTAAATGACCAAAAGTACACTACTGATCTAGAGATGGCGAATGCTCTAGTTGGTGCGATGACGTGTTGCCCCTACTCCTCAATTCATTCATCTCCTGACGAAGCTAAGCGTACAGCTGCATCGACTGTTGTTGCTGTGTCTTCAACTGTTGCAACTATTTCAACGTTTGTTACAACTAAGTTGACAATGTCTGCACTGTATTCTGAAGCTCTTCCAGTTGATTGGCGGTGGACTGCCTAGTAGTTGTTGTTGTACTAGACGTGTAGGATTACGAATAACAAGTATTCGCAAATGAACCTAAGCCGAATATCCTCCCACGACAATCCCTACCACCTACTGCTTCAAGATAAGTTTCAGTGTCATCAACATGTTCAGATTGCTAAGGCTGCCGCTCAATGGTTTGTTGTATTTGGTCATATCATAAAGCAATGTTTCTATTAGTAAGTGATAATTATTAAGCATTATTAATATTAAATCATAAATTTCACATACACTGAGTTCTCTACAACGATTGTTGACGAATGTCATCCCGTCATGCTTCTTAGTGTGAGTGTGCAGAAATAGCTTATGGGGTGTAGGTCTCGTACTCATAGACTTTTCCTGCATAAGAATAAAATGTTAATTATAAGTAAATTAAATTTTATAAAAATTTCGGTAGAGTTTCATCTATTTTTATGAAATCAACCCCCTATTGAATAAAGAGCAAAACAAAAACCACAACCATATATGGCACCAGTATAACATTAACATTTTCATCAAGAAACACATATTTTCGTTCCAAAATTCACACATAAAATTCAATAGAAATACAAGTGAATTAGAATTTATTTTAATTTTGACAGGTTTTCTCTATTTTTATGAAATCTACCCTCTGTTGAATAAAAAACAAAACTAAAACACAACCATATATGGCACCAGTATAACATTATCATTCTCAACAAGAAATACATATTTTCATTCTAAAATTCACACATAAAATTCAATAGAAATACAAGTAAATTAGAATTTATTAAAATTTTGGCAGGGGTTCCTCTATTTTTATAAGATCTACCCCCTGTTAAACAAAGAACAAAACTAAAACCACAACTATATATGGCACCAGTATAATATTATCATTCTCAACAAGAAACACATATTTTATTCCAAAATTCACACATAAAATTCAATAGAAATACAAGTGAATTAGAATTTATAAAATTTTTGGCAGGGTTTCCTCTATTTTTATGAAATCTACCCCCTGTTGAACAAAGAACAAAACTAAAAACACAGCCATATATGGCACCAGAAACACATAATTTCGTTCCAAATTTTAACACAGCAATTTCAATTAAAATACAGCAGAGAAAAGATATAAGAATATAACTGTAAATTGTAGATACTTACAAGTCTCTGTGCATGCTCTTGGTGGGTAATAGATCCTCCCGTATGTATGAGAAGACTCTCTCCCTCGGGTCCTCCACGTCTGTTGGCCGAATTAAGCTGTGAAAGGGACATGGCCTCAGGTGATGTCCAATATTGTAGCCAACAACTCCATATTTATTCAGAAATATAAGACGGTCGTACACCCACCCTGCGTATCGCACCAACAAAGTCACGATAACGTGTACGTGCTTTTGACTCCCATACTTTATAGACAATCCCGTCAAATTGAGAATCCCAAAAAATCTTTCTGTAATAAAAGGAAAAATATTCAATAAATACTTTTGATGTAATAATATTTATCAAAGTAATGTATACAAATGTTAATTAAAAAAGGAAATAATAATTTCTATCGTACCTCAAACTCATAACAGTAAAATTCCTTTGTCACCTGAGAGATATTCTTCCATAAATAACCCTCAGGATCAATCTTCTCCTCGAATTTCGATGTCATGTTTTTTAAACAGGGTCCAGATGGAAAATTCCTAATATAAAAACAAATAAATTTATACCATTTTAAAAATTTAAACCTATAACTTAATTATAACATTAAATGGTTCTTGTATTTTCACTTACATATTATTGACAATTGTGATGTATTTTCATCCATCGGGTCCCTCAGCTCCAGGCTAACTGCCATCTCCTTCATCTACATTATTTACCTCTAATATCTCTATCGATATAGGGGCAATAAATGATGAAGGAGTGGTAAATAGTGTCGCCTCATCTGCCAATGTAACCTCACCTACTAGTGTAGTAGGTGAAGGGAGTAGAGGTGTTTTACCTCTAGGTGCTGCACCACGAGATCCTTCACCTGTACAGTATAAACCTCCAAATTGTGGTCTAAAAAATCTTAGTCGTTAAGTATCTTGTCTTCTCTTTGGTGTCATATTTCAACTTGAAATCAATATTTGATTGAAGTTTGTAGAAATATTACATTTTCATTTCAATAGTTAATACAATATATTGAAAAGGAAATAATTGATTTGTTCATATAATATTCAATTATGAACATAAATTAATTGTTATCATCACTTAATTGTAAATCAAAATCATCTTCTTGTTCTGAAGAATTTAAATCAAACTTTGGCTCTTCTTCAGATCTCTGGCCCTCCTCATTGTCTCCAGATAAAATTTCAACATATTAATTACATGGATCGTTCAAAGGTTCATTATCCTCATATACGACAGATGCGTTTATTTCATAAGTCTCTTCCTAAAACGCTTCACTTTCAACTCTCTGTTCTCCTTTTTCACGTGATTCAAAAACACCTCTAGCTTTAACTTTGCTAACAACCAACCAATCTAACTTATCTTGTCGTAAGCTGGGAAAAGGGACATAATACACTTGGATCGCTTGCATTGCTAACATGAAAGGTTCAAAATGTCGAAATCTTCTTCTCTTATTGATTTCAACTAGATTGTGTCGGCTATGCACTTTTGAAATGCTCCCAGTACTTATACAACAACTCTCTAGTTTATTATTGAATGCCACAAATCACCTTTTGAATGCTAACGACCCTCAAAACTAGAAAGAATGTTTCAAAAAATTGCTTTCTTCGTTTCATTTTTATGTTGTAATGTTAGATGGTAGCAAGTAATATAACTAGTATTAGACATTGTCTTTTAAAGAGAATTAGAAAGCCCTCAATTTGATTTGGTGTTCGATAATGCCATTAGGCTTCATTCTTGTACATGCACATTAAATTCTTAAAGATGCTTGTATGGATCCTCAATTATAATACCACAAAAAGTTAACAACAGATAAATTAAACCAAAGTTTAATTCAAAAGTACATTAGCATCAAAATTAGGAAAAGTTATGCGGTAAGGTTGTTGTTTCAAATATGATTCAACAAGGTCTCATAGCTTTGGGTTGTTCGTCATGGTTTTTATCATTTCAACAATTATTGCACTACACCGTTTTCAATTTTTGTTTCTTTCCTTAGCTTTTTTGCAGTCATTTTAATCTCTAAATTATATTGTAAATTAACTTCCTTCAAAGATCTCATAACAAACATTCAATCTTCGAATTGTTCAATAATATAATAACACCAAACTTTGTAGAACTGTCAACTGTACCTCAAATTAATTCCTAAATTTTTGCAATTAACAAACATAATATAAGAAAGTAAGAGTCAATCCTAAGAGGAATTATGCTTGTTAATCATTATGAATGAAAATAATTAACAAAGGTTATAAAAATAACGTAATAAGGAAAATAATAAAATGAGAGTTCTCAATAAACGAACATTGGTTTATAGTTGCTTCCACCCTAAAGAACTGCAATTAATCATTGGCACAAATTCATCAATCCTATATTTGATGTGATACAAAATATTTGTCTGTCTTTCGGATTAGTTAATTGAAAACATGTAATTCCATTAACCCTTATTTTCAATCTAAAATTTAATTAAACAATAACTTTAACAAAAGAAAGACCATCGAAGGAAGATAATACAATATCTATGATTGCATTTAATCTAGTTGAATGCTTTTCCTAAGAGTAATAATTTTTGAAATAATAAATTAAAACTCCTAGTTTCTACAAATGATTAAAAGAATTGAACTTTACATAGTGAAATCTTATTGTAGCAAATTATCATTTTAATCAATAAACTAATCACATGCATTAAAAATCAATCATAATCATAAAATAGAAGTATAAAAAAGCAATTCAATACATGAATAAATGAAATACTCCACAATAAGATCCAATTGCCTCGACTTCGACTTCCTTCAACCAAAAAGACTTAACTAATAATAGTCATACCTAGGACTAGCATCTAAAGAAAAACTACTCTAATATTTACTAAAGAAAGGAGGGAAAAGACAATTTTGAGAAGCTAGAAAATGTAATTGAAAGATGAGATGATATGCTCCGTCACACCTTGGCTCTAACCCTTTGTGAAAATCTTATGGTTGTGATTATTTGGATTCCCCAAATCATAAAGTCATTGATTTCACCTAAATATAGTGAAGATAAGGTTTAAACCATTATCACACAGTTTTCATTTGCAAATTTGAAGTCTGAAAATTGCAATTTCTACTCAATGTGCCCACGCTTAAGATCAGGCTAGACTATTCTTTCCAAATTTCAATTTGATTCCAATAATCTGATTCAAATATGTAAAATAAATTTTTTTTAAAATCAAATCTTCTTAATTCAGCATTGATTATTGCTGATATTTCTCCTTTATTTAAATATTCTTTCTCTACAATTTATTGTGTATTGCATATGATTTGTCAACATATATGTGTGTTTATACTAATATAAAATGTATATTGTGTAAATATGTCATTATGTGTAGTATGTCAATATGAACTTAATGAGGAACGTTAACTCACCTCAATTTTATTTTTCAAGTCAACTCTTTGTATCAGTGATTCCGAATAAGATTGGTTGTAATACTTACTTTTTAATTGTTTTCACTTTATACTTTAGCTTTTTAGTTGTTTTCACTTTATACTTTAGCATACGCAATGATATGATTTAGTATGTTAAAGAATTTTCTTCTTAAGCATGCTAGTATTATTATATTTTACTATGTTTGTACTTATGTGTGAATGTACTATTATTTATTTTTGAGATTTGGCATTTATTTATTTAAGTAATAATTGATCTAAGAGTTTTGACTT
The DNA here is from genome assembly GCA_027563595.1 of Erythroxylum suave. NCBI lineage: Eukaryota > Viridiplantae > Streptophyta > Magnoliopsida > Malpighiales > Erythroxylaceae > Erythroxylum > Erythroxylum suave. Next base: position 6,178,692 of record JAOSBN010000005.1, on the reverse strand, counting down.
TAAAGTTTTACGTGTCAGTAACTCAGTTCAAGTCGTAACAGATAATTGGTGTACTAATCATGTCAATTAATCTATTACACCTAGTGAGTGGCTTCATCAACAATTTTTGGAATATTTGGATTCTGATCAGGCATGGCGATCCACTCGGGCTCAATTGCATAAATAGACCTGGTGCATCTGGCACCTGAATGCAGGCAATCAAATGAGTCAGGAGACGAGCAATTGGATTGTCTTAGAAGGCCTGATATAGCATCCATGCAGTTGCCACTAAAATAAGGACCAACGAAGATAGTGAATGTCAATTGTAGCCTATGTATGTCTTAGGAGCAGTGTATTAGATCATGATTAGAATAATATGAAAACACTTTTTTCATTGGATCCCTTTGTTTTTCTCCAGTTTTTGATCACCTTATTAGTGGAAGCAAATGCTTCCTGTAATATTATTTAATACTAATCACAATTTCTATATCCAAGATTTTGACTTTAAAGGAATCAGTTTACCCTTATTTCTGCAATTTGTACGAAGTTTTACAATGAATTTGCAGTGTATGAAGGAAGAAAGCTAATCCGTTTTGAAGGTGGAAGCCATGGTGTTAGTGCAAGAAAAATTATCACTCTGTTGGTCTGCAATTATATGCTGGAATAGATTGGTAATGCGAGGAACTAATAGAGCGACGTAAACATAATTGAGATCGTACTATATTATGTATTATTCATGAACTTCTTTAATCTAGGAAACAGAAAAATCAGTAGATTACTCAGTTTAAGCACTTAATGCTTTAATACAAGAGACAAATACTTGCAGGATTCCTTCTGATCAATTGTAATTTGTCTGACATTGCGATTGAATTTTCATAGGTTCTTCTTGCTGTTTTGGAATTGAAAGGATACCCTTGTCCTGCAAGCTCTTAACGGTTTCATATAGGCACTGTTTAACTGGTGTGAATTCCATACCAACGTCCTTCAGCTTCTGATTGGTGAACTTGTAAGGTTTTGCTCTTGGGTTTTTCTCATCAGAGCATCTGCAATCGTAGGAAAATACAACCATTAAGATTATGAGAAGTACGTGAACTACTAAAACAGAATGATTATATTACTCCTCCACTTTAACATTTTTAGGCAGAAATAAGAGTAATGCTTATTTGGTTTTGTTAATGATACTCAGGAACAGATTGATGATGTCTATGCAAGCCCAGGTGATTAAATAGTCCCAAACTCGAACATCAGCATGGAACCAAAACTCTGTATGAGAGTAACAAAACACTTTTTTAGACATATGGGACCACATATTGTCCTAAATCCTAGTCGTTTCTGTTCTATTTTTCACCGGACTTTCCAAACCAAACATGCAAATAAAAGTCTTTTTACGTTGGGGTCTTAATCTGACATAGACATGGGGGTTGGTGAGGCCCCGTCCGCTGCTTTGGTTTTCTCTTCTCTTCATTTCTTCATAAATTTAAAATGACTCCCCTCCCTCCAATTTGGATGAGATCATATTCTTTTGTTAGGTGTCAAAAGTGGGTATACCAAGAACACAATAAAAGCAAAAAAGTAAAAGGAAGATGCCACTCCAAGCTCCATCCACCCAACTTAGTGTTGGTTTGCTTGCCAATATCCACAGCGTGCTTCAATAGCAGCGAAACCAATCATCACATAGACATATGCATCATTTTGGACATCTTTAATGACGAGGACTTTATTCTTTACCAAGTGTGAAAGCATAGAAGGATTGGTACCAACCATGCTTGTAGTAGGTGAAGCCCCTATCATCTGACCTCTTTCATCTACCCAAAAAGCCGTAAACAAAGAAAGCAAAAAAATATTGGAAGGGTCTCCTATTCCAATATTTTAATGGAAAAATAATTATAATCCATTGAAATCAGATGCTCATGCATATAGAATATATATTTGTTGAAAAGGACGCGATTAAAAAAATTTATTGGAATAGTATTCGAGCTTTTGGTCTCAAATGCTTAAACAAAGAGTAATAATAATAACAACACAACAATGGCAAGGAGAACTTACTTGGACGGGATGGGATATTCTGGGAAGAACTTGGCAAGAATTTCCACCACATCACCACGGTGGAGCACGCTCTCGGCGCAAAGGTACCGGCCAGAGGCGGAGGGTGTCTCAAATACGAGGATATGAGCTAAAGCAACATCTCTAACATGAACATAAGCTTGAACAGAGTTGGCGTACGTCTTGGTTGATCCATTAAGGTACTTGAGTATGTGAATAATGCTAGCATTCACTGTGGATTGCAACAACGGTCCAAGAACCAAAACTGGGTTGACCACCACTAAGTCCACCCCTTTCTCTTTCGCCACTTCCCAAGCTGCTTGCTCCGCCACAGCCTTTCCATAGCAGTACCAGTTCTGAAATTTCCAATTTGAGTACTTTACCTTATGCAAGTTTACATGTTTATGGTTTTTATTTTAGTTGAAAAAAAATTATGATCGACCATGTTTCTGGAAGACAATGGCTTGACAAGACTTGGTTTAGCTTGAGGATGATCTGAACTTGTCATTGTAGGATGGATCCTTGCAATTAGAGAAGTAGGAAAGAAAGTTTTATGCAATAGGCCTTCAATTCTTGACCACGTCAACGGCTTTTGTCTTTTAGTTCTTATTATAATACCCACTTTGGACTCCTACTCCGGACGTATTTGCCACTAGAAAATGATTTCTCAACAATGAAATCAGAGCACGGGATTGATTTTGAATCGTGCATTACTATATCCGATGGATTTAGTTAGGTTCTGAACGTTAATTGTTAAAGGAAGCAAGCAAATGAACGAGTTTAATTGTTAACCTTAGTGTTCTTGCAAAACTCGAGATCGCTCCAGCAAGACTCGTCGACGACAGCATCAGGGTTTCTGTTGCGATCCATGTACACTGCTCCGATGGACGACGTGAACACTACTCGCCGGACTCTGGCTTCAGCAGCTGCAATTATTACATTCTTGGTCCCATTAACGGCGGGCTCCACCATTTGTTCCTAAGAATAATAATTTAAAACAAATCAGAGCAATCCAAAGTCCAAACCATCATAATTCACATGTAAAAAGAAGCCATCTTGTGACGTCCCAGTGCGTCACATGCAAAGACACTTCAACCAAACCCTTTTATTTTCTCAAATTAAAATTTAAAGCCTTTTAACTTTTTCCATTTTAATTTCGGTTTTTAACACTTGATGTATGGTTTTTCGTTACAGGAAAGTGATCAATGTTCTATAAAGTATGATGAAACATATAATTAGACTCGAAAAAAAAAATTAAAATGTTCAGGTATGGTGGATCCAACTAACGACCCACTAAAGCAATAATTGTGTAAAGCAAGGATTACTCACCTATACTGCATTTTTTCATTGCAGAAAATCTGAAAAACTGTAGTTAATGGTTAGAAATATGTGCTTTTCCCTTTCTCTTTCTTTTTTCTCTTTATTAGTTTCATTTCCCTTATAATTTATAGGTTAGTAAGCTAGTCAATTTTCTTTTCCTGTTTCTTTAAATTTTGAAAATCTTTCTCACCATCCAAACAGAAATTAGGCACAGAAAAACGACATACTGGATCATCAGTGACTGGGGATGCCGTATGGAAAACACCATCACACCCACTAATGGCTTCCTTAAGACTCTCATAATCAAGAAGATCAACCTTGCACAGAGTCAGTCTCTCCTTAGCACCTTCAAGCTCTCTCAAATGAGCATTCTTTGGATCATCTATAATAATCATGCAAACCCAACAACTCCGTGAATATCTAAACCATCTTCACTTTCCTCGTGTAGAGATATGTTCCAATTATACAAACACAAAACCAAGTTTGCATAGCATAAACTAACCTGGGTTTCTCATGGTTCCCTTAACAGTATAACCTTTCTCCAAAAGCAGCTTCACCATCCAAGAAGCAATAAACCCACCAGCGCCTGTGACACAGACGGTCTGGCCTTGGCCGGAAAGTGATGAACTGTCAGCTGTCATAGTTACTATAAATCTTGATTATATGTTAACTTTACGGTTGGACTTTCGGAAATTGGTAAAGCGAAAAAAGTAAAGAAGAGAGGTAATTAGAGAAACAGAAAGAGATAAGTAGATGTTTGTAACGCAAAAGCAAGGTACGAAGAAAGAAGTGGTTGTCCCACATATTTATATGGAAAAAGGACTCACCTAACCCCGGTAAATATACAAGGTGAAAGAGATAACTATTTTTCCTTTTCTTATTCTTCTTCTTTTCCATCACGCAATATTACAAAGTCGCCATTGCGTAGTGACCTGCGTCATTTCTCCCTATACTTTATAATCCATACATTATAGCGGAAATGGAACTAACTAGCTAATGCATTCAAGAAATACATGTACAGATCATGTATTGATCAATGTTGCATCCATGGATGTCGGTCACCAAAAGATATAATCGTTGTTGATGATGTTAATACTAACAGCCCCATTTTTGGCATCCAGGGCTGGTCTCTGGTGAATTGAAACTGCAACGTGTGGCATAATCTATTCATAACGTGTAATCAAAGTTGAACATTCCCAACATTTTATGCATGAAGTAGATGCTCAGCCCAATACTGCAATTGGAATTAGCGACAAAACACGGCATCTCCAAATCCTGAAGTGGTAGATTCTGCGTCTTTCTATGTACACCAAGTCACTGTGCCTTCTTAATTCCAAAAATGTTCGGAATCAATTTGAAGTGAATTCGTTCATAAATCATAATCATGATCGTTGGTGATCGTGATATGAGTTTAATTACAAAAAATATAATTATAATTACGATAAATCATGAAAACAGTTCAGATTTTCATTGCATTTACTAAAACACAATATGAAGTTTAAAAAATTACGCATGTCTTCTTATACGTAGTTCACTCCCGATAAAACATTTAAGCACTGAGGATTTTCGAGTCAATAATTGAGCATGCAGAACAGGTGAAAGGTAGGGTTCATTAAAGGTATGTTTGAGAGTATTGGATGACACTTGGGATCTTTTGTTAGTGGATGTAAAGCCTGCCAGTTGTGTGACTGTTCATCTAATCTTCAAATGTGGCTTTTATATCACGGAGAGTCGCCTTCAGAAATGGACAACCCTGGAAAATAAGGTCCTCAAATCCGTTGGTCCCGAAAATAAGAACCATAGAAATGGATTTTCTCATACTATATTTTTTTATGGCCTACGAAGATTTAGCGTAATAATAAGAAAGGAATGATTAGTATAAATTTGGTTCCAAAGCATAAGTTCTTAACTTTATTTCTCATATTAGATGCAATCACATCACGAAACTATCAAAACAATATTACTTTTATATCAAATCTCTTATGTGTATGTCCTTAGAATAAACAATCCCGGTTGCATATATTGATGACCCTCTTCTGACTTTCGCAAAATAGAGAGCCTTGTATACGGAATTCTTTAACTTTGATCAGCATATAACAAATTTGAGGAATTTGTTTGGAAGATAAATTATTATGCTTCTTAAAAGGAAAAGTAAAAGGCGCATAAATAAAATTATATCTCATAATTTAATTCCTATTTTAATAGTTTGAGTAAAAACTCCCCTACGTATAACATAATGTACTAAATGAAATAGGTCTACTAAGATTGCTTCTCTAGATTCCTACACCGAACTTGCTTCGTATGGGTCTGCCTAGCTACAATTCAAAAGAAGGTAGATCAAAGTCAAATTACAACCACCTTAACTATGATCAATTTAATTGCAGTTTCTTTCAAGTTTTCTACTAATTCTTTCTCATTCTTAAAGTTATGGAGTTCTTAGATTATGCTCTATTACCCGTCTATTATGATCAAAAGAATAGATTAGGTACATCCCCACTCCAAAAGCTATATTCTAATTGTAAAGAAGACCTGTTTCTTTTCTTTTCCATGTTGCATTCAATATGCACTTGACTATGTTTAGATAGAACCCACTAGAGTAGGTTAAATGATTAAAATAGGAGCTTTCTTTCTTAATTATTTAACTCTCTCTTCCTCACTACCTTCCTAAGAAAGAAAATTGTTAAGGATTGGCTTTATTGTTACATGAGGTTAATTAATATTTTATGTATGTGTTAAAGGACTCGACATCTTAAAGTGGCAGACCACCCTAATCCAGCATCGTTATGAATAACAATATTATAACAACAGATTTCTGTTTTCTCTATGCGGAGACATGCAAATTTTGAAACAACTACACGAGATGCTAACTTCCAATTATATGATGTCTAATAAGCCAACCACCTGCGATGTCCAGTATAAGGTCATTATCAAAATGTTAGTATCGTTTTAACTCATTAAACTAGAAGGTTGTTTCATCATAACGATGTTTACGTATCCCCCAACTGTTTTACTTTTGTTGCTGATTCTTGGTACCTTTAGTTTGTCATACGTTTCACACTCAATTTCAGTACATATTTTGTAAATTCCACCATCCTAAGTTCATTGCAGGACTGCCATTGACACTGTTTTTTTTTTTAATGGTTAAAAATTCTTCTTATGCCAAAATGACCTCATCTTAACGTAATAGCAGTCTCCTAGAAGCTGAAAAAGTCAAAATTTACAGGTACTGTCAAGTTCACCAACCCCCTTGGAAGTGCACACCAGAACGACACGAGTTAAGGAAATTGTCAGATCAGGAACATTGGAGGGTCAAAGTCGTACAAGATCGACCCAACAACAGTTGAAATAGTTTAAGGCTCCAATTAAATGCATGGTTGGGCTCTAGGTGCGTGCCCCTTGGAGAATACCTACAAATTGAGCCTTGGTACCCGTCAAAATTCATGGACTTGGTCACATGTTTATAATGTTCTTTTTATTAAACGTTATTAATAAGTTTTTTTTCTGGAAACAATCTATTTATTAATTAAAGATAAGGTTATTGAATTTATTAAGTTCAAATCCGCATCTAGCGAGATTTAATAGTGATTGGTGTTGTTTTATTATTATTAAATGTTAGTAATAGACAATTTATCGTTACTATTGCTTAGATTAAACAATGTTCTTGAATGTGAAGTTACGTGCCATTTGTCATACTATAGGCAGATGGGAAGACTGATTATTTATTTCTGGACATTTTAATACTCAAACTTGGAAATAGGGTGACTGATGGGTTATCTACTACCAATTCTTTAAAAATAATTTTTTTGAAATTAAAAATATAAAATAACGTAATTTTTTTTAATTAAGTAAAACGATATTATATTGTTTAAAATAATTGGATCTTGAATCAGTCTCAATCTCGGTTTGGTTTATAAATCAGTTCATTAAAAATAACTAAATTTAGACTTATGAATTAAAAATTATCATCCCTAGCTTATATGGCGATTGGTGACAATAATTTGCAGGTTAAACAAATAAAAATATACGAGAGGACTAAAGAGTAAAGACAATAACATAATCTGGTTTTCTTCTTCATTTGTTTACTAAAGACATGAGCTTTGAAAGTAACTGAAACCAATCTCTTTCTTGAAACCAAAATATGCATCAGAATCTCCATTTACTCAGAAGAGAGGAGGGAAATATAAATCAATGATCGATCCAGTTGCCATTTGCCAACTTGGTAATAGTCTGATATCACATCAAGGCAAAAAGAGTTTTCTTTTTGTTAGTCAGAAACTGCAACTCCGGGAGACCGCGATTAGCATCCGCCTGCAAAAGTTTTCTCGCCTCTCTACCAGTACAACCACCAAGGTCGTTACGTGTTACAACTTCGGTCGGTCCAACACCTCAGGAACTAACATATCCTGAGGTCACGGAATTGCCTCAGACGTATGGGACTTAATCCCATACGATTCGTTATCTGACATTGAGCTTAATCCCATGAGATTCGTTATCTTCCAAGCTCAATGTCAACTCAATCCCATGAGATTCTTTCTCTTCCAAGCTCAATGTCAATTCAACGCGTTCTGTTATACTCTTCTTGTTTTTTTTTTTTTTTCAATCATTGCCCACAATACCCGTCTTGATCTTGTGAAGATGTTGAATGTTATCTGATCTAGACTTGTCACTTTTGATTGACAAAGGTTGTTACCCCTTACTTAGAGTCCATTTTGTTGACCATCACCCAATTGTTTGGACGAAGATAAATCAAATACTCTTATAGCCTCCAACTAGATTTGAAATTACACACGCATCAATCTCAAAATAAAATTTTGAATTCAAATCAAGTGTTACACTACAATTGAATCTTTAATCTTTAAATTATTTTTCATCAATTCGATTTTCGGTTTAGTTTTTACATATTAATTCAAATACTTCAAAAATTTAAAAAAAATTGTAATTCTTTAATATTTTATTAGATCAATTGTCAAATTTCAAAGTTAACTAAAAATCATTTAATGAAAACTATGCATATTCTACCAAACTCAACCAATAATTAGAACAAAAAGTTACGAATTCAAATATGGTTTAGTTAAGGTAGACAATAGATTACATTTGGTCGATAAGCAGATCAAGTTCAATCTTCAATTAATGCTCAAAGAAAATTTTTGTATCAAGTTCAATCTTCAATTAATGCTCAAAGAAAATTTTTGTGGACTCCTCATCATCACCAATTTTTCAAACTTTTCACTGCCAGACCTTCAATTTGATTGATTCATTTCGCTTGGTTTCTTAGGCAGTGGTTGGCTTGTACGAAGAAGAATGATAATAAAAATAGGAATGAATATAGTGAAGAATTGTAATCAATATTATCATTATAATTATGATGATCGGTTAAGAGGAAAGAATGATTACCATTATAATTGATAGTGGATGGTTCGTAAAAAAATTGAGAAATAAAATTTTATTTTATTTTAATTTATTTCTTTATTTATTATATTTTAATTAATTATATTGTAATTAATTATATTTTAATTAATCATATTTTAATTAGTTATATTTTAATTAATTATATTTTATTTTAATTAATTATAATGTAATTAATAATATTATTTTAATAAATTATATTTTAATTAATTAATTACAATATTTTAGTTAAAGAATAATTATGTTTTTATTAGTTATATTTCATTAATTAATTATATTTTAATTAATTATAATATAATTAATTAATTAATTATAATTTTTAATTAAATATATTAAAATTAATTTTTTTAATTTTAATTAATTACAATATTTAGTTAATGAATAATTATATTAGTTAGTTATACTTTCATTAATTAATTAATAATAATATTTTATTTAATTATATTGTAATAAATTATATTTTAATTAATTAATTAATTAATTATAATATTTTAATTAATGAGTGAATTATATTTTCATTAATTATCACAAATATTTAAAAAGCAATAATAGTCATTCCTTTAGATTAGGAGAGGAATGAAGGATTACCCAAAAATGGGTAATCAAAATAATGACTCTATAATCATAATCTATGATCAAACTCAATCTTTCATTCCATATCCATTCTCCTTTTTTCATACCCTCCAAACAGCACACCCTTAGTATTAGTGTAACACTTAAGCTTGGTTTGGGGGAGTGGTGGCGATTGACAGCCTACTGAAATCAATCTGCTGAAATGATAAGTATTTATTTTCAATAAGTACTTGTATGTTTGGGATTGCTGTTTTGGTAACTGCTGAAGTGTGAAAACAGATGTTTAGCAAGTGCGATTGTAGTTGCTGAAAAAAGATAAAATGACTAAAAAGCTCATTAATTTAATAATCTATTAATTGTTGTATAAATAATTAAAAAATATTATTAGCCATATAAATTAAAATAAATTTAGTAAATAAATATTTCAAAAAATATATTATTAGTCATATAAATTCAAATTATAATAAGATAATATAAATAAAATAAATTTATTAAATAAAATATTTCACCTTACTTAAATACTATTAACAAAAACTTTCTTTTATTAATTAAGTAAGGGCGTAATAGAAAATACTAAAATATCATGAGGTTATTATTGAAAAGTAAAATTTCCACCGCATAAGTAATTTCTTACCGCAGCCCTCTTTTTGCTTATCTATTTTTATGATAGCACCACAATTTTTTCCCAACCTGCGATTGTCGACTCCAAATCAAAACGTGTGACTGCGTTTAAAAACTGTAATGAATGAATATTTATCTCCACCACACCGCAGATCCAAACGCAGCCTTAATCAGTTAAACTTGAACTTACTTACGGAGGTTTCAGTAGAAATTTAAATCTCTAAACTTTGAGTGAAGTGAACTTACTTCTTAGGATTAATTCCAAAAATGATATCATTGTTGTAGACAATCACAATCACATCGTCATTCCAGAGATAAACAAGTACCGATTCGGCTTTACGTAAATGGTTCTCCATAACGTATAAATTAAACTAAAAGAAAACATCCAGAATCGCTATTTGATGACTTGGACAACTAGTTCACAAACAAAAACCCGTTGATGGGGCTTTAATTGAAACACCCATCTTTCACTACTGAACTTCGTATGTGACCAACAGCGATGTTTTGCTTCTTCAGCTAGCTTTGATGTGTTGCTGGACAACATTAAGACCTTCACTTTCCTCCCCAAAATCCTGCAAACCAGTTAAAGAAGTAACATCAGCCCAAAAGCTGACAGCGGAATGGCTAAAATAATACCTGAAAATTCAACTCATACCTTCACAACTACACAAGAGCAGCCAACCACCTTCCTGGCCTTGCCTTCGGAGTCGATCTTACACAACTGCAGGTAGGTGCCAACGGTACATTATATTAGCTTCTATACATACCTTACAAATCATATACTGTTTGTCAATAACTGTGAAACCTGTGTACCACTACTTCTGTAAAACATGGGAGTATTGTAGAAACATAGGGCAACATTCAAACTAATCCTTGGGATTTAATCTCACAGCGTATTCAGCTCCCAAACCTTGAAACTTTTAAGGCCACATATGATTGAACTACATTCAAACTTTAATTTACTTCTTAGGTCTTGGAGTATAGATTTTGCAACTAATTGGAGTAGACAACGTGTCAACAGTGTGCAAAAATTGTTATCCAGATAAGTGCTTTACAGTGAAGAATCTATTAGAGTGCACAAATTGAAGACTTTCTGCAATCACTATAGACAGCTAAAATAACAAATGAAAGAAAGAGTTGACAAACTAGTTGATAAAATATACTCACCCCGGCCCATTCGCCAAGGGTTTTTGCACTGGGGACGGTCAACAAACTCACACCATGGTCAGCACAAAGTGCTTTGATAAGTTTGACATAGTCAGGCTGATTGCAGTCCTCTGCCAAAACACAAAGCTGGGCAGCATGTTTCTCAATTATTTTTGCACCTTCATGAAGACCTTTGGAAAGGCCACCATGAGCCAGAGATTTTCTCAACACAAGCTGCAATGCAGTCATCAAGTCCATCGGCTCACCAAGTGGCTGAGCAGATGTCTCAACAGCAACAATACCCTCTTCACTGCAAAATTGTAAGTTAAATCAGCAAAGCTAACAGTGCAACTGATGCTGTCCCTTCTTGTTCTAGGTTTACATGAAATCAAAAGATTCCACGAAGACCTGATCAATGGCCTACTTGAACTTGATTGATAGATGTGAGTGTGCTTTAATAACCATAACAAGTCCAAATAAAAACAGAAGCATATGACATTTCAGGAAGGGTCAAGCATCCAAACAGTTATTACATGAAATAAAGTTGGGGACCTTCAGAATTTGTCTGAAAGCATATATACTCTGTTTATCTACTAATCCTATAAGTCCAAAAGCAAACAACGAGTGCTGAAAACAACCGCAATTATCAATTCAATGACAATGTAATAACCAAAAATTTGACCACGATAATATATGTCTAAATGCCAGACGATGTGTCACACAGGAAACAGAAGTAAAAGATGTCATTTGAACATTCGTGAAAAGGAACACAAGCTACTTACGCTGCCATTCTGCTTGTCAATTAAGTCCAAGTTCTTTATTCTTCCTGCAGAAGCAAAAACCCCAAATGGAAACTCAATTAACAAAAGCTTGAAAGTTCTAATAGACGCTATCAAAATTGATAAAACAACTCAATGTTCATTGTTGACAAATATCTTAAAAAGAAACAGCACTACCCTAAGTAACATAAACAACACTATTGACTATCCCCAAGAAAGATTGCAACTTTTTCATTTAAAAAAGTGGTGATAAGGAGTTATTAAAGAATCAAAATGATATCAGATTAGGCATAGAATGGATGCTATACGGCATCCATAGATTGAAAAGACACAAAATTTAAAGACGAATCATAGGAGGAAAATTCAATCTTGTACTTGAAAAGACACAAAATTTAAAAACCAATCATAGGAGGAAAATTCAATCTTGTACTTAGAAGAGGTTTCATAGAAGATAAAGAAAGAGCGAATAGGGTAAGGAGGGAACAGAAACCTTAGACCAAAGAGGGCAGAACTCGACTGCGAAGCAAACGAGAGAAAGATTAATGATTTGCAAAACCCTAAAACCCTAGATTTTCATTGGGCCAAATACTGTTTGAGCCCATTTTGAACTCCTTAGCATTGGCAGAAGTACTAGCTCATCATTAAATCTCGAGTTAGTAACTCAGGATGACTTATTTTTAAAATCCAAGTCTTTTTTATTGAAAAAACAAACAAATTTCAAGTTCGTTTAACCTAACTGATGCGTTGGATCGTGATTTACAAAAAAATGGAGGGAGGAAACAATAACTAACAGAAAAGTTCGGTTTTGGGATGCGTAGTACGAGGATGGTTACTGAGATATCAAAAGTCAGTGCCATTCTCAATCTCTTGCAAGGCTGTAATAATCTGAAGAGGCTTCAAAAAATCCACGCCAACGTTGTGGTCAATGGCCTCCAACACCACTCTTCCATTTCCGACAAACTTATCTATTTCTGCGCTGTCTCTGTCGCAGGTTCTTTGTCCTACGCGGAACTCCTCTTCAGACGTGTTCAAACCCCACAAACCCAGACATGGAACTCCATGATCAGAGGATTTTCACAGAGCTCTGTTCCTTTCCAAACACTTGGCTTCTATAATAGGATGCTCTGTTTTTCTCTCTCAAAACCGGATACTTTCACTTTCAGCTTTGTTCTCAAGGCCTGCAAGAAAGTTAAGGCCTTGACGAAATGCGAGGAGGTTCATGGGTGTGTGATTAGAAGTGGGTACGAGAATGACGTTGTTGTGGGTACTGGTCTCGTGAAGTGTTATGGGGGAAATGGGTGTGTTGAGATTGCGCGGAGGGTGTTTGACGATATGGTTGATAGGGATTTAATTGTGTGGAATGCCATGATTTCGTGTTATTGTCAGTTGGGGCGTCACAATGAAGCTTTGGAAATTTATGATAAATTGAGGAATGAAAATAAGGGTCTCGATGGATATACGCTTGTTGGATTGCTGTCTTCTTGTGCTCATTTGGGTGCTTTGAGTATGGGCGTTCACTTGCATAGGATTGCTTGTGAGAAGGGGCTTGATAGGGATATGTACGTTGGAAATGCTCTTATTGATATGTATGCTAAATGTGGCAACTTAGATGGTGCGCTTTCTGTATTTAATGGGATGGGGAGGGATGTGTTCACTTGGAATTCCATGATTACAGGGTTTGGAGTCCATGGGTTTGGAGATGAAGCTACGTGTTTATTTGAGCAGATGATAAGAGCAGGGGTGACTCCTACTTCTGTTACGTTTCTAGGTTTGTTGTCTGGCTGTAGTCATCAAGGTTTAGTTGAGCAGGGTGTCAAGTATTTCGATCAAATGAGGTCTAAGTTCAATATTGAGCCTGGAATTAAGCACTATGGATGCATGGTGGACTTGTATGGACGAGCTGGGAAACTTGGAAATGCACTTCAAATGATTTCTCGTTGTCCTTTCCAGGACGACCCGATATTATGGCGAATCCTTCTCGGTTCCTGCAAAATTCACAAAAACGTGGCATTTGGGGAAATTGCCATGAGCCATATTGTCCAACTTGGAGCATTGAATGCAGGGGACTGCGTTTTACTTGCTACAATATATGCTGGACAACAAGACTCACAAGGTTTTGCAAGGATGAGAAAACTAATAAAACACCACGGAATAATTACAACTCCTGGCTGGAGTTGGATTGAAGTTTTCGAACAAATTCACAAGTTTGCTGCTGATGATATTACTCATCCTGATATGACTCTGACTTATGAGAAATTGAAGGAAGTAACACACAGGGCCATCTCTCTTGGTTATGTAAAGGAGGAATCTCTGTTCACCATGCCTGGATCCTGCTCTGAAGACTTTGTGTGGACTTCTAGCACATGCCATAGCGAGAAGCTGGCAATAGCTTTTGGGTTGGCAAAAACTCCTGAGGGAACAACTCTGCGGATAGTGAAGAATTTAAGAATCTGTACAGATTGCCATGTATTTATAAAATATGTTTCTGGAGCATTCAATAGGGAAATAGTTGTTCGAGATAGGATCCGATTTCATCATTTTAAAGGTGGATTTTGTTCTTGTCAAGATTATTGGTGAATTTGGGTCATGGAAATAGTTTGCAGATGAAACTTGATGTTGTTGTAGCTAGAAACAAAAATTCTACGATTTTATCTAGTTGCAGTCAGATGAATGGTTGGGTTGCGTCCGCAGGCGACAAAACTGATTATTGTCGGGATTTCACCCATGGTTACATTGGATCATGCTTATCTTTCAGCACAGCATGCAGCAATGGTGGATGCATTGGATGGATAGGAGTGACTACTCGATTTGATCTTCTTAACCCACGCATACATGGAGAACTTAAATATTTTATTTGCAGCGCAAGGCTGTTACAGCTCTTTCTTTCCATTGTTGTGAGACTACGCAGTTGCGGCTTTCTTGCTAGCATCATATGCGAGGTAAACCTTAACCATGGAGTCATTGTCCCCCCTTCTCCGATAAAAGCCAAAAGTCTGCATACAAATGTTTCTCTCATCAACAAAAAAAATTTAAGACGGGGTAATTTATTCTCTATATTTGCTTCTCTAGGGTAGATTTCGGATTATGAGAATTGCAATTATTCTATTATTACAACCAGTAATTTGTGAGCACACACTAATTTTTCTGTATTTTCTTACTGCAAAAGCTGCTACTTCCATGATACTAAATCTAACATCCCATGTTGTTGAAATCATGCAGTTATGTAATTTTGCAGGCACATATGCTTCACCTCACCATAATAAATCAGTTAGAGACGTGGCTTGGCGTGGATGATGCTGGATTTAATCTTTTCACGATGAATTCGAAGAGCATCCACTTCTTAGGAACAGCTTCTTTACGAGGTCATTTCTTGGAAGTCTCAAGTAACACCAAGGGTATGATTCTTCCCTTGTCTGAGCAAATTGTGACTTTTAAGTGAAAAACTGATATTTAAAACCGTAATTTTTGGCATATGGCTCACTTAACCAATACAGACAAACATCATGACGGCAATGATTGCTTTGGCCAATATTCCAAAAGTTCACACCTCAATCCTTGTTTCAAGGCGGCAACTCAGGAATAAGCAGCCACTAACCATCTGCAAGGTTCGGTATAAGATATTCCACATTTTCAACCCCGGAAAGATGCTACAAGTTATCGAGTTGTTATAGAGTCTGCTTATATGACTATAAAATATTAGGAACATAAAAGACACTGGCCCGGGATCGTAGCGAAATCGCCAATTCCCCATATGCTCTATTGTCCTATCTGTTCAAGACTTCTGCATCAGCTGACCAGCTTGAGACAACCTCCCGAACCAAAAGATGAATAAAAAAAATGTAATTTCGTAATTCATATTAATGAAGGACACGGATCACTTTCAAAGCTGAAAGTGTTTTTTGTTTTTTCTGATGCTCCTGTCAAACAACTGCTGTTCTTGTCGAGACTGCACAAACAATAACATTCTGACTCCACCAGCGATTGAGGTACCGGTGCAACACCATAGCAGGCCAATTTGTTTAAAGTAGGTGTAAAACAACAGAAAAACCATAAAATATAGATATAGTGTAAGCTAGTACGAAACTAATGGTAAGAAGATAATATTCATAAAATTAAAAGACTTGTTGACAAAAATTGTACAACAAACTGTGGATGCATTGCAACACGTACAGTTGGATAAGCATCTTTCTAGTTTTTTTTAATCTGTTTTTTCAGTTTCATTTCTATTTTGCACCATCAATGAGCAGTCTGTCCATTTTCAACGCCTAAACCATACAATACGCCAGCATATTTCTCCAAGGAGCCGCTAAAGAAATTATCTTTCAATTTCTTGAATGTACATGCCGTGAGTAAACTATCTGAACCCGCTTGATGGCATATGCCAACTCTCTCCACTTCCAACAACTCTGCCAGTTTGTTCAGCCCTCCATGAAGACTATTGCAGAACTTCATCAAGTGCTTTATATCATAAAGTGTAGGGAAGTAGATGTTGATCAAATTAAAGAACCCTGCTTGAGTCTCTGGCAAGTTCTTGCACGTCAAGAGCTTAAGCAAGTAGCCAAAATCATAACCACTATGAAATGTCACCCAATGCACACTATCATTCAAGACAATCCCTGATGACATCAAAAGCTCACCGAATCGCATTGCATCAATACCCATTTCATTATTCTTCTTGAAGTCAATCCCACTTTGCCGCAAAAGCTCAATGGAATCATTAGCAAAAACGTCCTCATTCACATTGAATTCTCGAAAATTGAATTGCCATATGCAATACTTGTCAGTTCCACAAGTAGGCAAATTCCCCTGCTCATCGGAAAACGTGAGACCCAACTGAATCAACTTCAACATATCCACATTTTCCTTCAAGGTTTTATAGTGATAGTCACTGCTGTTCTTAAAATTGCCAACGGGACGCAAGACAATGCCTGGAAACTCCGTGTCCATCGCGATGTAAGGGTAATCATCAACAATTTCACGGATAAGCGCGAATTCTTCTTCGATATTGTCATTCCACACCTCGCGAATCTGAATTGAATCGCCTTTCGGCAACAGCGACATTCCTTGGACACAAACCAGAAGGGACCCCACGGCAATAAAAAGCAAAATCACGAAACCCCCGGTCTCCAATCCAAACGTATAGTCAGTTTAGCAAACCCTAAGAAATCAAACCGATTGATATGACATCAACAAATCTGCAATAAAAGATCAAAACTTTAATGCATAATAAACATCTACAGAGAAAATCCGTATAAAAAATAAAAAAGAAGAGACAACCCACTACAAATCAGAACACAAATGTAAATAATCTAGACGCAGATCTGATGAAACTCGCATAAGATCAGAAAAAATCAAAAAAAAATAAAATTTAAATAAAGATGCATTACAAAGATTAGAAGAAAAAGAAACATGCGTCGGACCTGAACTTTGGTAGATCAGAAGCAACAAATATCAGATCTTGAACAGCAAATTCTAGAGAGAAAAGCGAACATCTAGAGAGAGAAAGAGAGAAACAAAACGAGAGCAAAGGAGCGTTCCCTTTCTTCTTTCTGTCTCCTTCAGGCTCCAATGTATGGCGTAATTATAAAGGAGAAGATAAAGGAAGAGATATTTTTATTTTTAATTCTACTTTATTCATTATACTATTTGAAGGAATTGAAAACATTCAAAGAATTTGTTTCCTGAACTTCTTTCTTTTCTCGGGAATTGTTTGTTTGTTTCTAGAGAAAAAGAAAAAAAAATTTAATAGAGATTTTCTGAAATTTTCTGGAATTTGTTAAAAGGGAAGTTTGAGTGGAAATTCACCTATTGGTTAATCTTTTCCCTGCTCACCTCCTCAACACAGGGAGAGGGAGAGGGAGAGAGAGAGAGAGAGTTCTGTTGAAATCTTCCAAGAGAAAAAAGGATTTTCATTTTCATGAATTTGTTAG
Source organism: Erythroxylum suave (assembly GCA_027563595.1). Taxonomy (NCBI): domain Eukaryota; kingdom Viridiplantae; phylum Streptophyta; class Magnoliopsida; order Malpighiales; family Erythroxylaceae; genus Erythroxylum; species Erythroxylum suave. The sequence goes on along the minus strand of JAOSBN010000005.1, from coordinate 6,160,895 downwards.
TTTTAACCATCCAAAAATGAGAATCTTTTTGTTTGTACTTGGAACTTTCTAGTAGTTTTCACAATGTCAGCCTCCTGTACAATTGATGGGCTTCCTCCACGTGGACTCTTTAAAACCTATTAACATATAAATATTAGATTAGACAAAATAATTCATATTTCTTAATCTAAATATTGCTTTACAATGTTAATTCGTATTTTTTAGAATTTACATTTTTAATATGTTTCCTAGAGTAGTAGTAATCTCCCAATTATTGGGCATTCAGCGTTTTAAGTGGTTTGGACTTTGGCTATCAAGACGGGAAACAAGAAGACAGAAGCTAGTCAAATTTATACTCCTTCAAAAGTTGCAAACTTTTGTAGTTTTGGAGCTACCACATAGATTAGTATTGAAAGAGGATCGAGAGACTATTTGTATAAAGGAGCTGTTATGTAGATTTGTATTGAAATTCGGGCAGTTGTTGAGTGAAGACTTTTTTACGTAGCCAATAGATAAGAAAGAAAGATAATGTCAGTGAGACCAGTGGAAGCACATAAACTGCATAACTCAAAGAGTCCTCGTTTGGAAAAGAAAGTTGAGAAATGGTAAAACTCCAATTCAGTAGAGGACATCACGGGATGCTCTGTAAAATAGCTGTTCATCTACACATGATAACGGAACATCTGAGCTTTTCATACTGATGACAGACTCTATAGAGGATGCTTCTGTTTTTGCAAGGACTCCACAGAGGAAGCTCGCTTTTGAATCCTCTCCTTGTTCTTCTTCCAGATCCAAAGCCATCTAGCAATTAGATCTTAATATTATATGGTTATGCAAGCATAGATGCATGTAATGATTTATACTTGTGCTGCATGCATGTGTAATTTCCATTGGCAATCACAATAACGACGTTTTCATAATTGTCAGAAAAATGTGCACTCACGTAAAATGCCCTAGCTCATGAAGGAATACGGAGCACAAGAAAGTGGTGAATGCCTGAAGTAATGTCCATAGTATGGTATGCTGACAAGCACTGATGTCTAATTTGAAGATAAAAGAAATAAAGAATATGTTCCAATATCCTGGAACCAGAGACCTCTTAACATGTATTGCTCTTACTAGACAGCTGTACTGACCAATTGAGCAGAAAAATTAGATTTTGTTGGTTCCTTTCAAAATTAATTACTGGAAACCATCAGAACTATTATGAATCACTAGAATGTATTCAACAAAATATTAAAAATGGGTACCTTAGGAGGAAGTTCTCCTCCGCTTGCTGAACCTCATATTTCTGAATATGTAATTGATCACCTCTTTCAATGTGGCTTTCCTTCCTTCTTTGGAGTTCCAGAGCTCTGGAACCACGTATCTTCCACTTGGATTGTACTCATTTAACTCTAATAAAGCAGTTGAAACTTCCATGTATATCTCATCCCCCCATTCCTGCCTGAGATTTTGCAGCTTCTCGTCTGCCTCATCCACTACTTCAATTTCCTGCATCATGCAGCGTACTAAGTGACTACCAACCATTCAGCGCACCTCCTAAGGATAGTAAAGCTAACATAATACCTGTGAACTCCCTTCATCCTTAATTCTCTTATACGGATGCCACAATGGATCCTTCAATTTCTCCTGCCACAAGGTACACAATGTGGTGCCTTCCATATCTCCATCCTTTTCTGGAAACCTTTTTTTGCATATCTCAATAAATTTCTTCGAATCAAGTTCTCCCATTCGTTTAATATCAACATGTGACCGGGGACCCAACATGTTTGGCAACATCTACAAACAAAATATGGCAAACAGTTATTCACCAAAAAAAGAATCCTCTAGTGAGTGCTCTGAAGAATTCTTAATTTGTATTTTTTACCTAAATAGTTCTTTATATTCTTTTCATAGTTAGTTTAGTTTATTTTCACGCTCATCCAATGACTTATCTACTCCCTCTTACTGACAATCATCACTTTAAATAAATAGATGTTCTATCATCTTCGACACTCCACATATAGATGAAGCTATGCATATTTTATAGGAGCACAAAGTTAGATGGAAAAAAGGAAACACAAAGAGTAGACCTCTATTAATTTTTTACGTGCTAGTTGAAGCTCATCATTGCTCTGGCGCTCTTTGACAATAAGAGCTAGATTCATAGATTCCATATCACTCAAATCATCTTCTTTCTCTTTCAACTCAGCATTCATCGTTTCCATCTTCTTTTGAACTGCAGCATCATCTTGATCTCCAAGATGCTTCATCACCTGTAGTTTGCCTTTTAACTCTTGAATTTCCATTTCCAACTTCTGTTTGGCATCCAACTGCTTTTCTAAATGAAGTATCTTATCTAAAGCCTCTTGTTTCTCCCTCTGAAAAATTCAATGAACTCATCAGTAACCAACCATAAAGGACGTATGCCACTAGCATGCCCTCAAAGTAAGCAGCAGACCTTTTGTTCTTCAATCAGTCTCAAAACATTTTCATCAGCCTTTTTCTGCTCCATTGATGCTAACTGGAGCGAATTGTGTCTCACGTCATTCTACAAGGACATAGAATACTGTAAGTTCTGTGTGCACTTTTTAACTACAGATTATTCAGTGGTTTAAACTCCACCAACTGGACCTACAGAATTAGACTTCCAATATTTGATTTTAACAACCAAAAGAATTGTAAGCATTATAATAACATATCAGTTAACAATTGAATACCATACCAGAAGCTAGCTGCAATTAGAAATTAATATTGATGAAAACACAACGGGAGAACTATGAGAATTCATATAAGCCAATCCTGACAAAAACCAACTTTGTGCTGGATGGATAACAATTCTTCATACGAAATAAATTGGTGAGACATGTTACCTTTTTCTTCTCTTCCTCAAGTTTTTGTCTTTCACGCTCTGTTTGTACTTCACGCCTATTCAATTCTTTGCTCCACTGATCAAGTTTCCTTTTTTTAGCCTCCAATTCATTATTCAGCTTCTCCTGCTCTTCCAAAATCCCATGAATCTTATCACGTGCACGGCGTTGCATCTTCCTTGTTTCTGTGAAATGATAAAACCCTCATATATCAAGTGATAACCATTTTCCAGATGGCTTTCTTACCATACATCCATTACATCAAAACAATTGGAAATGTCAACTTTTTGAGCCATAAAACCAGTAAAAATTAACTAGCCTTCAGCATACTCAACTCTCTCCAATATCCAGAATAATTCATTCAAGAAAGGAAAGTAAATGTTTATGTCCAACTCTAAGCATTAATGCCGAAGATACAGCTTGCAATATGCTGTCAAAGCTCAAGAAGCAAATTTAACTGAAAGTTTCCTAGTTGTGTGGGAGAATAACCAATAAGACCTAGGGTAAGTAGAAGACACTAAACATCCTTCTGGTTAAGATAAGAATATTTGATTTGAGATTAATCAAGTATATACGCAAATCAGAACATAAATTAAGACACTTACAAACCTTCAACGAAAGCTTGGTGTAGATTGTCTTTCTCCTCAAGCATCCTACTCAAAGACATGTTCTTCTCATTGTACTTATATTGCATTTCACTCAGATTCTCATTAGTCTGATCAATTTTGTCTGCTAGCTTTGCCACAATAGTACTTCTACTCTCATGTGTTTCTTGGACAATATCAGAAATTGTTCTCAGCTTTCCTTCTTTACGTAGATATTCCCCTATCGGGTCTTCAGCAGTATAGTCGTCAGCACGTGCAACCCATCCATAAGTGCTCAATCCGGGATTGGATTGCCTTTCCTTCCAGTCTCTTTTCCCAAGATTTACAGTTTCAAAGGACTTCTCAAAGTTTGATGTTGTCATGAACCCATTCCAGTCCTCATTAAACTTCACTATACCCCATATTGTACGGTCATGTTCATTCCAAACTGTATGAACATCTAAAGGCTTGAAATTAGCAAACTTTTCCAACCAATATCCACTTTCATGCAATGCAGCATTGCTTGGCTCAATGACCTTTTTGACTATGATTCCCATCCATGGCCAAACATACTGATCGGCCAGCTCTTTAATTTCCCCTGAAGTTGTAGCTATTAGAGCATTTTGTGAAGTGTGACCTGTTTCAGTTTCTAGATCAACTTCCAAATACTTTGCCAAAGCCAAATGATTTGCCTTCTGCTTTGCACTTCTGTTAGCAGAACCTTTAGCTACTCCCGATGCATGTTGAAGCAGATCCTTATACTTGTACTCTTGCTTCTTTTTTCCAGCGCAGAAGGGGCATTTTAAGCCGTTAGCGGTCTTCACTATGTATTTTCCAGCTCTTAACTCGTTATAGGGTTTGTCTTTGTAGTCATCAATCTCTGATTCACTAATGTCGGACTCTTCTTCAGAGCTGCAATCCATCTGGCAAAACCCTGAAAATGATCTATGCAAAAAGCAAATGATAAAATAATAACAATTAATACATGAACCTCAAATGATATACACAACTAGTTCTAGAAAAAGGTTTACTGTCGTCTGACTTGAGTAAGCAGGACAGTTGACTAACATAAACTGTTTCTGCAACTTTAACATAAATGTCATTCAGTGAAGACAATCCCGTTCTACAATAATTTCAGATGAAGCAACACCTTCAACACGGAAGGCCACAAACTTTTCAGAGCAAGCATAAAAATTCAGAGGAAAGAAACAAGTCCCCTATTTACAAAAGTGAGCGTGGCAGAAAAATAAGATTTACATAAAGAAAAAGGAGAAAAGAATAATTCATCCACATACTAATTTCTTGTGTTGGGTTTAACCCATCAATTCATACACAAGTAGTAGCATCAACAGTTCACGAAATGTAGTACCAAATTCCAATTTCTCAATAAAAGAGGGAATTTTGGGTAATGAAATTCATGAAGCACACACACAAAAAAAAAAAAAAAGAGTTTATCCACACAACTAGAACACCAGTTCTTTTAACCGTCGTAATTTACGTCTTATAATCAAATAAACGCAAATGTACACTTAAAACAAAGGCTTCATGCAAGCCAAAGAAATTTAAAAAAGAAAGAAAACGGACCACTTCTTTATGAACTATTCCACCTAAGAAAATCATCCACTTGAAGTATGCAACAATGGACGCAGAAAAACACCAGATTTGCATGTAAACCACCAAAAACAGGAAGAATCCATTTTCATGCTCCTTCAGCGCAAATACCAAAGAAAAGACTTACCAGAAATCAGATTGAAGAACCAAAACGCCTGACAACACAGTAGTTCACAAGGCCAAAACTTGTGGGAAGAGACAAAGTAAGTGAATCCGAGACTCACGTCCAAGGGAGTGAAATCGTTTTCCTTGTTACCTCTGCTCGACTTGATGGCTCCGACGAAAAGGAAAGAAAATGGTGAACCGGTAAAGGGAATTAGGCTCATGGGCTAAAACTTTGTACTTTCACTTCTTTTCTTTTTGTGTTTGTGTTTTTAAAAATTATTATTTAGTCCCTCCTATTAGGCAAATCTGATAAAAACACCCATGTATTACACTTAGTCATTCTAAAAAACTTACATCAATTGAATCACAATAACATTTGTGACATTTGATTTACTTCGCTTTGACCCTTTTGGCCCAATTAGGGCACATTTACCCCTCCGTCCACCTTTTTACATTTTCCATCACATTTTTCATATAAATGAAGGAATATGAAAATAATACAAATATGGTATTATACAGTATAAATACCAAAATTGGGGCCCACCATCCTAACGAAAAAAAGAAAAGAAAACCCATTTTAACATGATTCGAAGACGGAGAAATTAAAAACATGCAGATATCTATCTCCTTTTCTCTTTGCAATCTATCCTCAACCAACAATTTTTCAACATCAATCCTAATGTAACTATAAAGAGTTATTGTGTTTCTAAGTGGCCTAAAACATCCACTATCAACCGAAAATCCAGAAATCCCTAAATTTCCAATTCAAACTAAAAACTCTAACTTCGAAATTACCTAACCAAAAATCAAAGAATGCCAAGCTCGATGAGAGGAAGTGGATCGTAATGATCATCATCAACACAATTTTCAACTGAAAGGAGGCTAAAGTTTGCAAGAAATTATGACATGGAGTTTAGGTAAGTGCACCATGGTCGTGGAAAATCTGCTATTGTCTTAACGTCTTAGACCCAAGAGAATCCAAGTGGAAGATTTTGGCGATGCCCGAACTATCAGAAGTCGAATGATTGTAAGTATTTTGATTAGGTTGATGGAGAAATGAATCATGGAGCTAAGTTTCTGATTTTGTCTTTAAGAAATCATTGTGTTAAATTGAGGAATGAGAATAGAGAGTTGAGGAATAGCAAGTTCAAGGAAATTAGTGAAATAAATGAGTTGAATGACTTGAAGACTGAAATTCAATGTCAGCAAGTTGAAATTGAGTGTGTGGTTCTGAAAGTGCAAACAGCGGAATGCGAAGCAAAAAGGCTAGTGAAGGCCGTGAAATTTTATAAGATATATGTTTGATATGCATTGTAATTATTATAATAGTTATCTTTAAATGATAGTTGTTGAACATGCAAAAAAATTGGGTATGCCCAATTCTGCTACGTAACCCCACTTTAAATGCAGTAAAATGAAGTGTTGTTTACAAAATGCTTATTGTATTGAATGTTCAAGTACTTCTGCAGAAACCATTAGCTTTGTTTCTTCTAATGCTTAGATTTTGGGAAAAAGAAGTTGATATATAACCCTGTTACAAAGCTATAAACATGACTGATTAGAAAGAAAAAGGCTTGAGAAGCTACTGACATATCACTTGTACCTATTAGATTTTGGGAATTATGATAACAAAGGAATTGGTGCAGGATTAGTATAGAACAGCTTTAGCACATGTATATGCTGGGGAAACCACCAGTTCTGTATTGGTGTAATGCGAGGCACCAATAACAGAAGTTATATATAAACTTTAAAATAAGAAACTTGGTACATAAGTCTACAGAAACAAGTGCAAAGCCTATCCAATCCTTAAGCATAGCTAAATTGGGTTTTAAAAAATGTTGAAGTCTTTCTACAGAAGCTAGTGCTCCAACATCAGCAAAGTCTATCCATAAGCAAAGCTTTTACAACTATTTACTAATAATATCCAAAAAGTTCAAAATGGAAGAATGTTGAAGTGCTTTTGTAGAAACCATTGCTCCAACCTCTAACAAATACTATATAATCCAAAAGCAAAGCTTTTGTAACTACCTAGTAATATCATCCAAAAAGTTCAAAAGTGCAACAATATATTTGCATTTATAAATATCAGTTTGGTCCATTTATGTGACTTTGCTGTGTTGATGGTGTGTTATCACTGGCGTAGCTGGCGGTCTTCTTCTTACACTGAAGCTTGGAAAGCCTTTGGTGCTTTAATTTTGCTAATGTTACAGCAGCATTCCCTTACCATTTCAGACCCCATTCATTCAACACAGGATGGGTACTAAATCCAAGATCAGCTTGTGTTCCTTTCTTACTTTTCTTTGGTGGAGGTACTGGTGTCTCACGATCACCACTCTACAAAAACTCAATAAATTGTCAATCAAATCATCAAATACATAAAATGACTAACTTCAAGTAAACTGAAAATGTAACTCAACCTCATAACGACGCCACCATTGTCAGTGAAACAGACTCCTATGCCATAGTTATTAGATTGCCTATTAATGTATGTTATACTTGAGTTCTTGTTGCTTGTAGGTCTTTGTCCATGAATGTCAGTCATGATTGCTGGAATGCCTTTTTTGGATGCTTTGTTTGTCTTAGATGGCTCACTAACTTTCTGTTTCCTTGTATCTTTGTTTTTGGTTATAACTTTGTTTCCCTGGTAACCATATAAAGCAGAGATATCACATCAAATAAATAAAACAGAAAATAATGTTAAAATTACTCTTTGATATTCAAAGAATTTTGTTTTAAAAAAAACCTTTTTTAGGTGTAGGCCTCTTTGGTTGTTTGCATGTTCAACTATTATGTCTTGTTTCTCCACGATTTTTGCATAACTTCATTCCACCGCTTCTAGATAACATACCATTCTTTTCAGGCTCATCTTTGTCCTTCCTCCTATTTTTCTTTTGCCTACCAAACTTCCTCTCAATAACAAGTGGTATAGGAGCTAGTTTACCACTTTGTTCCGAGAAAATATGTCCTCTTACAGTCTGAATTGAATGATCATACACCTTCAGGTAAGTATCTTTATGATAGTAAAAGCTAACCTTGTTCTCTGGAAAAGTTTCTTCTCTGTACAATGTAGGGATACAATGTACACAAGGAATGCCAGTCAATTACCAAGATCTACACGAGTAGGTATCAATAGTTGTAAACACTGTATGCTTTGTTTCTCCTCTATAAACTTCATAGCCATCATCCCCATTAAATTCAAATTGCCAATTAAATGAATCCAACTTATTCTTTTCCAAAAACTTCACTATCCTAGGAGCAATAAAAGTTCTCCACTTAGCAGCAAATGCCCTTTTCGCTTGAATCCGAGTCATCACCGTTACCTTAATCTCTTTAAGCATGCTAATAATGGGTTTGGTTCTTTCTGGTAGTATCCATCCATTGAAAGTCTCTATGAGATTATTGTCCAAAATGTCACACTTTGGTTCAAAGCTAAAACAAGCCTTGCACCAACTTCGTTCTCTATAATATAAAGCATCTTCAACAATTCCATCACCTAGCTTGTCAAGTTCCTTCAACTCTTCTTTGAATTGCTGCACAAATGTTGCCCTAACACAATTCCAAAATTGAAAAAAAAATTCCTCCCCTCTCCATTTCTTTTGCCAAGTAGCATATATATGCCTTGCACACTGCCTGTGCTTGGCATTTAGTAAAACCACATCTATTGATGTTATAATTCCCCATACACAAAATATAAAATAAATCATATCATACATGAAGTTATTTGTGAATCATAAATTCATAAACCAAAAAATTCTGAAATAAAAACAAACCTTTTGCAATGAAGTAATAGTTAATCCTCGACCTTTGTCTGGAATGTGTAAGTCATCAATCAAGTGCTCAAGAAACCATTTCCAATTCTTCTTTGTCTCAAGGTCCATTACAGCCCAAGCAATCAAAAACATTTGATTGTTTCCATCCCTTCCAACTACAGCTAACAACTGCCCCTTGCATATTTGTTTTAAAAAACAACCATCAATTTCAATTATTGGCCTACATCCAACTTTCCATCCTTCCTTGCAAGCTTGAAAGCAAACATAAAATGCTTTGAAATATGGTATGTTTGCAGGATTTTCAGCATCCACCACCACTTCAGTTGTGGTACCTTCATTACTTCTTTCCAATTCAATTGCATAATCATGTGGTTTCCCATATTTTGCCATAAACCCACCATTAACGTCCTCCGTTACCTCTTTTTTTATCCTTCCAACTGTTACTTCAGATACATTCAACTTAAACTTTTCTCTTACATAACCTTTTAGTCTCTTATGAGTGATTCTAAGTTTTCCTAAAATTTTTTCCCTTAGCAAGTTCTTCAAATCTCCTCTTTTAATCAACTGGATATCATTCTAGCCAAAACATTTATGTTTGTTCTTAAAGGTCTTAATCTGAAATTGACCTTCTTGGTTGAAAATAGCATGAAAAACAAAGGGACAACTTGACTTGCATCTATACCTTAATCTTCTAGGCTCATTGTTTACATATGACAATGCATATCTTTTTATCAAAGCCCACTTCTTCACTACATCCTTACATTCTTTTTTACTTTCAAACACCATACCCACGGAAAATATTGGGATTCAAGTAATAGGATCATAAAACATTGATCTCCGTTGTTTCCTTAGAATGTCACCGTCCTCATCAATAGATTCAAAACTTCTTAGGTCATTAGAGTCCAGGTAGTCACTTGTATAACCAAGGACCTTCCCATCAACATCTTCCTCGGTATCTATCTCATCATTATCATCCACAACTGTTCTTCTATTATATTGCACAACTAAATTAGCACCATTTGTAACCTCAGGTTCACCAGCCTCATCTTCACCATTTGTTTCATTTTCAATATTGTTAGATTCATTGATTATCTCCACTGGAATTTCTTCTTCATCAACATTGTTATAATCAGAATCATCCCTTTCCTTAGCTCTCTTTCTAATATACTCCCTAATATTGCTTCTAGCCTTTTGGAATTCATCATCTTCCTCTTCTTTATATTCGACATGCACATTCACCAAATCTTCCTCATTAGCATAAGATGCATATTCATCAACTTCAGAATCTTCACTCTCTTTCCTACAACTTCCAGTGTCATTGTCTTCATGTGCAATGACCTCTGGTCCATCCAAATGCTCTATGATTTCATTTATGTGCACAGAATGCTCCACAAACATTTGCACTAACTTATACTTTTTTAACAACCTACACAGCTCTTGACAACTATCATCGTCCCATAACAACCTCGATCCATCCATATGAGTCATGCCTGGAGTAAAAAAATGCATTCGCCCACCATTTGCAAAACCAAAATTTTTCGATTCTTTTATGAACCTGTAATAACCCAACATGTCAAGATTTGTGAAATTCATGTTACAGGTCTCACCACCAATATATGTTTTTGTCCTCCCTTTAATCTCATAATGATCACCATAATGCATCTCCACGGTATATGGTGGATCCATCCTGCATGTTTTAAATAACAAAATATAAGCAAACAATTTTTTTTATTATGCACAAACAACACACATAATGCCTTCTTTTTCATTTTGGGACCACATCATTTGCATTAACCAGACATGAAGGAAACACAAGAAGGAACGAAACGTATTCAATTTAAAATGGGACCACATGTTGGGCAAAACTTATACATTAAACAACGATTTAACCTAACCATTGCAAAAATTAAAATTTCCATAACCATTTCAACTCACATTCAGTCACCTTCACTCTTCTCTTTCTAGTAGATTTCCTTTTTAATTCATACAGTTTGGTTGTAAAATAAGAGAGATTTTTGGGCTCTTAGTTCTTCGTTCTCTACTTCACTGTTACTCGCTTCTTTTTCTCTGTCTTCGTTAAAAGGGTTTCTTTTTTTTTCAGTGGGCCCTAGTTCTAGTATTTATACTGTATAATACCATATCTGTATTATTTTCGTTTTCCTTCATTTATATGGAAAATGTGATGGAAAATGGAAAGAGGTGGGCTGAGGGGTAAATGTGTCCTAATTGGGCCAAAAGGGTCAAAGTGAAGTAAATCAAATATCACAAGTGTTATTGTGATTCAATTAATATCACAGGGTTTTTTTTAATGATTAAGTATAACACAGGAGTGTTTTTATGGGATTTTCCCTCTTATTATGATACTGAATTATTTGAAAACAATATCACCGATAATTAAGAATAAAGTTACGTATTACTAAATTTTTTAAGGTTCTACGCGTCAATAAGATTTATAATAAATGTCTTATTATGATATTGTTTAATCATTCTTCTTATTATTTTTATTTAAAATAATACAATCTTAAGATTTTAAAATTATAATATGAATCATTTTACAATTATAAATATACGAAAACCTTATAGTTTATGTGATAGTTATATTATAGAATGATAAATAATAATTTTAAATATAATCATTAAAATAAAAAGTAAAGTACTAAAAGATCCACTATAATTTAATTCTTCAATAATGCAAACTCTAAAAAATTACATCCAGTATCGTGAATTAAATTTGAGTGTATACAATAATTCTTAAATTACATATTTCAAAAAAATTGTTTGATAATTTATTAGTTTAAAATTAAATCATATATTTAATTCAATTAATAGTTATAAGCTTAACATATTTATAATATTGTCTATTATTATTTAATTTATTAAAGTGAAAATCAAATTCTCAATTGTGATTCAATTTTAAAAATTAAAACTTAATGAAAATAATAAACCAAAAGAAGGGTAGCAAGTAGCAGAATATTTAACACAATAATGCATATATGGAACTTACACGATTTTTCAAACATATATATTTATCTAATAATGGTAAGAGATTGAAATTAATTTTTTATGAATCAGTTGCAATCACTGATGAAGCAAGTTACTAAAAGACATATAGTGTGTTTATTATAATTTTATATTTATAAAATAAAAAAAGTTTAGAAGTCATTGTTTTGGTGGTTTTTTATGACTAATATTGATTAAACTATTCTTGCATGTAGAGTTATAATGGACACAAAACTACCTAAATAATGGTCATGCAATTAAGGGCTCGTTTGGTTATTGGCTGATCAGCGAAAATATAGCTGATTGACCCAAACCAGCTTATTGACTTATTAAAAAAGCCATTTAAGTTCTTTGGTTATCAGCCGGTTGGGTTGGCTTGTTAAACCTAACTAGCTGATTTTGAATAAGCTATCCAACAGGAACGTTTCACGAAATCAGCTAATATTTTGGCTCTTTAGTGTCGATTTTGCCCTACTCTATTTTTTCCTTTAACCGACTCATTTTTGGTTCTCTATAGAGTCTTCTCCCACAACGTTTCAACTGTTCTGTTCGAATGCTCCTTCTTCTCCCACAACGTTGCATTTCGCGTCGTCAATTAAGAGGAACGAATAGGAATCCCATTACTTAACTCTACTCTTTCTTTCTTTTTCTTCCAAGTTCATTTCTTATTTTTCTTGGGTTTGTGTAGCGATTATCTGTTCATTTCTTATAATCGAAGACTCCTCCATCGGTAAAGCTTTTGCTAATCGATAAGTATCTTTGTCCACATCTTCATCTAACTCACCATAATCTATAAAGCTTTTTGCTTTCTTTTTAGATCACTGTCTTTGCTCAAATTTCTGTTCTTTTTTTTTTAATCGGAAGTTGTTGTATTTCTCCCTCCTTGCCTTTCTGTTGTGCCTCTAGGAGATCAAAAGCCAAGGCTATCCGGAAACAAATTTTCTATTTTTCTTTTTGTCTAAATTCATAACTTTGCTATTTGTCATATCGGTTCGTTGAGATCTTTTTGCTTCTAAAACTTTTTTAATGATCTAAAAACTCCATGATGTGTATTGTGATTTTTTTGTTGCTTATTCAATGTTTTTTCTTCATAATTATAGACAGATTGGTCTCTAAGAGTTCTGGCCTTGTGTTCTTATTTATTTTGTCTTTGGTGAGCCCCATGTTTGTAAGCTACTTCATTGAATGTTTTCCTATCGCAATGTTAATCGAGGAGATTCTACATGTCTATTTATGGTCAAACATTTTGAGCTCATTATAAATTATGTGCATCGCAAATTTATCTCTAATGTAACTTCTATGATGCAGCATTGTGCAGGCGTCAATTATCTAACTGTATTAAAGTCATCTACATCTGATGGTGTGATTTCAAGTTCACTGGGAGATGTGACAGTACCTTGAAGACACGGGAATTTTATGGAGATTCTGTTGCTTATTCCACTACATTTAAGTCACATGTCAATTGGGTAATTTTTTTTCTTTTACAAACCTTTCATTATTTTGTAATATGCAGTGTGACCCTATTTTTTATACTCTGAACATTTAACTTTTGGTCTTGTTTATTGAATAATATAGCTTAGGTGATTGTTGTGGCATGTTACTAGTTGGTATAGAATATTAAATTTTAAGTTCTCATGTTCATCTTTTGCACCTACCTTTCCCACAATTGTTGTGGCGCGAAAACCTTTGTGTTTTTTATTAGACAAACTTCTGAAATGATGCTCTCATGCTTCCTTAACTTTTTAAATATTATTTGAGGAGCATATGGTGAATGTTTGAAATGTAGATGAATATAGGGTAACTTTTACGGTTATGCAGGTAATCAAGTAAGAGCCTACATGTATAAACAAGTAAGAAGCATGGAACTCTGCTAAGCATCTTATTGAGGATATGAACCCCTGAATAAGCAAATCAACCTAAATTGCGGGGAAAAAAAAAAGAAATCCCACAAAAAGCTTGTGAAATGTAACTTCTGAGTTCAGAAGGCTAAAAGCTAGATTGATTCTTGGTCATTATGAATAGACATACCTTCTTTAGTTCGTGTATTGAGAACAATAGCTTTCATGCCTGCACTTAAATGGTAACAAATTGAAACATTTAGTTTACAAAACATAAACTTTTTAAATGTATCTTTGGATACTGAAAACTTGTGGGAAAATTCATCATTTTGAAGTTATTCCTTTTCCTTAACAAAATAGCCTAACCAGAGGAATTTTGTTGGCCTTATGCATCATTCTCTTATAAGAGGAAAAAAAGGTAAGAAAACGTTAGGAGTTGGTCCTTGTATACAAGAAACAAAATTATAAAATGAGGGTGTCTTGGGTTCAATTTCGGCATCTTAAGGAAAAGAACAATAAAACATTTCCCAAAAACTGCTAGGCAATTGCACCATACTTGTTTTGCAATTTTTGCAGGAATAACATAATTTTGTTTCAGAGCAAGTATCTCAATTTCTCCAGTGGTTATCTTCCAGTTTAGAGTAGACTTTCCTAGTTGCATGGGCATCAAATTTTATGCTGGTACTCACCTTCTAGAGTTTCAGTAAAATAAGTAAATACTCAGGCTGAAATCTTATATCTACTGGGATTTTTATGCTTCTCGATGTAAAATTATTTTGTACATCAGAAACTGTTTGTATGGTGCAATAATAACTATGGATTCTTGAGGTTGAATTTTTTTTAATATTTTAAATTCAATTCCTATTCGAATGATTCTATTAGGCTTTGTTCGATTATTTTAGGTCGGAATCGGATACTTGCCAAGTTCATATACAGTAGTTTCATGTTTATAAACTTTTTTGCTGAACATAGGTCTGGTTGAATGCTACAAGACCTATAGGACAACTGATTATTTTCCATTGGCTTGTCAATAAGGTTCTTTAACTGCACATTTATTTTGAACTATGTTCACTTGAACTGTGTATATGCGCCACATTTATTCTGAACTGTGTTCTCCAATGCTTTGAAAAATTGATGTGAGTTAAATGCATGCAGTCATGCACTAATCTGTGGATGATTCAAAGTCAAAATTAGCTAGAGAAAAAGCAAAAAATTGATATATAAATGCTGGCCTTTATTGGTTAATGTGGCATGGATTTTGTTGTAGGCATGGATTCAAGCAATATTGTAATGGATGGACAGATGGACCAGCTACATAACTCAATGGTATACTGCAAGGCAAGAGCTAAGTCATGCACTATACCAAGTAAAATTGTAACTTTTTTTTCCACCCTGTCATATTCGTATTGGACAACTTGACTAGTTTTGCTTTTAGACTTTGAGGTAGCTATCTGTGCTA
>JAOSBN010000005.1:6085223-6101997 GCA_027563595.1 Erythroxylum suave | reverse complement strand
AGGAAGACTCCCATAACTATGTACCCTAGCTCTATATAAGAATAGCAGCAGCTGTACATCTATTATCTGAATAAAAATATAGAAGTTTTTACAATCTTGATGGTTGATCTAGGTTTCCTCGGTTTGCTTTTGTGTTTTTGATATGGATGACTGTTTTATTAGGAGAGTACTAGAGGAGTATGAGTGTTTTATTAGGAGTCTATTGGAGGAGTATTTGATTTTTAGTAGAAGTCTATTATTTCCCTATTACTTCTGCATTAGTTTTTGTTATATTTATGTTAATAAAAAACAGCTTGAATATGAGTCTTTCTAAGAGTCCTAAAACAGCTTGAATAGGAGTCCTAGTTTGGGTGGAACTTTTGTGTTTCTTTGCCTATATAAGGCTATTACGTTATGCGATAAAGTAAGGAGGAAGTTATCATAAAAATTAGCTAATTACGAGTAGCGTAATTTAGCCCAATCTCGGCAGACCTTGTCTTTGACAAGCGCTGCCAGTTCTTTTTATCACCAAAAAATAGGTTCTGCAAGGAAGGGAACCAGCGTAAATAAAGGGAAAGAATCGTCCTTGGACTCGATCCCAAGCATGGGCACATAACAGTTTTCTAAAGTGATAATGTTTTCTTAGTTCGTGTTGTCTCAAGTAATAAGGGGAACAAGTAGTTGGCATTCTGCTCTAGTCATTAAAACTGTGCATAATCAAATAATTCTTGATGGTTGATCTGGGGTACTTGTTTGTATTTTCTTAACCTTTCGTCTGTTTCCTTGATATATAGAGAGTCTGTATTTCACTTGTTTCATGACAATATATTTAATTGAAGAACCTGAATTTTCTTCAGAAGAGTTATCTTGTGGTATCATCATCTTTTACTCTTGGGTGTTCTACTCAAGGATTCACAATATCAGTTGATAATTCTCTGCTGTAATCATACAGGATCAACGTGAGCGTGCAGTTCAGATGTTGGCAAAAATGAAACAATTAAAAGTCCGTCCAGACATCAGGACGTATGAGCTAATGTTTTTACTATTTGGTGCTTTTGACTCTCCATATCAAAAAGCCGATTTGTTGACTCATGAAGACATTGCAAAAAGAATAAAAGCTATAGAGATGGATATGGCAAGTAATGGTATTCAGCACAGTCATTGCTCCATGAAGTACTTGGTACTTTCCTGCCTTGTTCACTTTATTCATGAGGTCATTTACCAGTGTAGTTTTCTGCTTGAAGTATGGACTGGAATACAGAGTCATGGCAGTTGTTGTAGTCTTCTGTAAGGAAGATATAGAACACTAAGCATTCACTATCATGCCAATATGATATAGATTTCTCCTGATCTAGGTCTCTGATGAATGCATTCTCATTTCCAGCTTTTTTGAGAAAGAAGAAAAAGCTATGTCCACTCAGTAGTGCATGAGAATATTGATACTTGAAAATACCTCACTGAGGTACTCTATTTTGACTGCCTGCAATAATGTAGACATCCGCATATTGCTGGTGAAGTTAATATAATCTTGTTGAAGCACTATGAGTTAGCTCTAAATGCTGTTGAACTCCTGTTTCATTTTGCTTGCATCAGTCATTTCATTTATTGCTCAGCTATGTTTATCACTCATGGGGAAATCTTGCATATACCTTCATTCCTTGCATTTTTAAGAGCCTCAGCTTCTGTATTATTCCTAATTATTCTCATCAGATGAAAGCTCTTGGAGCAGCAGGGATGATAAAAGAGCTTTTGCAATATTTAGGAAAGGCGGAAGACCTTTTTTGTCACAGTAAACTCTTTTTACTCCGCAAGGATGCTTTCTTGGGAACACCTATTTATAATCAAGTGCTGCATCCTCTTGTTGAAGCTAAAGAAGTAACTCCCTGTGTTGCTACTTGATGGCGAATATTTTTTTTTGGGTAAATTAACATCTTTTTAGAATAAGCTTTTTATTTTGCACGCAGAACCACTTGGCATTTGAAACATTCAAAAGTATGAAGTCAAAAGATTTCTGGCCAGATGGGAACACATATAATATAATGATTCAGTGTTGTGTGGATCTTCAATACAAAGTTGCTTTCTCACTGCTTGCACAGATGTTGCGTGATGGATTTTTTCCAACTAATTTCACCTATACTTCTCTTGTCAAGGTAATCTATGTGGACCTCACGAACTTTCTACCAACCGTGACAAGTTCAGTAACTATGTCTTCTATATCCCTTTGCTTTGTGCAGAGCACAACTGTCTACATTAGCATTCTTCGTATCGTCTTTTGACATATCTCTCATATTTAGCTGTCTATCGGTGTTCATTTTGTTTTTACATTACTCTTCTGCCTTAATACCTACAAAAAGAATTGTTACATGGAAAGATGTATTGTCAAGAACTATTCTTGTGCCATTATTACGTGATTGTATCTTATCTATGCCATACACTGGTTCTCCTTCCGGCTGTCTTTAGTAAGATTGGACCTATATGTTATAGGTGCTGTCTGTCAATCAAAATGGTCCATGTTGCTTGTGTTATATTATCCGAGACTCTCAAATGCGGAAATTTTGGAAGTTTTAGTTCTGTTGTATTGATGGATGCAATTCTTTATTCTTTTATTTAATTGGTGCAGCTTTTCTTCTATGCTAGCCTTCTTCTGTACTTCTTCTGTAAATTAGTTATTTTTTGGTTGATTTTCTGTCAGATTCCTTTAAAAGATGGAAACTTTGAAGAAACATGGAATATTTTAAATCAAGCTCGCAGAGAAGGGATTGTGTTTGACGTACAATTGTATAATAACATTCTTCACGAAGCACGCCACAAGGTAATCGATATTATTTACCACTTGCTCCGTTTTCCTCTTTCTGAGTTTGTGAGTACATATTCTGTACTAAACATTTGCATATGCTTAGTCCTATATTTTTGGGCCATTAAGTCAGATTTGTTACTGAAATTGATCATCTTTTAATCAAATTTTAGGGACGGATCGACATTATTGAACTTCTTGTTGAGCAGATGTATCATGAAAAAGTGTTACCTGATACAACTACATGTCGCTGTATATTCTATGCATATATAAAGCAAGAACTTTTCAGCACTGCTGTGGAAGCGTTGCAAGTTATGGCCATGAGGATGATCTGCCAAGGAGAGGAAACTTGTGAAGGAATGAAGGACAAGTTTGAGGAGGATTACATCCTTTCTGAAGACTCAGAAGCTGAGTTGCGAATAGTTAAGTTGTTTAAAGGCGATGAAGATATTGTTTTTACCCTCTTGAGTTTAAGATGGTGTGCAATGCTTGGTTTCCCAGTTTCTTGGTTGCCAAATCAAAGTTTATGGGCAAGAAGACTATCAGCTAATTATGAAGCCAGACGGAGTCACACGATGGGTATCAGCAGTGGAGTTTAAATGCCTGGCTTTGTGAGTCCTTTATTTGCTTGATAATGCTTGGGAATTTGGCCTGATCCGAGATATGGATGGTTCAAGGCAGAGGCATCTGAGTTCTGTAAGGGTTTACTACAAGCTTCATTTCCTGAAGAAACCCCTCAAGAGCTAAAGAGACGATTAGTTTGTTTGTCCCTAACAGAGTTGAGTTGGACATATTATTTGTGATTTTCAGAGTCGGTTGGAGGGAGATGAATGTTGAGGTGCATATGCAACTGTGATGTGGCACTTGGTACGCCTAAAAGGGTGGAGCTGCATCCATACCTGTGTTGCTTCACTTGCGGAGGCCGAAAACCAAGATGTTGCTTATGAGAGGAAAGTTCTGCACTTGCATTCACCATATGAAAGAAAAAAAGTGAAGTTAATAGTTTAGATTAGAGCAATCAAATAAAGAACATGTTTTTCCCGTGGAATGTTAAGGCTTGTGCTGAGATAGACGTGTTTTGTAAAGCAGAACGCGGACCTGGATGTAAACAACTGGTCTATGGGGTTTGCTGAGAAGAGGAATTCTTGACAGCTTCATGTTGAAGCTGATTGTTGTAGATTCTGATCCCTATTTTGTGACATTGTAACTTGCACTTGATGACCCGAATAAATTTTGAAGTTACTTTCTGGCGCATGCTAACTTGTTTACGCGTCTGAGTACTATTTCGTCGATCTTCTTGTAGTTTATATATTACGTATCCAATCTTGTAATGGTATTCTTTTTAATGTAAAAGTGCCACATTTACTATCAAATGATAATGATAAAGTCACGTTTAGGCTAAGTTGTGCTACCTGTAACAATCTTCATGCTTCCATGCTCAATTTGAACTATGTTTCTTGATTTTTGTTCTTCAAAAGCTAAAACAGAGCACATGGAATGAATAAAAAGAGGTCGGTCAGGCCACTTAAAGAGTAATTTCCTCTGAAGTTGCAGCACATAAGCATAAAAGAACTTGATGTTTTGACGCTCTCTCGCTCAACTCAAACCTGTTTCCCATATTATAGGCACATCAACCAAAATGGGGGGATGAAATTATATTTTATTGGAAAAAGATGGCAACTAATAGTGAGTGGTCATTGAACAAATCGAAGTGTGGACTTGGTTAACTTTTGCAGTCATGATTCCACCGCAAATACATAAGATCAGAAATTCGAGACGTGGAGAGAAATGTGAACCTGAGTTAGTAAAATACATCATATCAGTTTGATATTCCAATGCGGACGGATAGGGATGGGAGGCTTTCAACTCAGGAAGATTACTACTTAGACAAACACACTCTCGCACAATGATAGACAGACAAAGGAATCTACCAAAGAGATATTGGGTCCAACTCTTGATTAGACAAAGCAAGCCGAACCCAACATGGGAATCACATCGGTTTCTCTATTGCAATAGACAGGCACATGAGTCCAAAAGCCAAACTTCACTCATTACCCATCTTTTTCTCCTCCATCTATCAATTCCCACACTCTTTTCCCCGCTTCATTCAGTCATTCAGATGGAGAAGAAAAGATGGGCAATGAGTCGAGTTTTGCAATGAGTTGAAGTATATATATATATATATATATATATGGCAAGTTTTACAATATCAGTAATTAAAAATATAACAATCAAATTTATAAAGTATTAATTTATGTCAAGTATTAAAATCATTTATCTTGTTTATAGTGGCAATCATCCATTCAGTTGTAATTATACACTCCTTGAATATATTTTTCTTTAAATTGGGTTAAAAGATTTTGGTATTTAAGAATTTTTAAGATTTAAAATCGAAATAAATCATTTTTTAGAAAAATTATCTAAAGTAATTAAAAAATAAATAAAATACAATTAGTTGTAAATTTTGTTGTATTTAAATGAAATATACTACTTAATTTATTGCGAGAGACAGATATTACTAATTAATATTAACAACTATTGGAGGGTTTGAATTAAATTTCAAAACTTATATTAATTTAAATGTTAGAAAAAATTCAGTTTAACTTGAATATATTGAACCATCAAACTTATCTATCGTGTAGTTTAAGGATTATTAGGTGCATCACAAATATATTCAATGCAAGATCAAAGGATAGCTACAAATTCTCAGATAAAAGAGGAAAAAAAAGGGCTGTATTAGTATAGGACATTATTATGGACTTGCATGAGGGGGTTACTACACATCAACATCCTTCATCTACTTGTCGGCCACTTGTCGCCGTCCCCACCCCGCCTTCAGCTCCGCCACTCATTAACCACAGACTGCATCTCTTGTGCTGACCAGTGGGAATTAATGTCCCCTTGATGTGCTATTCATAAGTCTCTCTATCGTCTGTGCACGTATGGCAAACCGTCTCATTTGGATTCATCGGATCCGTTTAGGCAGTGTCCCACGTAGAAGAACAAAGGTTGCCTTCAAACATGGAGAGAGTTGGATGTACTTCAACGTTTAGCCTCCACGAGTGGAGAAGATACTCCTTAGCTTTTTCTCTGTATTGGAATAGTTGCATTGGAACGGAATTAAGGTAATTCCTGAGCTACGTCAGGATCGTGGCATAACCTAAAATTCTATTTTTTCGGCCTCTCGTCACAAACTTAGGCTTAGCAATACACTGATACAGTGAATCCATTTTTACATAAGCTTAATTCTATTTTATAAAGTTCGGTCTTGATTGAATTTCCAAATTAATTTAAATAAATACAGGTTAAATTTTTTAACTCAATTTTTTAACATTCCATTTCATTATCAAAATTGAATCCTTTGTCATTGTTTGATAACAACTTTATTAAGTTCATAATTATAATTGCTATTTACAATTTAAAACCTAACTTATTTTATTTCCGAAAGGAGGTGGTATGAATAAGATGAAGTCCATTTTCGTTTGCCAACATTACAATCAATGGGAGGATAACAGAAGTAAAGACTGGATTCATACTTCCACAATCATTGTTGCAGAGAAGCCTTTGGTTGGTTTCAAACATCTATGTTATCATTACCTCGTCTCATTTCTGGGGTAAAAACAGATTAACCATCATATTGTCTTCTTTTTCCCAACTCTCTCTAAACATGCTTGTTCATGAATTTATCCGTTTCCTCTCTCTCTCGATGTACTTGTTTGTCTATATACATCAATTACACCACAGGCTAATGGTTTCTACAGGCTAGAGTAAAATTTTCAAGCTCAAATTAACCTTGTCACTTACCAAATTTTCCATTTACTAGGTTCAACTCATAAAAGAAGAATATATAAATGTTTATGTTGCGACGTATCAAGACAAAGACGTTGGCCAAAGGTTGTTCTTGTGACTAGCTAGCTAGCTAGTAGTAGGCTAATTAAGTGTGTGAAAGTTGCTTAACTTTCACATCACAGCAGCATCTATCATTTGTTACCTTTCATGTCATCAAATTATTAATTTCAACCGTAAAATTGAAATTAATATATAAAATATTGATTTATATATTAATTTTATTTTTCATTCATTTATTTAATATTTCATTCAAATGTACACATTTTTTACTATGAAAATAAATTATTTTACAAGGACGCAGTAAATGATAAATAGCACAATTTAAAGGATGAAAATTTTGAAAATTAATTTTTTGTTTGTTTAATTTAAAATAAAGAATTTGACCGGCACTCAGTGTAGGCAAAATTTGCATCTAGGAAAGCATAGGGCTAAAAAGTTAAAAAGACACTTGGACTTTGTACTATTACAGTAAGAAGAACATCAATTAAGCACTGATTTTTTTTTCCTGTCCCATTTTATTCTTGTGTGTGGGACAAGCAAGGTCGATGAATTGTTTTAAAAAATATGAAGTTAGTTTATGAAATATACCACCCAATCGCTTTAAAATTTTTGAATTGGTTTATTAAATTACTTTTGACCAGCACTTGGAATTGAAGAAATATATCATAAACATCACTTTTAATTTTTCAAAATATATGCCTAGCTGAATTGAGTCCAAGAAGATGTCAGAAAATTATATTTAAGAACTATAAGAGAAAAGAAAAAAGGTTCTAAGAAGAACTACGAGGAGGAATTCGAGATGATGTGATTTTGTTAGAATTTACCGAAAACTTGATCCTCAATAAAAAACTTTGACGAAAAAAAAAGATCTTACATAGAGATGTTATTCTCTCTTTTATAAGTCTTTTGAATTTTTTTTCTTTATTCTCTTGTCTTGTATTTAACTTAAACACTTTGGTATGTGATACATCCTCCTTAGTCATTTTAGTTTAGTTTTTTTTCAATTGCTTATTTGTTTTATTTATATATTTTTCTTCTTTTTTGTCTGTTTATTTATTTATTTAATTTTTATTTTTATTTTTATTTTTATAATATTTTATTTATTTATTTATTATTTATTTATTTCTTTATCTTTATCTTTTTATTTTTATTTTTGATTTTATTTTATAGTTACTTTTTAAGCATTTATTTATTTATTTATTACTTGTATTTTCTTCAAATAGTTCTTAAAAACTTTTTTTTTCTTTTTCTTTAATCTTTCTTTCTATATTTCTATCATAAACAACTTCTCAACTAAATAAGACTAAGACTGTATACTTCTAGAATTCATGTCTCAATGAGATTTCTACTGAGATCTTGTTATTGTTATTGTATAGCACGTAAAGGCCGTTCTTTTTTGTTCTCTCCGGTGGAATTGGTTTTGTCACTTGATCCTTCACCCAAAAATGAAAGGGCCATAATTAAAAAAGGCAAGAATTATCAAGAAAAATTAATCAATAAATAATACTATTACCAGTTTGAGATATGTGCATACCTTAACCATTATCTTGCTAGAGCTGATAGTATTATTACCAATGCGAGATATGTGCATACCTTAACTATTATCTATATGGAGTTGAGCAGTGCTAGTATAATCATTTGCTATATGCAGAGTAAATAAATCGAGTAATATGATATTTCATACTATAATTAACAAGTCATGAAGGATTACATGGACAAGAATGCATAGGTATCACAGTTTGTAAAGAAGGTGATTTCATTGGCACTTGAGAAAAATTTTGCTTGAGCAAAGATATTGTTTCGTGGTTCATATTGTCTTCTACATTTATCAATAAGACGACTTTTAAGATTACAGATTTGACAGGAACCATAATTTCTGTGAAGAGACTTGAAATTGGTAGTTTTGAGTATCTCCCCAAATCCCAAATATAGCTATGTGAGTTTTGTAGAGTTTTGCAAGGTGGGATTTGGTTTACTTACAAGTGGTGGCCAACTAAGTAAAGAGTTATTTGATTGACCAACAGGTGGTATGTTTTTGTGGCTTATTGGAGAAGCTAATTTATGATGATATAAATAGGCTTTACTCTTTTTTACTACAAAAGGTTGTCGTAAAAACTAGAACAAAGGAGGAGAATAGAGAAGTCTACTCAATTGTTTTAGCGTATGGGAAAATTGTTTGGTGAGATAATCAAGAGGAAGCAGATCATCATCAACAGATATTCAGTGTTGGTATCGCTTAGGTTTGTAAAAAGTACTAAATTGATTAGATTTTTCAATTTGTATTAGAACCTAGAGATAATTGTACTTGTGGTTGAGACTATTATTGTTAGTTGTTGATTGTACTCTTGATTATTATAATGAATTGATTTTAGTCTGTGAAGATTCAAACCCTAGTTTTTTCCCTAGTAGAGAGGAGTTTTTCACATAAATTGCGTGTGCATTGATTTAGATTTACGCTTTATTTCTCTGGCTATTATTGTTATTAAGGTTGTGGTAATTTTCCTCAACAAGTGGTATCAGAGATGTGGCTGGAGGATCCTTGTGTAGGAAAAATTATTGCTTACTTGATTTGGGGAGGAGCTAGTGTGAGAAAAGCACGGGTGAAAACAGTGCTTCCAAATTTTACGTTCCCTTATTTGATGGGAAAATAAACTTTTGGGTGTGGAAGAGGACTATTGAGGACTTATTGGTATAATAAGATTTAGATGCGATTTTGAAAGTGGACAAGCCAACGAGTTTGAATGATGCTAAGTGGGAGTCGATGTAGAAGAAGACAATTAGTACGATTCGGTTGGCTATAGCTCTAGAGATCAAGTACAACTACTTGAGTGAGATAGATCCAAAAGCTTTGATAGATAAACTCTAAAGTGTGTATGCCTTCAAATCATTAACTAACATCTTGTGCTTGAGATAAGAGTTGTACCAATTAAGGATGGAGGAGGTTACAACCTTGTAGGGCCACATTAATCTATTCAGCCAACTAGTAGCCCAGTTGAAGAATGTGGATGAGAAGATCACTGATCAAGAACAAGCTCTCTTATGGTTGACTTTACTACCCAAGTCCTACCCATTATTATGATGTTATTTGTTAGAAGGGAAAAGATTACACTAGATGAAGCTATGATGGTATTGAGGGAGAATGAAAGGATGACGACACATGTTGTTGGAGTTTCTCCAGGTGATGGTGATTGAGCACTAGTTGTGAGGGAGTTTGAGAGAGGGTGGAATCAAGAGAGAAAGGGAGATAGATCAAGGAGTAGAACGAAATCACGCACGAAAGACTTTAATAATGCGGAGTGTTACTATTGTAAGGAGAAGGGCCACATCCAAAGCCGTTGTCCGAAGATGATAAAGGACTCGAAGAGTCTCTATTTGATGCAAAAGAAGAAGGGCAAGACTAAAGTAGATGATGATGGTGATTCCGCTGATGTGGTAATAGCTGATGATGATTTGTTATTAGCTACTCATGATGGGGTGGAGGAGGGCCAAGACAGTAGGGTGTTGGATTTGATCACGTCGATTCATGTTTGTAGAGACCAAGCCTTGTTTGATGCTTTGCGTCAAGATGGATAGTATGGCCACATCATCATAGTGGTTGATTAAAAATTGAAGGTCCAAGGTATGGGGACCATGAGGATGAAACTTGATGATGATATGACCTGAACCTTCCACAATGTGAGATCTGTGGCAAGTGCTCATGTTAAACTTATTTCCTTGGGTGAATTGACAAAGTATGGGCATATATATGTTGGTAGTGGGAGGGGGTGCAAAGTGTATCATGATACTTGCTTGGTGATGTAAGGGGGAATGTTGACAACAACATTTGTTATGCAGAGGGCCATTGTATCCGGAGGGACAAAGTCTTGAAGAAGAAGGTCCGATTTTCAAATGAGGTGGAGGTGTTTAATGATTTGGGTCGATGGAGGAATATGATAGGTATTTTCCAAATCTTAAATACTAGCTGTGTGAGTTTTGCAAGGTTGAGTTTTGTTTTACTTACAAGTGGTGGCCTACTAAGTAAAGTTCTTTGATTAGCTTATAGGTGATAAGTTTGGTGGCTTATTATTAGAGAAGCCAATTTATGATAAGATAAATAGGCTTTACCTATTTTTGCCACAAAAGGGGTTGTCATAAAATCATAACAAATTAAGGAGGAGAAAAGAGAGGTCTGCTTCATTGTTTTGATGTGTGAGACGATAATTGTTTGGTAAGCGGATCATCATCGACAGGTATTCAATGTTGGTATCTTTTGGGTTTGTAGAGAGTACTAAATTGATTAAGTTTTCTAATTTGTGCTAGAACCTAGAGATAATTGTACTTGTCATTGAGACTATTGTTGTTGGTTGCCGATTGTACTCTTGATTATTATAGTTGATTGATTTTAGTTTGTGAAGATTTCAAACCATGGTTTTTCCCTTAGTTGAGAGGGGTTTTTCATGTAACTTGTGTGTGCGTTGATTTAGTTTCTTCCACTTTATTTCTCTAGCTATTATTGTTGTTGAGGTTGTAATAATTTTCCTCAATAGGTTGATGGTTGTGGTTATTGAGTGGGTGGATCAGTAAGAGGAGGATAAGAGTTGTCATTTGTGTGGATGGATAGATTTAGTATTAGTGTGGTATGGTGAATTTGAATAAGATTTCATAAGGGTGGAGATGGGAGTCCGATTCACTGAATGAGACAGATTTAGGATGAAGGTCTACTTTTAAAGATATTGTGTGATATTTAGATCATATTTTTTAGTTCTTATAATTCAATAGATAGTTATATCTGATGTTATTATGAAATGGAGTTGAACGTACTAATAATTTTTGCTTGTTAACGCTAGGAAAAAAGAATCTTGAATTATTGAGGAATTAAAAGAAATTAGTATATCCATTAATATATAATTTTAATACCATGAAGAGAATTGATAAAAGAAAAACTTATAGATTATATTACTTGAATAATCACTATTTATACACACGAGTTATATTACTTAATAAGAATGATTATAAATGCATTAAAAAGAATAAGATACAAAAAATATGATAAGATTAAACAAAATATATTCTCATTTCGTAAGAAATAAGTACTTGAGTTTATTGAATCTTACGAGTTAAGTAATCAAATGATTATTTAGATTTAATTGTTTGACTTTAAATGCATATAATTTATAAATTGTTAAATGTATTATTTATTAGAGTGCATCAAAAATTGTTACTTTAAAATTTTCTTCCTTATAAAAAAAAGATTATTATTTTATTTCTTTTTTATATGAGCAAACATAAAAATTATTCTGTAAAAGAGACAACTTAAAATTTATCTCACACCAGGTTAAGAAGTTCGATGACCTAAAACTCTGAATACCCCTTTCTCCTATTTTTTCACAATAGGCGATTGATTGCTAATGGCACATTAATATATACGGCACTCCACCCTAAACGTCGTGATTAAAACCAATGTTATTATATGATCAAGTGCCAACCGCTGCATGCTGCTAATATTAAGTCCTCAATATTGGGGCTATCTGGCCAATGTATTACTGAGGTCATGCCATTCAACTAACTTTGATATCGATGTCAAAGAAAATGATGAGTTGCATTATTCACTTCTTTTAAGATGGCAAGTTTCATTATTAATGTGATTAGTGCTTGTCATATGATTTTGATACGTAATTTTGTCTAAATGAATGGTATTTTATGGGTTGAACCACAAGTATCTCTGAATTTACGGGGTCGTGACTAATTCTGTTCGCATCAAGTTGATCCACTAAAGGATAAAATGCTCTCAGCAAATAGTGACTCCATTCACAAGGATTAAACTAGCGATCTTTTATTTAAGGAATAAGAGTCTCGAACTACTCACATCAACTACTTGTTGGTTAAATGACTCTTATTTTAGACAATTGCATTCGATCTATTCCATTTTGTTAATTAATTTATATACTTTAACAGGTGTGTTAAAATAAAAAGAAAGAGTGAACAACATTATTATTGTTCATTAGGCATCAAGTTTGGTGCAAGTGTGTCTCCTCCACTCGAGCAATATCCAATTATGTACCTCAGTACTCAGTAGCTAGAATTGCCTAATTTACCTGTATCTGTAGTTAATTAATCATGGTCTAGCCATGTAACTTTCAACAAGAACTCGTTGAAGGTGTCTTTTTCAAGGTTAATGAAATTGTAAGCACGTGTCAACTTCTTACATTTAGATGTTTAGTCTTGGTATATAAAATGGTGCACAGCAATGAACGTGGCATATTTGCTAGCTTGTAGCTGTTTTGGTACGTCGAACATATAAAATTGAAGGCTTAATTTATTTTGTGAATACAGTTTTGAGAAAGAGACCATGTATTATTTTACGCCATTTGACCTTGAATATTAGTTGGAGAACATTTCCTATACTGCCTAAACAAATTGTGGGTCGGGACATTAGTTTATGCTATATATTTGAAATCTAATAAATAAATAAATAAACTCTTATCTCTTGACTATGATGCTAAATTCATAATAATTAAACTCATATTTGATATTGCACAATAAGTGAAAATAGTATTTATTATAATTTTTATTTATTAGCATTTAAAAATGTTATAAATTAACTTACATAACCTTTTCTTTGGACCAACTCGTGCAATTGAAATTTTCTAGCTTCTACATTTTTAAGGGAAACTAATTCACCAACTCTTCAACGATAGTGAAATAAAGTGACCCTTCTATAGTTTGTAGGATGTCTTCTTCTACTCAACCGCATTTAGTTTGGATTTGATTCCTATTACATGAGTAATTATAACAAAATTTGAATAAATTTAAACATGATTATAAGAAATTTTGAGTATAATTATGTAAATCACACTAGATAATTTTAATTCACGGTATCAAAATTAATGAAAAGTAATATTCTTGTGATTTATGTTGAAAGAAATTATGGGATGTGCATGTACGGATGTATCCTTTGAATTATAGAATAGTCACCGATCAAGGCCAAGAGGTTGAAAACTATAACTTTGAGCATCTAATCATTTTAAAAACATTAGAAGTCCAAGATTCGAAGTAGCTTTCAACAACTCACCCATCACCCTAGTAATTTTCCAAATGTGAACATTTTCATTTTTGGCAAAGTTTTACGTTGGAGCCACTAAAAGATAAACCCTAGGGTCTTGTGGTTTGATGCTCAGAATCTCTAGGTTTTGTTTGGCCAAGGCATTTGATTTGGACTGATTCCCTTAAACAATGCATCGTGACAGCGTTAGTTTGCTTTCTTTTGCTTATTTTCAAGCCTATAGGGGACCAAAATCGCTCGAAATCAATTTATAATGAAAGATTCTTGCAATTAATTAACTTACAATGATAGAGGAGTACTATGTATAGTGGTTTGTTCATTGCGGAACCAGTTTTTTACTGCAACATCAGATTGAGTGTAAATTAATTTAACAAGCACTTCATCAAGTTAAACACTAATCGGTCAGTATATTTAATTCCACTTAGTGCAATCTAATTGTACGGACTGATTAGGACTTTTCACTAGCTAAAGAGACACTTGTCATGTGATTTCACATGGTTAAAAAGTACTGTATGTTCTTATTTTTTTAATATATTTAAAGCACAATGCAACTTAATCTAATGGTATTTAGCTAATCCGTCTTTATATTTTATTTATTTCAATGGAACTACTGTAAACAATGAATGATACCTTGCAATATTCTCTCTTAGTGATCATTCCGAAGCCGATATAGGTTTTATAGGTTTTATGGAGAAGGACCGTCCTATGATTTCGTGACGTGTGCTTGTGCGTGTGTATACATAAACAACCTATAAACTATATTTGCTTCAATTTTAACATTTTAACAAACACTGAATCCATCTAGTGTTGGTATTGTTGCATGTTTGAAACTCACTTCATTACTGCTAACAAGTAAACAACAAGTTAATTATTATTTCATCAACAATATATGTAATAGGAATTTTTATTTTTTTATTTAATTTTTAAATTTATACATCTTATGTTTTGTGTTTATTATGACCGTGTTTAATGGAAATAAATGCATGCATTATCTGAGTTATTTAAATTAAAATTTTTTATTAAATCAGAGTAATAATTATGCTATGTGTGTTATAAACATTTGTATTCTTTATAATCTTTTGGAAATTATCTTTCATCCATTTGGTTTCTGCATTTTTCTATACAACTAGCCGTAAAAGGAAAACAAAAAGGTAAATCGGCTCAAGTGTTCATGTACAAGAACATCTTGACTTTTTAATAAACTTTCGTATGCTTAATTTCATCCACCATTACCATCACACTTTACCTCAAAAATTTCCAAATCATACGCCGACACGGGTAGCTTTATTAGTATGACCTCTTTTCTTATGAAAACATGAAAGAAGCTAGCAAGCAAGAGGTGGCTTCCATAAACTTCAAATATAGTTCTCACTTACCCATCAAATGTCAAAGAATTAATTTCCAAGTAAAATAAAGAGATGAAATTGAAGTTGGGTGATAAATCCCTATAAAAAACTATCATTTCTGCTAGTATATAGATGATAATGACTACAGATATAACTGATAGAAGAACACCTTTCGTTCGTTTCTTTTTCTTTCAAGGATGGAACCCCACCTAACTCTTACAACGACAAATCCAGCATTGTATTGCACCTAATCAACTAGCTAATCACGCCATGAACTATATAGCAGTAGCTAGTGATCCCTAGGAGTGTGTTTTTAACAAGTTTCGTAGTGCAATGTTGCCAGAATATAATCTCTACGTTAATTGGGAAATTAAAGCTTAATTCAATGTTCCTTTCCATATATTGATTAATGTTATTTTTAATGCTTTTCTAACTAGTCGTCAGAGACCCTTAAAGCTAGTTTTCTCTTGGCAAGTTCTAAGCTAGTACTATAATTTCCCTTTTGAATGCATACTAAAAACTTATAATAGGTTTTGGAAGGTTGGTAATGTAATATTTGCAGAAAAGCTACATTAGTTAGGAAGTCAAATTTTATTCACTCCTTTTAATGTAGAATACTATTGAAACGTTTTTTTGAAGCTTCACATTTGAAATTATTAACTTTAATAGCTTCCTAGCTAGTTTTTCAAATGTCCTAAACCTAGTTTTTCTTTTTGTATGAGTAAGGTCTGAAGTTGATGTTTGTAGCTTATATTTGTTAGTTTAAACGCATATCATATCAAAAAGTTAAGAGTACGATTCTATTGCTGCTATCTTTAAGAGTGTTAAGACTTATAAAAGAGGAAAGGATTTTTCATTAAGCTAAAGCTCAGCTTATGATACACTCTTTGCTAAGAGGTGAGGTGAAGTAAACAAAACATGCTTCAAAACAAAGTTGTCTTATTTTGGAAACCTCCGTACTCCGGCAACTACAGGCCAGGACTATTATGATGTCAATTTGAACTAATACATACATATCTATTTGTTTAAAATACGAAGAGAATGTTTATACCACTTGATTAATTAATTGGCATCAACTATATATACACCTGTCCGACAAATCCCTCCACTATGAGGATTCAACAGGCTTTCGTATATGGAGAAGTTGCAGCTATACGTTAAATGATTTTGTGTACTGAGGACGAAAAGGAAAAAAGAAGAAGAAGGAATTACCTCTCAATAAAACTATGAATGAGGAGTAGGAAACTTTTTGAAGACTTAATTAAATGCAAAATTAATTACAGGACAACATTGAGAGCTCAAAATTTATCACGAGATCTCATCATGCAAATGGCCTCGCACATAATCTACAAACTGTAGCAAAGTTACATTAGGAGTTGTGAGTGTAATAGCTAAGAAACTTTTGACTTAGTTCACATGTCCATATAATTAAGCATTATAGCCAAATATAAGGCTTTCAACAAGATGAATAATGACTTGTAGATCTCAACTTGATGACCTTAACTATAACCTTTCAATCAACATCCTCTAATTATTCGCCTACCCTTTACTTTTTTCCTATTAGAATGCACATAAAAATCTAAAAATAATATAACAAAACTTACCATCTAACCTGAAGTCAAGCTCGACCAATATTGTCAAACCTACAATTCCTATAGGAAACTTGGTGATGTAAAAACTTGGTGTGTTGATCAACGAAATTTTCTTTATTTCTTTAGGAAAGTAAATACAAAAGGGAAGGGGAGGCGGGGGGGTGGTGTGGGG
>JAOSBN010000005.1:6048379-6085123 GCA_027563595.1 Erythroxylum suave | reverse complement strand
GGGGTGGTGTGGGGGAGGAGGGGAAACGGTGCGCCCATGGTAGTTTGGACAAGTCACTGTTAGTATGTTGGATGAGCAAGCATGCAAGACAAGAACAGAAGTGTACATGAGTTAGATTTTGCAAATCGACCACATGGGCTATGGACTCCACAATACCACATATTTTCTGGGATGTGTCATGCTACATCTTCAGAACGAGGAATGCCCAAAAAAAAAGGACATTAATTATTACTATCATCTAGGATTTTATATGCCAGAAAACCTGTGCAGACCCACAAAAGGTTAAAACCCCCTCTTCACCTAAGGCTACAACGGCAAGTATATATAATAGTGATGGAGTGCCAAGACAGAAATGGAAGAGACAATACGAATGGGGTATATCTAAGGAACCTCAAAGACTTCTAAACCAAAGGCTTGACTACACTACTGCAGCTCTACTCTCTATTCTATCTTTTCCTTCTCTCAACTAAAAGTCCCGATCTTGAAGTCTTTACCATATTAAGACCTCTTAACTGTAAGGCAGTAGGTTTGCCTTCCATAGATAGAACATAGCATCTATGACCCTTGCAAAGCAACATTTCACCTTTCTTGCTATTAAATCCAATATTTGCTCACTTCACTGAGGGCTCAAAATCATTTCTTCATATGCAACACATGGAACCACAAAGATCAGAAGCTTGCATCTCTGAGACTTCCAGCATCGTATCAGTTTCAAATCATGTTCCAAGGCTTCAAGCTTCAGTGGGGAGCCGACAAGAGGGGAAAGATTTCGAAGAAAATGGTCAAAAAGTGCACCAAGAAAATCATGAACTTGTATTGGATCTAAGTCTATCTAGCAAAGATTCCAACGAAGGTTCGAACCCAGAACTCAACCTCCTCCATGGTATGGACGAGAATTCATTGCAGAAGTCATCAGATGTTCGACAAGGTACTGAAACTGAGCCTCGAGTGTTTTCATGCAACTATTGCCATCGAAAATTCTATAGCTCACAGGCACTTGGCGGTCACCAAAATGCACATAAGAGAGAGAGAACACTTGCTAAACGTGGACAAAGACTAGGCTCAGGCCCTTTTGCTCTTGGTCACCCTGGGGCGAACTCTAATCAATACACTAGCATTGCTTCTCTTCCTTTGCATGGTTCACTAAATAGATCACTAGGAATTCAAGTGCACTCTATGATCCAAAAGCCATCATTTTGGCCAGCATCAACTGTGTATGGTCAGAATGGATTATATAGACAGCCTATTGGTCAACAACCAGCAGTTGGTCGTCTTCCATCTGAGAGTTTTCATATGGGATATATAGCATCTTCATGTGGTAATGGGGTGGCAAGATTTGATAGTTCCACAAATTTTTCTCCGACAAAGGAAGGAATTGGGAAGTACTGGTTTGATCATGGTGGTTTAAACCCATTGAAGACCAACAAGGACGATTTCCAAAAGCTTGACTTGTCACTCAAGCTCTGATCAATGCTTTGTTTTCTGTTCCTGTTCTTACAGTTCATTTTTAATTTCTTTTTGAACTTTTGTATCTGCCCTTATTTCATGACCAGAGATAATTCACCTACTTTAGTTGGTTCTCTTTTGATTTACGCTTCTGGCAACAGAAGAACACTATAACAGATTTTTTATTTGTACTGCATATTAAATTGCTATAGAGAAGTTAACAATTTGATTTGCTCAACAAGTATATTCTCATCAGTAAATTTCATACCTCTCAGTCGCAGAATTTGATCTATAGATACTATTCAGAAGTTCAAAGAAGCCTTTGTAGGCTGTTTAGTTTTTCTTTTTTCAATATTGACTTGCTTGTCATCGAATTCATAGAACCAAGTCAGCAACAAAAAAGTAAAGACTGTAGTGGAGTGAATAAAGCTTTATTTTTGCTTATCAAGTTCGACTCCAATTAAAATTAAGGTGGGAAAAAAACAAGTACGTGTTCTTCAAAAAACTCATACCAGTACACCAGTGAAATATCTGCAAAAGGGTTGTGCTGAAATCTGGATTGTGTAATATACGTACATGGATCACCGTAAAAATGACCCTAAGATCTTTCAGTAATGAAACTTGTCTGTCGCTTAATTTGTTCTGGGAAAATTTTGGAAGCTTTTAAATGTCACCTCATATTCTTGTGTTACTATTGTACAAGAGCATGACCAATCCAAAGTATAAAAGTTAAAGACACAACGTGGTCCACTGATGGTATTCGAAGTGGATGGTTGTGATTGTCTAAATGACTTCATCTTTGACCCACTAGCAGTTGAAGAAATAGACTATCTTTAATGGAAGGTGATGGATCAAAGTGTCAAGGAAAGAAAAGAAACGCAGAAGGTTGGTGCAGCTTGGCATGTGAAAAGTAAGGCAAAGAATAGTTCTCAGCTAGGCAATCCACATCATTTGTGCTATATTTTATAAGGGTTAAATCCTGGCAACCTTGATTTCTTACCTAAGTATGATCTTATACATAATCTGGTTCTACCAAAGTAGTGGGTCCAAATCAATTTGATATATGCAATTAAGATCATGCTAATCATAGTACAAGGTCAATTTTCCTATAATTAAGATGTGTTGAACTAAACCAAAGCCTCATTATTATGACAGGTAATTGCAATAGAAATCTTGGCATTAACAAGGAAAGGTTAAGAGGGACAGGAGTACCACCCAAGCCTTGACTTTGTAGTAAAACCATTTTGGAGGGTTTTAACAAGAGATGCAATTCAGTTGGGCTATCCATTTCTAGTGTTAGACTGCCTTTATCTCCTATTACAATATAAATACAGCAACTCCCATGATTTTGCCTTTCATTTAAGAAACACTTCATAACACACTCAGAAAGGGACACGTTTAAAAACAAGTGCTACTATCATTTTGTTGAGTTTAGATTGAGAGAAAATAAATCTTGAAGCAAGAATTGGTCTCCGCTGTTAAGATCTTGCTATTATCACAGCATAGATTTTGGTCCACATTTATGCCTAAGTATTACAATTTTATATCTTTTACTTACTTGACCTTGTATTTGTCTTTTTTTGATGGAGAAAGATTCAAGTCCATTATGATAAATGTGGAGCTATCATTCATTCAATCATAACTAAGAGTAGGTAAAAATTTAAAGCAAGAAATGGTTCTTTTATTAATATTTTACTCAAGGATGATGATAATGGCTTGACAAGTCTAGGTTAAGACCTCCTAGCTTGTGTTCGAGCTGATTTTATCTGGCCTGACTTATTATTTATTTTTTAAATTAAAAATAAAAATTATGTCATTTTTTAGGTTGGACCTGGTTAATCCAAACATGAGTCCGAATCTAAATCTAAATCCGGCCCAAAGATCCAATTTTTTGAAAAATTTGAGCCTAAGTTAGACTAAAGCGCAAATGTCTTCTCTAAACTAGTGAATAGAATTGGTTACTAGAAAGTAATAGAAAAAGAAGTTTTAGATTTTTGAAAGAGCTTCAATTTGTTATTAGACATGTAATGTGTGACTGGCGATAGAACACCATCACATCAATGATAATACTAGCATGGGCTAATGTGCTTTTACATGAAAAATATGTACATATCAATCAAAGCCATCTAAACACAGTTGTTCCGTATATAAATTTTCTTGCAGAAAGCGTCAAAATGACTTTGAAAGGAAAATGATTGACAAAGCAGGTGTGGAAATTTTCATACGACGATTTCACGTGGATGCCACGGAGTAAACCTTTTACGATAAAAACGTATTTATTTACAATTTAATAATTATCAATATTATAGTTGATAAACAATAAAATTATGATTTTTTAAAATAAAATTTTCTTTATTTAACAATTATAACCAATAAAACTCATAAATATTGATTCTGTGATTGGTTCTTTATTTTAATTACGTCTTATCATTTTTTTCTACATTTCTTCTCTCATTATTTCGTGGATTGTTTATTCAGTCTCTCCAACGAAAATGGTCTCCATGAGATCATGTTAAAGGTTTCTGTATTCTGTCATACATGCACCAAATGCGCCGCCTGGAGGATATAAATGGGCAAATTACATTTCAGTCCTTGAGTCTCTAGCATTTCTTCTTTTCTGTCCTTCTTGGCCTGTCTATAGAATCCAACGATTCTTGGAGCTGGTAGCAGTATTTACCTCAATGTAATTTGGTTATGAAGAACTATGCAGGTACTAACAATGACAGAATAGCAATAATAATCATTTCTTCGAGAGAAAGTTAAGGTAAATTTTATCTATTAGTGAAGTAGAGTTCCAAAAGTTATGGAACTATTGAGTTAAAAACCATCGCCCGATTTCCTGTTAGTTACCTTAACTGAATTTTCTTACATCCACTGATTTGCTGTGATACCTCCATTCTGATAAAGTTCACACACCACTAGTGGCAATCTGTATGTTTGCACTTTGACAACTCAAGATCAAAAGTTTCAGGTGCCTCCCTATCCTCAGAATCAATTATTATCCATTACCCCCACAGAAATACCTTACTTGTCAACAGTTTGAATTTCGTCTGAACTTTGGTAATGTTAACAGTAAACTAGAGCACAAAACCATATCGCATAATTATTTAAAATGGAATAAACTAGATGTTCCAAGCAGCTCCCTAACTAGATAGATAGTTCTATTATTGCGTTTTTCAAAATTGTTTTCTCCAATGTTGAATCTAATTGCCGCGTAGCCAATATGACATATCCTGTTGAATTTGCAATTGCAACCATAGACAAGGTTAAACGGTCCACATCAGTGTGATTGTTAAGAACAATACACTAGAAGCAAGATCACTTATCCTGCTAACAGGGTGTAAGCATGGTGAGTTGGCTACCACAGAAGTCCCAAAAAAAGGCTTTACTTCTGCTCAATGTAGGACTTGACAGTCTTTATCCACCTAATGTACTCGCTTCTGTCTTTGTGCTTCATGAACTCATGCAAGAATTCTGCCATATCATCGTCAATTCCCCTTCTCTCCAGGAATTCATAAAGTGCGTCTTGGAGTTCGTCGTCCAATTCCCTGTGAACATTAGGATCCTCATGATCAACAATTACCATCTACATGCAAAGAGAAGGAAATAAAAACAATAAGATAAAAAGAATATGCAACTGGCTGTCTGGCTGAAGAAGTATCCAGGTATCGGTATGCTGCTCTCCAGCATGCTCTTTCAAAATAAAGGATAGTAAAGCCCCTACATCTCTTGAACATAGAAACTACAAATAATGGCGGTTTATGCCAGATGGCAAATAGAAGCAGGAAAATCAGTCATCAATGTTGCTCAAAGTAAAATCATCCAAGGTTTATAAAGTCCGGAGTTCTACTAATTACATAGGGATTACGATAATAACTTTTGATCCATTGAACTAAATAAACTAAAAATGCAATGAAAACCGATGAATCCAACGTACTTGAATCCAGGACCAGCATAAGGTTGAGATAGTTTCTTGTCACTACTGTGTACAAAAAGCTTGGTAATTTCTAAGCTATCTGGCCAAGCTGAGCAAATGATCTGAAGTACATGACCGTCACCCTTACAGATATTAACAATCATTGTAATGTGAAGCTTTACAGCATCCTTTATGGTAATACCGCCATCCTTGGAAATTGGAACAGCTCCATCAAACGTGGTTGCTTCAACTTTGATCTCTTCATTCTCCGTATATTTTCTTTTTAATCCAATCCACTGCTCCCCAGGTCTTTGATCAATTATGAATGAATTATATTGGGCGGGAGGCTGCAAAATTGAGGTCACCTCGTAGAAAGCAAGCATAAGAAACCATTTTGAAGACTTGGAACGAACAACAATGAATAATACTGCCATCAGCAAAATTTTTATCAAGACAAAACTACGAGGGAATGGCTTAGTAGAAAAATCAAAGAAATACATTATAAGTTTGAAAGTTGCAGGATTTTGCCAAGATAATGTCTCTGGGAAGTAGAATTCCAACTGCATATATACAATATATCCCATTTCTTGAGAGTTGAAAATGCATTTGATTCATTTAAACCACTCTAAAAACAAAAGGAAACACCTCACTAAAATTACTCAAGAACATAGATAAAAGCAAGATCAAACCACTTAATTGTATCAGGTATGCGAAATTGCAGATTCTGCTTCTGTCTAGCCCCAAATAGAATAAACACATAAACTTCCTATAAACAGCTTCCCCGTCCTATAATTTCCATCTAACCCGTATTGTAAAAGCCAACTTCACATTAATTTCATTGTCAGTATCAACAATTAAAGAAAAAAAGCATGCCCATATTCTCAGAATCCAGACATCCACAAATAAAAACAAGCATACAGAGAGATAAAAACTAAAACAGAGAAGAAAAGGCAAGGTACTTGATCGGGAGGAGTGTGATCGAGCTCGTATTGGATCTCTCTTCGAAGGAGTCTGAGCATGTTCTCATTGAACGCGGCTTTGCGCATTTCGGACACGTAGCTTCTGGTGAATTGAATTGTTTGGGCTTGAGGTTTGTTGAGTGAAACATTTAGGGTTTCTTGGAAAGGGTAAATTAAGGCTTTGGGAGGGTAAAGAAGGGTTCTGCTTAGAGGTCGGATTAGTCTCGCCATTTCTGTTCAATTGAAGTGAGAAACCTAGCACCACTGGGTGGGGTTTAAGGAGGGTTTTTCTTTCGTCTGTGAAAATATGATTTGTCATAAAAATAGAGGGCCTAAGCCGAATTAAACACCAAAACCGGTGCCTACCAGGTACCGACAGTTATATTTTCGATTTTAATAATGATTAAAAATCTCACGGATTGAATAGTAAAATTTTTAATTATTTAATTATTTAGTTTAGTTTTTAACTTTCGGTTCAATTTACTCTAATAAATTTTGTTGTTAAAAATTGATCAATTTATTTATTAATTAGTCAAATTTTCTAAATTAATAGATTTTTATAAACTAAAATAAATCAATTAATTTTTATTTAATAATATTTTAGTTAAACTTTAAATAATTGCTAAAAACAATTTCTTTTAACTATATTTTAAATTATTTAATTTTATTCAATTTAAAACTGATTTTATAACAATTTAATATCAATTAAATTTTTTAAACTTTAAACTTTTTACTTTATCGATTTAATTTTCAATGCAATTTTAAAAATATTAAATTTTAGGCTCTCTCTCAATAAGTGAATGATTGTAACTCTAACTGTAAAGTCTTGTAATACTGCCCATTGCGTTACATTAATGTTTTAGGTCTTTTAGTTAGTAAAATAGTCCTTAGAAATGGATGATAGTTCAATCTAGGCCTATCAGGCCTAATTTGGGTTAATCAGGTCATAGTTCAACTCCTCACTTAAGGCTCTCTTTTGTAGGAGGGCTTGAGTTCGAATCACCAAAAAAAGGGAGAGAGGAAATTTTCCCTGTTGATGATCCTCTAGCCCCCTGGGCATACTCCTTGGTCTGATCAATTGCGAACGTCTCGTTTCTAGCGGCAATGTGGGACTTGGATCTATTAAAAAACCTGAGGCTAATGGGAACCTGATGCTGAACTGGGCCAGTGATCAATCATCAGCTGACCAATCAATAGGAGACGACTCCTTGCGTGCAAAAGTGTACAGGTGACATAAGAATCTGAGGGAGCTTAGGATTCCATATTTATCTCCTCTAAAACTCTTCAGGTGAGGTCTTAAGGATTTAAGATTAGTTCGATAAAACTGACATATCTAATGCATAACAAAAAAAAAACAAGAATTTTTTCTTTTCAAATTTTCGAGGTTTAAAAGTTTCTTCAATAGGTTAGTTGGGATATGCCGCCCGGATTTTTGATTGACACTTTAATGTGTGATGCAACTCTATTTCAATATATTCGAGCAGTTATCAAAAAAAGAAAAAAAAGTTTCTTCAATAAGAGTGATGGACCTATAAGAACCTGAACCAAGGTTTTAAAAATCGGACCGGACCGACTGAAAAAGTTTGAACCGGCTGGTGGTCCGATTCGGTTTAAAGTAATAACCTTTCTATATTAAAATCGACCGGTTTATTGTTGAACCGACCAGTTTTGTTTGAACCGATCTAACTGGTACAAAAGTATAGCATTTGGTCTGAGGATGATGACGTGCGCTGGCTAGGAATGGTTTCGGGATGAACCAGGTGACATATCACCTGGGTCTAAGAAAAGGTGGGCTTTCAACAGGGGAAAGGAGAAGAAGACCAAAAGGAGAAGACAGTGCGTGAGGTTTAGAAAGTGAGCGGAAGTGAATGGGTGGAAGAAATCAAAAGAGGCGTCCATGTTTCAGAGAAGAGAGAGGACAGAAGGAGGATAAAAGCGACGTCCATGTTTGTTGGGGGGAACTCACTTGTATCTTTCTGGAATCCTCATTTAATCGGATAATTTTCGTTTCATAAATCTCTTCCTTCTTCCATAACAGATGCCAATCAGTACATTACTCACATGACGCGTCACACAATGCAGTTAAAAACCGTACACCTCTGTTATTTGCAATAGTTAGTTTTTGGACGAGGCCAAGTGATTGGGGATGAAAGATTGAAACTTGTCTCCAACTTGTATGGAACATTATGGATATCGGTTCCTTAAATATTCATTTCTTCCTAAAGCTTGCAGAGATATGACCTAAAAGCTATCAGCGTTTATCACTAAAAGGGATTCTAGCATATAAAAGTCATGTCATGAATTCCTTATAGTTCATTTGAGAATTTACTAGTCATGTTATTTAAAATCACATATTCATCTTTTTTCTCACTTTATTTATTATTAGTTTATTATATAATAATTGAAATTGGTGTATTTTTTATTTCAGTAAAAATTTTTATTTTTACTTATTTGTATAAGTTTTACTTCTTATTTATGATATATCGATTTTATAGCGGTTCACTACCGGTTGAACCTCTAAACTTTAAACCTTTCTTTCTACCAGTTCGATGTCCGGTCCGATTTTTAAAACATTGACCTGAACTAAGTTGTAACGAATCTAAAATCTGAAGTTTGGAAACGTAAAATAAATCAGTAATCTTTAATACTTACCATTTCAGTAAAATAGCATATACAAGTTAGATTGTAACTTTTTTGTTCTTAAATGTTAAATTTAAACTTTAAAATAACAAAAATTTTAATAAAATTGTATTTTGTTAATTATATTACGTTAGTTAATGTAATATAAAATTATTATATTTGGTATTTATGTGACTCTCACTATATCACCTAAAAATCAATACATAATGAGACTGACATACTTTAATTAAAACTTCTTAATTTAACTTAAATAATTCAACTTAAATTAATTAACTTAATTTTAATAACAAATCTCTAATTACTGTGGTTCACAATTTAATTTTTTCATTCCACACAATCTGAAACCAAATAAATCATAATTATTCAAATTCTCTATCTGAACTACAATCAAGCTATTTTAAAAAATCGTTTACTATTTAACTCGACCTGAAAATTGATGGTCACCATCTATATTTCATAAGTATGACAATGAGTTGGCTCATAGGTTCATATTAAGGGTTAGACTAACGTGAGGCTCAATTCTTGGGCCTGAATCTGGACTCATGGGCTAATTCATTGTCATCTTCATGAAATATAAATAGTGACCAATTATTTTGTTTTATTTAAAAGAGTTAGGCCTAAATCTGGGCGGCGTAGACCCCAGACTTAACTAAAAAAAGACATTATTTATACTTTTAATTTAAAAATTTGGATGGATTTGGCTCACCCATTGCCATCCCTAATATTTCATGACTCCCCAATAAAGAATGTGAGTTTATTTTAATTAGTCTTTGTTTATTTTAAATTGTATTGCCTCTTCTCAAACTATACAAGTTAACAAAGCTAAAAAAGATGATCATTATGTGAAAGAATTTTCAGGTCTACAAAAAGTGGAATATGTGCTTGTAGAAATTATCAAATAATCAAATATTTTCTCATTATGGTCCCTGCAACTCATGGTTTGTTAATTTGATGTGTTCCTTGCTGCATATAGTTTTCTTTTTTATTTGTACTCTTTCATTGATTTGAGAACTTAGAAGTAAAATGTGTAACATTTTCAAGAAGTAATATTTATTAAAGTTTAGAACTTAAAAAACACATTGCATGATTTTTAAGAATTAAGCATAAACAAACATCTTTATAGAAGCATCATACTTTCAAAGCTCAATAAATAATGTTAAATTGTGTGTTATTATATTTTAGGCGTAGACCCAGACTCAACTAAAAAAAGGCATTATTTATACTTTTAATTTTAAAAATTTGATGGATTTGGCTCACGCATTGCCACCCCTGATATTTCATGTGACTCCCCAATAAAGAATGTGAGCTTATTTTAATTAGTCTTTGTTTATTTTAAATTGTATTACCTCTTCTC
Organism: Erythroxylum suave; assembly: GCA_027563595.1. Taxonomy (NCBI): domain Eukaryota; kingdom Viridiplantae; phylum Streptophyta; class Magnoliopsida; order Malpighiales; family Erythroxylaceae; genus Erythroxylum; species Erythroxylum suave. The sequence continues at coordinate 6,074,808 of JAOSBN010000005.1, read as the reverse complement.
AAACTATACAAGTTAATGAAGCTAAAAAAAGATGATCATTATGTGAAAGAATTTTCAGGTCCATGAAAAGTGGAATATGTGCTTGTAGAAATTATCAAATAATCAAATATTTTCTCATTATGGTCCCTGCAACTCATGGTTTGTTAATTTGATGTGTTCCTTGCTGCATATAGTTTTCTTTTTATCAGTACTCTTTCATTGATTTGAGAACTTAGAAGCCAAATGTGTAACATTTTCAAGAAGTAATATTTATTAAAGTTTAGAACTTAAAAAACACAGTGCATGATTTTTAAGAATTAAGCATAAACAAACATCTTTATAGAAGCATCATACTTTCAACGCTCAATGAATAATGTTAAATTATGTGTTATGATATTTTGGGTGTAGACCCAGACTCAACTAAAAAAAGACATCATTTATACTTTTAATTTTAAATTTTTGATGGATTTGGCTCACCCATTGCCATCCCTGATATTTCATGTGACTCCCCAATAAAGAATGTGAGCTTATTTTAATTAGTCTTTGTTTATTTTAAATTGTATTACCTCTTCTCAAACTATACAAGTGAATGAAGCTAAAAAAGATGATCATTATGTGAAAGAATTTTCAAGTCTATGAAAAGTGGAATATGTGCTTGTAGAAATTATCAAAGAATCAAATATTTTCTCATTATGGTCCTTGTAACTCATGGTTTGTTAATTTGATGTGTTCCTTGCCGCATATAGTTTTCTTTTTATTTGTACTCTTTCATTGATTTGAGAACTTAGAAGCAAAATGTGTAACATTTTCAAGAAGTAATATTTATTAAAGTTTAGAACTTAAAAAACACATTGCATGATTTTTAAGAATTAAGCATAAACAAACATCTTTATAGAAGCATCATACTTTCAAAGCTCAATAAATAATGTTAAATTGTGTGTTATGATATTTTGGGCATTATTCGTAATTAGACATCTTTGATTATTTGAGGAATAGTATTATGATGAGTATTATATCTTATGTGAGACTCTTTGAAGATGAGGTTTATTTGGAATAAAAATCCTAGTTATTATTGAATTTTATTGAAATCAAATCATCATATCTTGACTAAGATAAGATGTGGACTTTTTGGTGATTCTTAAACTATTATTTGACAACCTATTTTGGAGATAATGACTATCTAAGGTAGCTAGATTTTTGCAGATTCCATTAACTATTTTGCAGCTGCATTGTTGATATGTTTCACATAATTTTTGCTCCTGTGTTTGTTGCTATCTTGTGTAGGAAAAACCGATAAGGATATAGTGACCTGGCAGCTGAATTTTTTGGAATTTTGAGTGAAATTTGGAAGTTGATTTTTGCATATTTTTTCTAGATTGGGTAGCTACGTTTTCTGTTGATTTGGCGTGTTCTTTCGTTATGGTTGCATGACTTTGTGAGGCTGTCTATAATGTAGTTTGCGTGAAAATTTTCCAGATTACTTGGAGTTGTTGCAACTCTTTTGTTTTGATATTTTCAGTGATGAAACATTAGTGTTTTTATTGAGTTTTGTGACTATTGTGTGTGGAATATCTCAGTGACATTATCAAAGATTCATAGCAAAATTTTTGGTGGACAACTTCCCAATCCTTCATTGAAGAAATTGGATTTTTTAGAGGAGTTGTTTCTCTTTATCTCAAGTGTCTTTGTTTATATCTGTTATTGTTTCTATCATTTGTGTTATTTTATTTTCATTATTTATTATCTTCTGTACAAGTTAACACGATGTGGTCGTGTTATTGAGAGTGAAACACTTTCACGGATTGTGAGGATCAGGAATAGCGTCAAGGGTAGGGTGAGTCAGTTTAAAGTCTTTAGTAAGATTATTTGGTGAAAGTGATTAAGTATGGTGAGAGCCCTGCAGGTTTATAAAAGGTGTGTCGAACTGCGTTAATAAATTTCTGATTATGATTTTCTATTGTGCATTTGTTTTTTGTTTGTTTTTAGTTATGGTAGAAACAAATGCGTCTGAATTAGAAATTTTGCAAAACTATATCCTTTCGAATTATTAATTAGTATTAGGAAGGATCACCAAAATAGAACTTGGTACGACAAGTTAGTGCCGATCTGTGTTTTGCAAATATGGTTACAAGAGAAGGAGCATTAATCACTAGGCCATCGTTGTTAAATGGTTCCAATTATTATAAGTGGAAATTACAGATGAGAGTATTTATTCAAGTACAGGGAGCAAAAACGTGGAACTAAGTGTTACATGGATGGACACATCCAGTGATAACTGATGACAAGGGAAAAGTAGTACTGAAAGATCCACCTGAGCAGACAAGAGTTGAAAAAGAGAGAGCACTCGGAAATTCTCAAGACATGCATGCCATCTTTAATGCCGATGATGAAGGTCATTTTTCAATGATATCAGCTTGTGATTGGGTAAAAGAAGTGTGGGACATTTTGCAAACTATACATAAGGTATCAAAATCTATGATAGCCTTAAAACTTCAGATGTTGGATGTAAGATTTAAAGAGCTATAGATGGATGAGACTGAAACTATTGGCGACTTTCATCAGAGATTACGTAATATAGCAAACCAAGCACATTAACTCGAAATGAAGTATTCTAACCTGAAACTTGTTAAGAAGACATAAAGATCATTACCTCTGAGTTTCATACCGAAAATTGTAGCCCTCAAAGAAGCTCTTGGTATGAATGAATTGTCATTGGATAAGGTAATTTGGATTCTTACCAATTTTGAGATGAACTTGTTGAGGGATAAATGAGAGAAAAGCAAAGGGTTGGCATTGTAAGTTGAAATTGTAAATTTGTGAATGACATAGGAGATGAATCCGATGAGAATGAGGATTTGGTGTTATTGACAAGAAATTTTAGTAAGTGGTTAAAGAAAGTGAAAAAGGATAGACCTAAGTTTAGGCAAAATAGTAGGAGCTCATCAAATAGCAATTTTAAACAACAAGCTAAAATTCAAAAGGTTAAAAGAAAAGTGAAAAAATTTCAATGTCATAAATGTCAAGACTTCAAATATGTGTAAGCAGAATGTGCTGACACCTTGAAGAAGAAAAAAGTGAAGTCATATACTAGCACTTAGAGTGAGAATGAATCCAAAAGTAAGTACGATAGTAAAGAGGAATTTGTAAATAATGCTGCATTGGTTGCTTTATATAACATAAGTCCAATTACTTGTTTAATAGTAACCAAGAAGAAAGAAACTGATGATGAAACCATGGATAAATCAGTTCAGAATTTTGGGAAAAACACAAATGATTCAGTCCAAATTTTAATTTCAGATCATGACAGTGATTTAAAGAACAAAAGTGAGGATATTTGCAAAGCCTATGATTTAATGTATGCAAAGCGGGTGCAAACATGTAAGAAAAATGAAAAGCTAAAGAAGGAAAACTTTACCACAAATAACATTTTTCAAGATTTAAAGAAGAAGTTGTTATCTGTAATAGATAAGCTTAATGAAACAAAGTTAAAGTTGTTCAGTCCAAAAAAAGGGATAAGAATGTTAAATGGAGGTACCGAAAAGTTAAAAAAGTTGCTGAAAATTGGTAAGATTAAAGGAGACCTTCAAGACATTGGCTGTAAAGGTGGATGTTTTAAGTCGAATGATGAGGAAAATGGTACGGCCAGATATGTCTAAGGAGGAAACAAAAATTTATACCTATTTGTCACTTTTTTGGGATAAATGGCCGCATAAGGCGAAATTGTTACAAGTTGTTACAAATAATATTTTAGAGGGCTCAAAACCGAACATCTAGACCTTCTACGATGAATTTCCAGTACCAACCAATGTTACCAAAACATACTTGGGTTAGAAAGGGTGAAAGAAGTTACTTGATGGATTATCAAAGTTGTATGGATGGTCATGTTACTTTTGGAGATGGAAAGAAGGTCATGATTATTGGAAGAGGGACCCTTGCGTGGATGGAAAACCACGCTTCAAAAATGCACTTCATGTGGATGGTCTAAAAATCAACTTAGTAGTTAAAGAAAATCTTCAAAACTAGCTCAAAGACTCAAAGAAGCAAGAACCAAAAATTGTCCAGATTTATAATTAGTTGTTGCTGGTGAAGAAACTGTTCAGACAGAGGATAAGTCAGTTGCTTCAGAAGAAGAAACCAACCAGAAAGTTAATGATAGAGAGAATGTAACGAGGAATAAGACCAGGTTTAAATTTTTTTAAGGGGTGGAGGGACTGTGCTTTACATTTTGAAAGTATATTGATGTTGTTTTTAAAAAAATGAAGTTCAAAGGAGTTAATCTAGGCTTTATAAGTTTTTATTTATGAGTTTTCTAAGATTTAGTTGATTGGTGTGTGTTTGGACTTTTCGTTATTTGTTGAATAGTATATTTGATGTGAAAATGAGGCTCTGTTTGATGATTTGAGAATTCTACTTTTGGATTTTGATTTACAGAGTTATGTCAAGAAAATGTTGATGCTTGGTTGGAGACATGTAGGAAGATTCTAGTTTTCTGTTATTTGGGTTTTTCAAATTTTATCTTGGTTTCTCTCTACATCCTGAGTTGAATGAGTTTTGGGAAATATACTTTCACATGGTTTATGTGAGGAGGAGATTGATTAAGTTTGATTATGATTCGTTGAATGCATTTTTGGGGTTTATGAATTTAATCAGTCGTATATGGATGACTTTGATATGAGTACTAGTATGTTGGCTAGTGTTTTGACTAGTAGTAAATTGTCATATAGGCGTGCTTATGATTTTTCCACCACACCTACTGCTAATTTTTATGCCTCTTTATTCGTTAATATTGATCGCATTGAAGGTATTCTTCATTTTGAAATTGTTTTGTCTTAAGGGGAGATATCATATTTTTTTGTGGCTGTTCTATTTAGAGGGAAATTTCAAGGTATATGTGTGACTATTCATCTTGCTTTTTAGAAACTTTTTGTTCCAAAGGGGATAATGTTTTTGAACTTTGGTATTATTGTTTTTGTACTTGATGAATTTATTGTTATGTAAACTTGACGTCATTTGGAAGTTATCAATGTTTGATTAAGGGCGAGTTCCTATATGCTATGTGGATTTGATGTTGTGTGTCTAATTATACTATTAAGGGGGTGTTGCGATATGTGACAAATAATGCCAAAAAGGAAGAGATTGTTAAGTTGTATGTTATGATATTTTGGGCATTATTTGTAATTGGACATCTTGATTATTTGAGGAATATTATTATGATGATTATTCAACCTTATGTGGGACTCTTTGAAGATAAGGTTTATTTGGGACAAAAAAAATCCTAGTTATGATAAGATTTACTTGAAATCAAATCACTATATCTTGACTAAGATAAGATATATAGTTTCGATGATTTTTAGACTTTTATTTGACAACCTATTTTGGAGATAATGACTATCTAAGATAACAGGATTTTTGGAGATTCCATCGATTATTTTGCAACTACATTGTTGTTGTGACTTTGTGGGGTCGTCTATAAGTATGGTTTGTGTGAAAATTTTCCAGATTACTTGGAATTGTTGCAACTCTTTTGTTTTGATGTTTTCAGTGATGAAACTTTAATGTTGGTGTTGAGTTTTGTGGCTAATGTGTATGAGATATCTCAGTGACATTATCGAAGGTTCACGGTAGAATTTTTGGTAGACAACTTCCTGATCCTTCGTTGAAGAAGTTGGATTTTGTAGGGGAGTTGTTTCTCTTATCTCAAGTATCTTTGTTTATGTCTATTATTGTTTCTATCACTTGAGCTATTTTATTTTGTTCTTTATTATCAAATACTGTCGAGAAAATCTACTGTTGAAGTTAACACGAGATGGTTGTGTTATTGGGAGTCAAATACTTTCATAGGTTGTAAGGACTAAGGATAGTGTTAAGGGTAGGGTAAGTCGACTCTGTAATGCCTTAAGTAAAACTATTGTTATTGTTTGGTGAAAGTGATTAAGGTGGGTGAAAGCTCCACAGATGTAGGTCAGGTGAGCTGAATTAAGTTACCAAATCTCGAGTGCTGATTTGTTTATTTTGTATTTTATTTTTCTATTTTTGTATTTGTCAAAAATCTTATAGTTGTTGTGGTTGATTCATAATTTTTGTGAAACTATATCCTTAGGTATTATCAAGTACAATTATTCCATCTGACCATGTTTTAAGGTTCGAAAAAGATTTGTTGTAAGAATATCCAACATGAACAAAATCTATACCGATGAAAAAAGTTCTTGATCATCTTTAGTTTGATCTACTAGTTCATCATAGCAGCAATAAAGTAGTATAAAGGAAAATATAATGAGTTTGAACTTGTTTATTGTGGCATTCTGGTCTTAAGTTAGGAATGCAGTGTTTTTGGCTATATTTATTCCTTTTTGTAAACTATGATCTAATTACTATATAATTAGACATTCTAGTGATTTTCTTTATAATCAAAATTCTTTCAAAAGAATGAAGGAGCTGCTTAAGGTTGCAACCGCTTCATAATTTTGGGTTAAAGTCAAGACAACTAACATCAGCTTAAATATTTGGATTCAAAGTTAAAATTTTGTGATAATTTACTGATTACTAAAGATGACCTTTACTACTTAATTCTTTTCTTTACAATCTAGATAAAGATTAAGCTAATTGATGTTTAGAAATTTTTATTAGAGGTGTTATGTTAATATAGTCCACTATTTAGAATATCATTTGAAAAATGTTCCTTTTAGATAAAATTTAAATTGTAGTGTACAAATTACAAATTCTTTTTCTTTTATTGACTTATAAATTGTTTTTGCTGACTATTTACATGTTGAAATTGTTTGCTAATTATTTTTTCAACTTTTAACCTGGTTTTTATGCATTGGATGAGTTGAAAAATAAACCTAAAGTTTTGTTGATATATCATCTAAAGAGTAAAATATTTTCTCCTTAATTTGATCCATAGTTCTCTTATGCCTTCCAGATGGAACATGCTTGGACTTTGAAATTTTCAACTATGGACTTATGTTTTTTTAATGTTTTTTAACAATTATAAATAAATTTACAATGCTCAAAATGGATGTATAAAGCTATTTTACGATGGAAAGTTCATATTAAAACCTGAGTTGAATGTGTTGATAAGGAAACAAGTATCTTTGAAAAAGTTGGCCTTGACTATGTCAACTATAAGTAAATATATTAGATGGAGAAAGACTTAAAGGGCCTTCAAGTTGAGAAAGCATACTATAGTGTACTAAGTTGTAATTTTAGTGAGTCATTGAGACTTATTAGATTAATGAAAGTCATCTTAGGGCTTATTAACTCAATGAAAATCCATGAAATGATTTATGTGTATATAACCTATAAGGTGACATACAAGTCCTCGCATCTGACATATAAACTATAATTAAAAAAGAGGAGCTTGTTTGGGGTATAGAGATAGACATAGCGAAGAAGGAAGTAATGGTGTTAGGATGGATTATATTGATGATTTTGTTATTGACGATGCGAAGGTTGAAGCTGATAAATATGTTAATGTATAAGCTAGTGATTAAGCTAATAAACATGTTTGAGATAGGGATGATGAATAAGTTAGTAGCCAAGATAATGAACATATACAAGTTAAATTCCAAATAGATATTATGAGTGACTATTAACTCATTGAAATCGATTCAATTGGTTTTGGTAGTTTTACTGGTGGTATTAAATATCCAAGCAAACAGGAGCAAAGTGAAGTATTGTGAATATCAAGTGCTCATTAGGCATATTCCAAGAAATGTCGATTATATTATGCCAACATAATACAATTTTAGGTTTATGAAGAGTGAAAGTAATAGGACTAGGGTTAGATAAAATAAAAAATGTTCATAAGGACAAGAAAGAAAGGTGTTTCAAAGTGAAAACATATAAACATGATTCTAGTTGTTTCATAACTAATAAACTAAAATTAGTTTTTAATAAGTTTATGATGAGACATATAATTACTGAGAAACTTAGTATCTCTGTAATAAAATAGTTGAAGAGTGTAGATAGAAATTAATGTATTAGATAGCTCAAACATATATATAGCAATGAAAAGGGGACTAAAAAAAGGGAGGTAATATGTTTGATAACAAGTATACCAAGTTGTAAGTATATTAATGAGTTGAAATTTTGAAATCCTATCTCAACAATAGAGTTGCAACGAGCAAGGAATTGAGAGACTTCTTTGTTACAGTTAATAAAAATTATATTTTATAACAATGCTATTAATATGAAATTTATTTCATACTTTATTATATTTTATTGTAATTTAAAAAGTTATACATTTTAATTTGATATCATGAAAAAAAATGGAGACTAAAACCTATTTTTGGGATAGATGGCTACTTTTTGAAGTCAAGATAATTACTAAGTGCAGTAGGGCAGGTGGGGACATATTAATGGACGTCAACTATTATGAAGGTAGAAAATATTAATTTATAGAGTTGGTTTATGAATATACTAGCATCTAATTTGGAATTAGATTATGGTGAAAGACTTACAATTATATTTGATATAGAAACGTATCTTAATCTTCATATATTTATAATTAATTGGAATTCATCACTTTTAAAAAGTAACTAAAATTTTTAAAATTGTTTAGGGACTGGTCAAAGTTGTTGAGGAGGCTTTACTAAAAGCATGTGACTGAATAGGTGCTAGACACATACCGCAATTAGCATGGGAATTAGAAGGAAAGGACTTGAGAAAGTATCTTCAAAATTATGTATGGTTACCTATATAGAAGATTTTAATGAAAATTTTAAAAAGACTTAACAAAAAAAAAACATAGATGTGCTTTTTGCCTTGTTTAAATGTCCTAAGGAAAGGTGGAGAAAATATTACCAATCATTTGAATCCAAATTCCTAATAATTGACAATAAGATGAGATAAAATGTTATTGGGTAGATCTTACAAGCTAGAAACAAGGTAATAATTAATATTCTTCAAATAATTAGAAATGTGGGGATAAAGACACATACAGATATAAGAAAATTTATACATGATTATAATTTAGATATTATCACCAACTATTGTGAATAAGCAAGAAAAGAAAAAAGTGATGCAAAGGAATAGAGAATAGTCTAAAATGGAGATTAGGTATATGAAATTTCAAATGGTGATGACAAATATAATGTGAGGATTGTTAGACAACAAACCAACAATTGTAGGGAATAGGATCTATATGGACATCTTTATAAACATCTTATAAGTGTTAACTATAATTTTCCTACCAACTATAAGAGTCATACTAGGAAGACTCAAATTATTAAAAAAAAAGGACAAAATGAGTCTAAAAATTAAAAAAAATCCATACAAATTGCCTTGACATGGATATGTTACAATTTTGGCTACAACTCTAGAAATTGCAATAAGGAAGGTTCAACAATATCTGTTGAGGCCTCTTTTTAGATATTTAAACTTGTTTTGCTTTATATTCTTGACCTACAATATGAATCATTTTATGTTATTATAGTCATTAATTTTTTCTTGTTTGATCAATTTATCATAGTTGTAATAGTTTATAAATGTATTTCTTTTGACTAATATAGGTTATTGATTTTAAAATATTATTATACCAAGTTAATAAAACAATGTTGTGAGTTTTATGTATGACATTCCTTCATTATATTTTTTAAAATCTATATAATTAACTAATTACACGGTTATTTCTAGGTTGGTAGCTCTTCACATCCCATTAAAGAGGAGTTTAAGGATATTGATCCTTATACATTCAAGTTGTCATTTGAACCAAAGAGTCTAAGGTTCAAATGAAGATTTAATATCACTTAATAACATTTACAAGATAAAGCAATGAAAAGGAGAGTATCATTGATAAGAAGGGCACAAATATCATAAGAACAAGTTTTTCAATCCAGTGCAAACGAAGAATGTAATATGGTACATAATATGATTACACGAACACTGAAGTGCTAATTCTTGGCATAACTTTTTGATATATGCTTTTGGCATAATTTTGGCTATATATTGCCATTTTTAAACTAAATTTTGAATATGAATTATAATTCATATATAATTTGGCCCAATGTGTCTTGACACATTAATATTCAAAGTTTTATATAATAAATGATGGCGATTTATTTGCTTTTCCATTTTTTTTTATATAGAAGACAAGTTTAATATAGTTGAATAAATTCAAGTTTTAACTTTAACATAACCGTAAAGCAATGTGGTTAAAGTGCACAATCATTACATTCTATATAAGTCAACTTTCATCTTTAATGTTGCGATTTAATCTAATTTCTCCATAATACAGTTGAAAATAGCAACCACAATTTACAACAAATTATATTACAATATTCATTAACATAAACTTCAACTCTTTTCTCTTTTGCCCATATATTAATTTCTTCCTTTATGAGCTTCATTTGCTCCTTACTCTCTTTGATTGAGCTTGTTTCAATCACCTTCTTCAATGTTGATACTTTTTTTTCTTAATTTATGAATCATTTCAATAGTTCTCTGCAAGAATCTATCATCATACCACTTTTTAAGAAAACGTCTCCCAGCCTAAAAAATATTGATTCGTAATTTAAACATTAAACATAAGATTCTTTATACTACTTCTTTACCAATTAAGGGTAAGGTTGAGTACTGTTGGATCCCTCCAGACTCCTAATCTAGTGGAATTTATATTGGGTGTTGTTACTGTTATATTCTTTATACTAATTGTTGAACCAAGGGAGGTTCTAATTAATATTTTGATGATAATAAAACATAATTATTACTAATTTGTTTATTATTTTGATGAAAGGCAATATTGTAACAAAAATGAAGTCAGAAGTTCAAGAAGATAGTTTGTAAAGTTGATAAAAGAAGTCGAAGTTTGTAACCAGTGAAATGAAGATCGAAACAAGAACAAAATGAGATCAAGACCCATCAAGGTCATTTCACATATTGTATTATTATTTGTAAGTGGATTTTGTCAATTTGATGATCCAAAAGGCTCTCCATGCATAATCTTTTCATCTTATTTCATTGTATGAGTGTTTACATTCATCAAGAGGCATAAAAGCTTTTGATTTTAATATAAAAGCCTTTTGGTCTTTTAAATAATCTTTAGGAAATATTTTAGGATGTGTTTTAATCATATTTGGATTTTAAAAATTGGTTTTGATTATTTAAAGTTTTTAAAATCATATTTTTGGGATAATTGGCCAACCCATATAGGTTAGTGGTCTACCCATATAGGTTAAAGTTGTTAAATTTAATATACCAAAAGTTTGTAGCAATATTGGTTGATGTATTAGTCTACCAATATAAAGGTCAACCAATATACCATATTAGTAGACCAAAATTTGTATCAATCAACCACTGATCCATCAACTAGTGAAACTAGTGCCACAATTACATATTGGTCGACTAGTATGTTATATTGGTTGACCAGTGCATCAGATATAGTCATTGTAATGGTTAGTCATTGGGTGTTGTATTCACACATTTCAAAGAGTTTTTTTTAATTATTTGAGCATCAGTGTGTCATATTTGTGTGAGTGAATTATTTTAGAGTTATCAAGTGAATAAGTAAGATACTTATAAGTTGTAATACTTTGTTGTATGCTTGGGGGTAATCCAAGTGATACTAAGGTTCTTCTTCACCTTGGAAGAAGATTGTACGAAAGATTCCTTTTTACTATGAAAGATTTTACAAAGGTTGTTCTTCGCCTTAAAAGAAAAATTATAGCGAAATTCCAAGGAAATTATTGGGAGTGGATGTAGCCAATGGTTGTTTGCCGAACCAATATAAATCGATTTGCACTTTTTCTTCCTATCATTTTTAATATATTGCTTAATTATTTGATTAGTTTATATTAAACAATTTTCTCCTCTTGGTTCATATCAGTATTATTAGTGAGTACATTGGTTAGAAAATTTATTAAATTTTGTAAACACCTAACTCCCCCTTTTGGATGTTGTGAGAGACTAACACTAATTATAAAATTAAAACTCACTAGACAATTAAAGCATCCTTAAAATCTCCTCACTAGATTATGATCACTCTATAAAGTTCTTAGGGGAGCATTTAACCTACAACAGCAAACCACATTCTAAGCATTTGAACTTAATGTTGTATTAATAAATGATGGGCATTTTTTAGCTATAGGAGTTACTACTGCAATTATCGCGCTAATGACATATATATAACAATGTATATAATGCTAAAGAACTTAAATGATGAAAATTTATCAAACTATATCTGTAAGTTGGTATTGACCTTAAAGTATATAAATTTAAACAATATGTTAGTAATTAATTGACTTGTGTTTCCAATTGAATATGTTGACGAAAAAGGACACTAGTTATGAAAAATTAAGAGACTTTCATACTCACAGGGTGTGATTTCATATTTTCTAGTTTAATGTGTTAGAGTTTACAAGTAGCAAGGCTAATTGCTCTTCAAAAACTTTGATGTTGATGCAAAATCCCAACGCTACAAGAAGTCTTGTTACAAAAATAAAAAGAAAAAACTAATCATCACATATTATAGAAGGAGCATTTATAAAATAAGAGAGATATCTTACGCAAGTTAATCTCCTCTGTTTAACAAAATGAGAGATATCTTACACAAATCTTTTCTGGTAACAATGCCATAAAAGTCGGAAGGTTACATGTCTAGAGAGAACGAGTCGAATCCTTCCTGGAGATGAGACGTTCTTTCTTGGAGCCCTAATCAGAGACGCAAACATTCAGGAACAAGAAAAAGAAACAATCACAAGTCAAATCCTTTACCATGTTAGAGTGGTGGACGAACGATTACAAGCGCAACTTCAGAGCAATTCGAGAGACCTAACCTAAGTAGGAAGCTTCTGGAGAAGCAACCGAATTGGGGTAAATGATTTGCCCTAAAGGAACCTTTTGTCTTTTATTGTTCAGCTATCAGACGTAGTCGTTTGAATGTTGTATCTCCCTTTAAATGGTTCGGCGTCATTTTGATCCCACATAAAGATGAAAGGTTGCTCTGTGTAGCTTGTACTGAACAGAGAGACACTCTTCTTATTTATTTATTAATACATTTTTAACTTTTCAAGAAAAAACAATGCCATAAAATAATAAATAATCACAAAATGGGTCAGCAAAACAAAGGTACTCTTTCTTCCTCAGTGAAATGGAAATTGTGGTCAACGAATTTTAGATTGAGTGAAATGACCAATGATCTTTAGAGGTCGCTTAGTTCTACAGAATTTATTACCAAGGCTTTTTTTCATCTTTTTTCATCTTTAGAAGTCCCTCCGCTTTGGACCTTGCTCTTCTGATCTTGCTGCGTAACGGCAGATATTGCTGTTGGTCTGACAGCCGATGTCGCTTCTGCAGAGTGCTCTGTATTTTGATGGTCCTTCTCTGAGGACTTGTTTGACTCCAATCTCCTGTTGGTGTCACTTGGTTCTGTTGGTGCAGTGGGTTGCTTCTCACTTGTGCTCTGTTCCTTTGTCTCGTTGCTGCCCGACTGTTTCTTTGGTTCCACTACAATTTCTTTCACGACCTCCTCTAGTTTATCCAGTCGTTCTTTTACCTCCAAAATGTCCGCAGAACGGGCTTCTTTTTCCTTTTTAGCTTTTAGTTCCATTTCCTTTGCTATCTCCTCTACTTCTTTCTTCTTTCTCTCCTCAAGCTCCTGACCAATTTAACAAGAAACAAACAACGATCAGAGAGCCATTAGAGTTGGCTGTTAACTGTTTTTAACTTTGTCAAACAGTATACCAAGTTGATGCAACTTTGCCCAATTGTTCTGGACAAACACTTGGGCAATTTTCATCCATAGAAATGAAGGTGTGTGATGTAATTTGAGTCTCATTTTGGAAAATTTCAATGAGAATAGTAACATAGGTGCAAGCCGAAGAGAAGACCATAGAATGTACAACAGATTAAACCAGATACATGTGCTGGAAGTCTAGTATCAAGAAGCACCGGGAGTGAAAAGAAAAATATAGAAGATGATAAGATGAACTTCACATCAAAAGAATTGGCAAATGCAGTAATTATGATACAGAAACATCAGGTTCTCTAGTCTCTTAACACAATTCTAGGTCCGTTGTTCTTTTGTTCCTTTTTCTTAATTCACAATAACACATGAAAAACGGCTGGATGCTGACATGACAGGGGAAAATATTATCGGCCTCAAAATTTCTTGAGAGAAGTTATATCTGGCGATGACTACCCCATACTTTAATGGAGATTAGTTATGTGATGCATGTTTTACCAGACATCCAATTGTGCAAGGCAGGACTATGATTTCTTCGGCTTTATCGAAGAGCATTTTCATAAAACAATGATCATAATCAACAAAAATCATGAATGCGACACAGATACACAGAGTTTTAACAGAAGTAGAAGAGAAGAAAGAGGCAAATGAGGTTAAGGTTTGGAAATAAGAAAAGACAATCTATACGTCTGAACTAAAAGAAAAAGAAAGTATCTTGGGAATCATTTCCACTATAAGCAAAGATAAGTTACCGCATCCATTTTTCTCATCTCATGCCGAGCATATTGAGCAACCAAGTACACAGCTGTTATGGAAAATGAGTTATTTTAGATAGCAAATAGCAAATATTTGAAAAATCAAAGGATGCTTCTCACTGAAATACCTAATGATGGTAAACAGGCAAAGAACAATTGTACCAAATGAAAATCAATCCTGCAAAAGAAATTGATAGATGTAAGTATGGATGACGTTTGTCCAAAGGCAAAAAACATTTCTACCAAAACAAAAGGCAGAAAGTATGAATTTTGTGATCACTTCTGTAGCATCGTAGGGAGCAATTCAAATGCTACAAAATTGTTTCAATATTGAAGTATTGGTCTTGAATCCCGTAGAAGTACTGGAGGACCTCTAGTAGTGCATCACACATCAAACATATATCCTACTTTTTTCATTAAGAAGAGCTCCAAATATTTTACAAAGGACAGAAAGCATCAGAGAATGGCAAGATCACCAAAGCAAAACCAGTTGAGGCCTGAATTTATAAAAGCATTGCACCAAGTTATATGAATTCCCTGGTGAATGATCTATAGGCATGTATTCCACTTTAAAGCAGGAATTGGCGGCTGACTAACCATAGACAATCTGTTTTATCTGCGTACATATATTTAGCTGCCATGAAGTTTCACCTCATCTCCATGCCTCAAGTATGAAAGTTTAATGTTGTCAAAAGACCACCTGAAAATTTTTAGTTCATTGAAATACCTTCTTGGTATATCATAAAAGAAAACAATTTCCTTGGACAGTTCAAATTTTGTTCTGATCCTTGCACACATTAGCAATCAAGAGAATCTCATGAATTCTAATGTGTTCAGACCTCCAAATAGTCAAGATCCTATTAACAACTTAACTAAATGTACCTAAAGAAATAAAGAATAGAAACGGATATATCAAAGCAATAACATAAGACAAATAAACAAGATCTCATAGTAGATCTAAAGCATCATTTCAGCAAGAAGACCTTCTTATAATGCCAACTTATCCAACTGTTGAATCACTAAAAAGAATATCTGAGGTGTCTTTAATACAGCATCCTCACATTCAGTCAAACAATGTCGGATATTACACCACAGAATTTCCGAAGCCCAGCATATACAACAAAAGCAATACTTTATGTCATGAAAAGCGCTGTCGACACCAAGAAGAACCGAACACATAACAACTGATGAAAAAAGGCAAGCTCTCTGTGTAACAAGCAAGGAAAAAATGAGTATTCCATAACATGTTCGATGAAATGTCTAAAAGAAACACAACAACAAGCAACATTACAAGCCAACACCCAGCTCAAGAACCAAAGACCCAGATAAGAACCACCAGAAAAAAAGCGTAAAGGGGAAAATATCAATACCCGAACTTCTTTTTCTTAGGTGGGTCAGAGAAGAGGATCTTGGCAGCAGTCATAAAGTCGAGCTTGTCCAATTGCCGATAGGCTTCATACTTGCTCACATTTGTTTCGATCTTGTTGTTGTTATCAGGGGGCCTTGTGGTGCATAATTTTCTAGTTGACAATGAACTAGGTCGACCCAAAATGCGACCGGCGCGAAACATCAGTTGCAATTTGTTTCTCACTCTGTTAAAATCATTATGAAGTAAAACTTCATCACGGAAAAAAACATGAAAACAGATACAAGCTCCCAGCGAGCAAAACAGAAGAAAATTTGTCGAACAGTTTATGCGCAAACAGCTGACGCAAAGCCTACTCCTTTAATCGGCAATTGGGCTCAATGCCGGAAAATTAATTTGGTTTACTTTTACCGCCGACGATGTTTTAAAAATTGGCCAGAAATCAAACGGTTAATATAATACAAGAAGTTTAATATTAAATTAATATTAAATTATCATAAAATTAATTAAAAATTAAGTGAAATTAAAATTTTTGAAATAGTTTATTTTAATTTATAAGAACTTATCAATTTATAAAAATTGACTCTTTAATTAACAAAATGATGAGTTTTAACGAAAATAGTTATTAAAGCAAATTGAATCATAAATTTAGAAACTAAAATGAAAAATTAGATAATTTAAGATTTTACGGTTGAACAGATCGAATTTAGTAAAAAAATATGTTTGTTTTTGTTTTTTTCTATTTTTTTTAAGTTTTAATTTTAGTTTCTTCCAATTTTCAAAATTTATGAAAATCACAAAAAAAATGTTGTTTTTGTTTTTTATTTATAATCTGGTTTAGTAACTAAATATATATTATGTTATTACTTGGTTAATAAGAATTATGAATAATTTAATTTACTATATTTAATTAATTTAAATTAATTATTAATAAAAATTATGAATAATTTTACTTTATGTTATAATTTTAATATTTAAAATATTCAATTAGTATTAAATTGATATAAAATTAGTTAAAAATTAAATAAAATTAAAATTTTAAAATAACTTATTTTAATTCGTAAGAACTTATCAAGTTATTAAAATTGATAGATTAATTAACAAAATGATCGGATTTAACAACAATAGTTATTAAAGTAAATTGAATCAAAAATTCGAAAACTAAACTAAAAAATTAGACAATTTAAGAGTTTTACGGTTGAGCCGGTCGAATTTAGTAAAAAAATATGTTCGTTTTTGTTTTTGTTTCTATATTTTGTTTTACATTTTGGTTTTAGTTTTAGTTTCTTCCGATTTTCAAAATTTATGAATTTTTCCTTGTTTTTTTTCGTAATCTGGTTTAGTAAGTAAAATATATATTATTTAGTTATTTGATTAATAAGAATTATGAACAATTTAATATAATATATTTAATTAATTTAAATTAATTATTAATAAAAATTGTTAATAATTTTATTTTATTTTATAATTTTATAATTAAATTAAATCAAAAATAATTAATTATTTTATTTTATTTTATAATTTTATAATTAAATTAAATTAAAAATAATTATTAATAAATATAACTAAATTTAAAATATCTTTCAAATACATAAATTTCAAATAAAATTTGTTTAGATAATTAAAATTTTTTAATTTTTTAATTATTTATTTTAAAATTAAAATAATTTTATTGATAATTTTATTAATAAATATTATATTAAGAAAGTAAAATATAATTAATTAATTAAAAATAATTTATCTTTAAATTTTATTTAATATGTAATTATCACTAATAGAAAAAAAAATACATTAACATCAACAACCGAACATATTTTTGTTTTTATTCGAAAAAACAGAACTAAAAACTAAAACTTAACAGCAAAAATGAAACCAAACAATCCTTAAAGTGCAATAAATTAATGTATTACTTAAGGTTGTAAATAAATCAAATTACGATTTCTTTTCCCTAAAGGGTTATATTAAAAAGTGTAAAAAAGGAGCAATAGACAATACTTTAATTTGGGTTGAATGCATCCATTAAAATTGGCCTTATATATCTTTAGCTAAATAACAATCTAACTATTTTAAGTCACACAATTTTTAGCATATTAATTTAATAATAGCTTTAGTGGATTATATAGAAACAATTTCTTTATTAATTAAAGATAAAGCTGCTTAATATTACATCATTTTAAACTTTCCATGTCGGAAATTTCTTGGCTGTCTTTACTACCTTTCACTCACATGACTTAACGTTAACTACATTATCAATACAACGCCCTGTTCATGTACAAGCCAACCTTTAATCACTAGCTTGTTATAAAAGAATCTCCTTCAATATCTCAAAAGAGCATCTCATTATAATGTTTTTCTCCAAGCTTATTCACCAGAAAGCTAGTGTAAAGCCAGACATCGGCACCAGTACCACCACTGTCATCAGCAACTTCAGTTGACAAAGAAGAAGACAATGACTTTGTATACACAAGGACGCTTTATACTAGCTTTCTGATGTCTTACTTCATGTTCTTGCTAGCAATAGCTGCTGTGTTGTACATAAGCCCGCATTGGCGACGACCATGATTTTGGTTCATTGAGGAGACCACCTCCAATCTCTACCATTTCATCTTGGACGATGTTTTCATTCGGTTCAAGGTCAGGAACTCGTAGCCTGCTTGACATGAAGGGATTATATTTGTTTAAGGTTGAATCAGCTATGCCCAGTCCTGGGGTGCTTAGGATGATAATGTTAATTGTTCAGCCTTCTATTTCATTTAATGTTGTCTGCATAACATTTGGCTTTCTTAGCCAAATCATATGGTCGTCTAGTTATTGTGTTATATGTTTAATGTTATATTCAAGGTTTTAATTTGTAAATTATGAAATACATTCCGGTTGCTGATGATTGTAATGATTGTGAATGGTGCAAACACAATTATAAAAAGAACGATCATAATTATGATGCATTACAATAATGATTCAGAGTCCGATTATAATATTTTAATCATATTAAATCTTCTATCTCTGTTACTCTGTTTTAACTGTATTTTATTAAATTTTATCCACATATTTACGTAGATTCTTATTTTAACATCATAACCAAAACAAAAGATCACATTCATATTTTAACCCCAATTTGTAATTGTGAATTGCACTTTAAAATTTTGGTGAAATGAAATTTCGAGATATTAAATTGTAATTTTTTTACAAAGATTATTATAAAAATAATACACTTATATATTATTGGAACTTAATTAAATATACATAAGGTTGTATTAAAAGAGGCCAAGTTTTAAACTTTGTTATGAGAGCATGATCCTACCTATCAGTTTTCAACATTTGAGTTGAAGTAAAATATGTTTATTTAAGATCGCAAGGAATAAAGTTTTCTTGTTGGATTTTGATGTTTGGAACAATAAATACCGTTTTAAAAATCTGAAAAGAAAATAATTTTTTTAAATAAGATCAAATAAGGAAAATCAATTAATATAGGTTCCATCTGAGCATGAAGTTTTAATCCTCAAATTCATTTAAAGTCTAATTAGATTAGAATTAGCATCCAAAAGCTCAATTTAATTGAATTTGAATTAAAAATGTCAATTTCACGTTGACTTTGACGTCTATTGAATTTAAAATTTAAGCATATGTTTGTTTTCATTTATATTTTTAGTTTTTAATTTTTGTTATTAATTTTAGTTAAAAATTGTTTGTTTGAGTTTTATTTTTATTTTTTATTTTGGTTTATTCCAGTTTTCATAATATTTGAAAATCATAAAAATAGTTTTTATTTATTGTTTATTTTTCACAATCTATTTAATATTAACTCAATATATATTATTTAACAATAATTATTAATAAGAATAAAAATTTTACTTTAAGATTATATTTTAATTAAATTTATTTATTAAATTATTTATTTTAATAAAATATGTAATTTTTATAAAAATAATTTATCTTTAAATTTTATCTAGTATATAATTATTATCAGTAATAAAAATAGATCATATTTAGGATTAACTAAAATGTGCAAAAATTTTATTTATCTCTACCATTTTATGAGTTTCTTCCTTTTTTGCATATGAAATTGTCATTTACCTTGTGCATTTACTAATTCGAAATTGAATTTGAAAGTCATATTTTGAGCTAAACATTTTCAAAATACCTTAGTAACCAAAGAATGAGAAGTGCTTTTCTTTTCAATCTTAAGAAACTTGATTAATGGATGTGCCTACATATCTTGCTTTTACTACTCTTTTTTTTGGTACAAGGGATGAAAAAATAACTAGACTAACGCCTTAGAAAGGCGATAGATCTCTCATCATTCTGAAGTAACAATCGCATTCCCGAAACCACCTTATCCCATAACACTAAGCCTGAAGAACTGGACGAGCCCAACTTGGCCAAGAAATCTGGGCATTGATTACCCTCGCGTAGGACATGAGAAATAGAGCAATTCTAATTGAGATCTAGCAAAGCACGAATGTCATTAATGAGACCAAAACATGGATGAACAATAGGATACGATCCCGTGATAAACCGGACCGCATCTAAAGAATTTGACTCCACTAACACCTGTCGATAACCACGATCCCAAGTTAAGGCCAAACCAAATCTAATAGATTGAAGTTCAGCAATCAAGTTAGTGGCATGCCCAAGAAAACCTGAAAAACCCATAATCCAATAAGCATTTTCATCATACAAAAGACCCCCATAACCAGCATCGCCTAGATTATTACTAAGAGAGCTACCATCCACATTGAGTTTCACAAACTGAGGCAGAGGAGCACACCAAGAAATCCATCTATCTGCTTTCGGAGAAAATTGGGAAGATAAAGAGGTAAACGCAAACATGCAGTCATTAAAAAGCTTACCAAACCATCTATGTTGCACGATCGTTGGCATGATCATACGTTGAATGACCTCTTTATTTCGAGCACACCAAATCACCCAGGCACCAACCAAAAACTTGATAACATGTTCTAATGCAATATTATCATCCAGGACATACCGAGTGATCCATTCATATCAGGAGTGCCTACATGTCTTTCTTTTACTACTATATTAGGAGTTAATTCCCTTCATTGCTTATTTACGTTAAAAACTAAATATGTGTTATTTTTATTTAAAAAATATAAAATAAAAACTATTAATTGCAAAATATTTTATTTAAACTTAGGTCTTGTGAAATTAAATTTTAAAGTTGACTTTGAATCGACCGGCCACTATACCACTCTATCAACCAAAAGGCTTGAGATTTTTTGTTCCCGTGAGATCCCACATCGAATGGAGAGGAAAACAAAGTATGTCTTATAAGGGTACAAATACCTCTTCCCCATAGATGCATTTTTTCAGGTGCAAGAAGAGCAAAACCGTGAGGGTCTTGGACCAATGGGCAACCCAAAGCGAACAATATTTGTGAACGAGTGGTCTAGATTGTTAAAAATGGTATTAGTGTCAGTTCCCAACCTGTTTTGTCGGCAAAGACACTATACCTTAAGGGGTTGGATTGTAAAATCCCACATCAGTTGGAGAGAAGAACGAAATATGTCTTATAAGGGTATAAATACCTCTTCCCAATAGACGTATTTTTCGGGTATAGAAAGAGCAAAACGGTGAAGGTCTTGACCCGATGGGCAACTCAAAGTGGACAATATCTATGGCCGGGTGGTCTAGGCTATTACAAATAGCATCATAGCCATATTTCCAAACTATTGTGCCAACAAGGACACTGGGCCCTAAAGGGGTGGATTGTGAGATCTCACATCGGTTAGAGAGGAGAACGAAGTACGCCTTATAAGGGTACGGATACCTCTTCCCCATAGACGCGTTTTCCCAGGTGCGGGAAGAGTAAAAATGTCAGGGTCTTGACCCAATGGGCGACCCAAAGCGGACAATATTTATAAGTGGGTGGTCTGAGCTATTACAAATAGTATTAAAGCTGATTCCCGACCCATTGTGCCAGCGAGGATGCTGGCCCCCAAGTGGTATATTGTGAAATCCTACATTGGCTGGAGAGAAGAATGAAGTATGCCTTATAAGGGTAAATACCTCTTCCTTATAGACATGTTTTCTAGGGTGCGTGGAAGAGCAAAACTATTAGGGTCTTGGCCCGATGGGCAACTCAAAGCGGTCAACTCGAGCCAAAATTTGGTCAGGTCAAATTTGACATCCTTATCAACAATCACTGGATCTCCTAAAAAAATAATGGCAAGGGGTGAGCTGCCAACTCAATGAAAATAATTGGTCTTACCCTTAAAACCAAGTAACTCAATAAATAATTATAACTCCTAGTCAACCAATTAAATCATATATATAATACATATATACACAAAATCCTCAATCTAATCCAAACAATTAACAAACATCTCAAAAATTTCACCAAATGATAATTACACAAATATTAATTCCAACTGTCATTTACTTTTTACTCCAATATTTAATTGAATTGCCTGGGCCCATCTTAACCTAATAGACGTACATCTAAGGCTCTGCCGGCTCATCTTATCATAATCTCTTCTTAGTGGAAACATAATTAAATGTATCAATATCGACATAGGGTACCTTAATTTCTCGATCTGTTTTAGTACTCTAGTACTACTCTAATACCTAGTCATTGACACAGAATATTCTCGAAACTCAAGATATCTCAATATTACTCCAGTATCTAGTCATCTGCATAGGACATCCCCAAAATTCAGGATTCCTCAGTATCTCCTCCACAAATAGATACCTAGCCACAGTCACTCATATAGACTCAACTTATCCATCTAAGACCATCGAATGTAGCCCATCCTAGACAAGCCACTGATTCTCAATTTTCACCAATTATTCACAACTTGTTATCTACTAGTCTCTATTTAATTAACACATCACCCATCAACTTAACAAGTAATACACCTCAGAAAATATAACAAAATATAATAATGAAACACCTTATACTATATTAATTATTTGATAATTAAAGTAAATATAATTCATGTATGTAATTATTAATCATTAATTTAATTAATGACTAATTCAAACATAATTTATTAATAATAAAACGATACTTAATTTTAAGAGTAAAGTTCAAGGTTATCCTTATCTAGATTTCAGATTCGACTAATTGATAATCTCAATTACTCCTCAATGGGACTTTCGGACATAGAATTTACAAAATTCTATTAGACTAATTTACAAAAAAGTTCTAATTCAACTACACTAATAATCCAATATTATTCTCTTTTCTAATTTATTCTCAATTATAAAAATAATATCCTTACTAACTTAACCCCTATAATTACTAAAATACCTTTAACTAATTAAAAGTCTCATTTTACCTTCATCATTTTCAATTAATACCAAAAATGTCCTTCTTACAAATTCTAGATTTACTTTTCACTTTTCTGCATTTCTTATTTTGTCGTCGCATCCCGCCCTAATATGGAGGGTTGACTTTTCTTATATTCCCCTTATTACTCTTATTCTTTTTTAAAATGCAAGGTTTAACCAAAACACAAACCTAGAGATGATACTTTAGGGAGAGAAAATCTTTCTTTATCTGAAAAATTGTTCCTGTTGATCCAGTAGTAGGACATAGCTAGGATGAGATTGAAAGCAGTATTATGCTGATGCCCTAGTTTCAGTGCCCAAGCCTTATCCATCATCCGCCCCTTTTGAGTGAAACAAAATTTCTCATAACCACGATAAAAGGCTTCAAAATCAAATGGACTTCTCTTCAATTGCTTGTGGTAAAAGTGCTTCCATTCGTCATCATTGCCTTTATGGTTAAATTCTAAAAAATTGTCTAAAGAAATTTATACTGTTTCCGCTTACTTATGACGAAGGGAGTGTACAACTGAACCCCACTTTTTTGGTCGTAACAAAGGGGAGATAGAATGGAGTTCTTCATGAAGTTTTTCTTCCCCGACCACTTGAAGAAAAAGACTATTTTGGTCCCCCAATAAAGTCAAAATTTTCCCAGCTGTTCTATAGCCTTATGTTGTCTATCCCTTCATGCGATTATATCAGATGTAGGTATCCTCCTAAGAGGATACTCTTTATTAATCTCTATGTATGCCCCTCTGGGGGACAATGTCATCCTCTTTCTCCTCTCCACTTTTCCCATCTCCTCTTCTTTTATCATTTTTTCAGCCTCATTTTTTCATTTTTACCTCTTTATGATGCAACGTGAATTATTGTCACAATCAACCATAACATGCAAACCAACTACAATCTAGTGTAGGATGAATAAAATCACAAAAAAAGACATAATATGACTGCTGAAATTTACCTAATTGTAAGGCACTTTGAAGTTTTCAATCTTCACAATCTCAAATTTTTCTTATAAACAAACAAAAGGAAGAAACTTATGAGGAAAGCGTTACATGTAAATGAAAGAGTGTGTTTTCAGATACACTTACCAGCTGGGAAGTCTAGAGAAGTGAAGAAGACGGTGGTTTCATATGAACTAATCCAATTTTCAAATTCTAATTATTTATACAAATTTAAAGGTTTTTATGGATTGGGCTACTTTTATTATATAAATGGGTTTTACAATACCTTATTGGGTGGCACAATTTGCGACATTTAATGCAAGCTGCTATGAAGGAAATCTTGTTGAGTTTTGGCTCCTTTGTTTGTCCCATATTGGTTGGGGAAAACAATTGGGGCAAGGCTCTTGTCTATATAAGGAGGGTGCTACCTCTTTAGTTAATGCACCAATACAAAGTCAAAGTTTGTATGACAAATTTGACTCTAGTTAAATTCCTACTTTGAGGTGAGAGTTGGAGAGTTTGTTTTAGGTATTTATTTGTGGATGTATTGGTGTATTGGGGTATTGAATGAGAAGAAAAATAGTGTGATTGTAAGAATTTTTCACATGGTAGATTTTCTTCTCGGTGCTCGTGGTTTTTTCTCCGGTTTGGGAGTTTCCACGTAAATTCTCTTATGTATTTCTCTATTTTCTTCTATTTTTGTCTATGAAATATCCTTGGGTGTGGGTTTGGGAGATCTAAATTCCTAACAATTGGTATCAAAGCCAAGGTGTTTTTTTTTTTGGAAATTCTAAGTATGCTCTGTGGTCGCAGTTTAGACTTATCTTCCACATCAGAACATATTTTCTTGAGAAAGGTTCATTTGGTGCGATGGTGCGGTGGAGATTTGGTGTGGTAGTGTGGAAGTGTATGTCTAGGAAAGTTCTAGCTAAGGAAAGACTTGGTACTTAAGTGTGTCCTTTGTGACCCGTCTCTCTTTCTTGGGAACTTACCTGGTGTGCTATTCATTTCTACGGTAAAATTCATCAAGGCATAAGAGCACAAAAAAATGTCAAGAAGTAGGGCTTCGAATCCTGTCAGATTTGAGGTGGAGAAATTCAACAAGAGAATTATTTTTGACTTGTGACAAATGCAAGTCAGGGACATTTTGACTCAGTGAGCGTTACACAAGGCATTGAAAGATAGACAAATCCTTGATATCAGCACTACTACTAGTGATACTGGCAAAACGGCTAATACGGACAGATCTAGTATGAACGATGAAGATTGAGGAAATTTGAATTTGAGAGCGGCAAGTGGGGTACGATTGTGTTTGGCTAAAAATGTCCTTCCAAATGTGCATGAAATATCTATAGCAAAGGAGCTTTGGGAAAAGCTCAAGGAATTGTATCAAACAAAGGACGTCTCAAATTGGGTGTACCTGAAGGAGCAGTTTCATAAACTGCAGATGATAGAAGGTACAACAATTTCAGATCATTTAAGTGTTCTTAATAGGATCGTCTCTGAACTGGAGGCAATTGAAGTTCATATAGATGATGAGGATCAAGCTTTGAGACTCATCTGGTCTCTTCCATCTTCCTATGAACGCATGAAACCTATTTTGATTCATAGGAAGGAGAAGATAGTTTTTTTTTAAGTTACCGGAAAGCTCTTTTCAAAAGAGAGAAGACTGGGTGGTGGAAGAAATGTTCTTCCTGAAGACTCAGCTCTAGTGGTAGAGAAACTCCATGAAGAAAAATATAGTATGCTAGACGTATGGACAATTTGGACACGTGAAGAAAAATTGTCTGATAGGTGGAGCGGGTTCGGCAAGAGGCTTTGGGTCAATTAATGGAGAGACTGACAATGTCACTAACATTGTCTCCATGGATGATGGTTTTGTTCTCTAACCCTGCGTTTGGTTCATGTACCCATGGGTGGAGACAGATGACAGGGACACAAAAATCATGTCCCCGACCTATTTGCTTGATGTCTCCACCTATTTTTGTCTAGACTCTGGATGACAGAGACATAAAATTTTTGTTCTTTCCAAAACCGAGGGACAACCCATCTCCGAAACAAAACACATAAATAACTTCCAGAAATATCCTCCTCCCACATAAGCAATTTTTTATTCCTAATTATATTATTAAACTCATAATCATCATCATCATCATCATTATGATGATGATTATTATTATTATTATCCTCCCACATAAGCAATTTTTTATTCCTAATTATATTATTAAACTCATAATCATCATCATCATCATTATGATGATGATGATGACGATGATGATGATGATGATGATGATGATGATGATGATTATTATTATTATTATTATAAAATTTGAATTTTTATTATTATTATTATTATTATTATTATTATTGTTGTTGTTGTTGTTGTTGTTGTTGTTGTTGTTGTTGTTATTGTT
>JAOSBN010000005.1:6034423-6048279 GCA_027563595.1 Erythroxylum suave | reverse complement strand
TTATTATTATTATTATTATTATTATTATTGTTGTTGTTGTTGTTGTTGTTGTTGTTGTTGTTGTTGTTGTTATTGTTATTGTTATTGTTATTATTATTTTTATTATTATACAAAATTAATTTCTTATTGTTATTGTTATTGTTATTATTATTATTTGTTAACTTTGTTGCTAAAACAAATCATTCGTTTTAAAATAATCAATGAATTATATATTTCCAATCATATTATACTAAAGGGGTATTTTAGTCATTGATATTGTTTTTATGTTTTCTCAACTGCATCCAAACACATTTCTGTCCTCAAGACTGAGACAATTTTATCTGTTTTGTCCATCACAACCAAACACCTCACTATCTCCAATTTTTGTTTTATTCTGTCTCCAAATTTTTTCTCGTTCCGTCTTTGCATATTGGAGACAGTAACCAAACGCAGTATAAAAGGGGGCATGTACATCCTCATGGCATGCCGCTAATCCTAATGCTGCGATGATAGAGGATGTGTTACTGTTAGTGGGTCCACAACTTTGTACACGGGCATTGGTTTGGCATTGATGCAAGGTGTGTGGTGGAATTTATGTCAACGGCTGATGAACTTCTAGGAAAGCCAAATATGGAAGTTGCACCATAATTTTTCAGCAAGGTTATTTTCGGCATGTGCTAAAGTGAAAGGCTTGGAATTGGTTTATTCTGAGTGGGAATGCTTTTATGGTGGAGTATGATGCTGTGAAGCATGATAATTCTCTTCATTGAGAGTTACGTTATTTTCAGGAGATCTTCATTGAGGTAGAGTATGGTTGCGGGATTAGCCAAGGTCGCCAAGGTGGAGATTGTTGAGTTTTGGCTCCTTTGTTTGTCCCATATTGGTTGGGGAAAACAATTGGGACAAGGCTCTTGCCTATATAAGGAGGGTGCTACCTCCTTGGTTAATGCACCACTACAAAGTCAAAGATTTATATGACAAATTTGACTCTAGTTAAATTCCTCCTTTGAGGTGAGAGTTGGAGAGTTTGTTTTGGATATTTCTTCGTGGGTGTATTGGGGTATTGGGTGAGAAGAAAATTTGTGTGATTGTAAGAATTTTTCACATAGTGGATTTTCTTCTTGGTGCCCGTGATTTTTTCTCCGATTTGGGAGTTTCCACATAAATTCTCTTGTATTGTTATTATTTCTTTATTTTCTACTATTTTTGTCTATAAAATATCTTTGGGTGTGGGTTTGGGAGGTTCATTATGTAAAAAATTCTTACAATCACACAATTTTTCCTCTCACCCAATGCCTCAATACATCAATACATCCACAAAGAAATACCCAAAACAAACTCTCCAGCTCTCACCTCAAAGGAGGAATTTAACTAGAGTTGAATTTGTCATACAAATCTTTGACTTCGTATTGGTGCATTAACCAAAGAAGTGGCACCCTACACCCTCCTTATATAAGCAAGAGTCTTACCCCAATTGTTTTCCCCAACTAATATGGAACAAACAAAGGAGCCAAAACTCAACAATGTTCACTTTGGCGACTTTAGCTGATCCCACAAACACACTTCACCTCAATGAAGATCTCCTAAAAATAACATAACTCTCAATGTAGAGAATTATCATGCTTCACAGCATCATGCTCCACCATAAAAGCATATCCACTCAGAATAAACCAATTCCAAGCCTTTCACTTTGGCACATGTTGAAAATAGCCTTGCTGCAAATTTATAGTGCAACTCCCATGTTTGGCTTTCCTAGAAGTTCATCAGCTATCAACATAAATTCCACCATACATCTTGTATCAATGCCAAACCAATGCCCGTGTATAAACTTGTGGACCCACTAACAATAACACATCCTCTATAATGACAACTTTGTGATTAGCTGTATGCCATGAGGATGTACATGCCCCCTTTTAGAGAACAAAATCATCATCCATAGAGACAATATTAGCGACATTGTTAGTCTCTCCATTAACTGACCCAGTGCCTCTTGTCGAACCTGCTCCACCTCTCGGACAATTTTTCTTCGCATGCCCAGATTGTCCACACGTCCAACATATTATATTTTTCTTCATGGAATTCTTCTTCTTCCTATATCTGGCTACCACCAGAGCTGAGTCTTCAGGAGGAACATTTCTTCCAACACCCAATCTTCTCTATTCTGAAAAGAGTTTTTCGGTAACTTCAGAAAAAGAAAAAAACTATCTTCTCCTTCCTATGAATCAAAATAGGTTTCATGTGTTTATAGGAAGGTGGAAGAAACCAGATGAATCTCAAAGCTTGATCCTCATCGTCTATATGAACTCCAATTGGCTCCAGTTCAGAGACGATTCCATTAAGAACACTTAAATGATCTGAAATTATAGTATCTTCCCTCATCTGTAGTCTATGAAACTGCTCCTTCAGGTACACCCGATTTGAGATGCCCTTTGTTTGATACAACTCCTCAAGCTTTTCCCAGAGCTCCTTTGTCGTAGATATTCCATACACATTCGCAAGGACATTCTTAGCCAAACACATTCGTATCCCACTTGCCGCTCTCAAATCCAGATCCTCTCAATCTTCATCACTCATACTAGATATGTTCGTACTAGCGGTTTTGCTAGTATCACTAGTAGTAGTGCTAATATCAAGGATTTGTCTGCCTTTCAATGTCTTGTGTAATCCCGACTGAATCAAAATGTCCTTGACTTACACTTGCCACAAGCTAAAATTGATTCTCCCGTCGAATTTCTCCACCTCAAATCTGACAGGATGCAGAGCCCTATTTCCTGACATTTTTTCTGTGCTCTTCTACCTTGATGAATTTTACCGTGGAAATAAATAGTACACTAGGTAATTTTCCAGGAAAGAGAGGTGGGTCACAAAGGACATACTTAAGTACCAAGTCTTCCCTTAGCCAGAACTTTCCTAGACATGCACTTTCACACTACCACACCAAAGTTCTACCGCTCCAAATGAACCTTTCTCAAGAAAATCTTTTCTGATGTGAAAGATCAGTCAAAATTGCGACCATAAAATATACTCAAAATTTTCAAGAAAAAACACACTTTGGCTCTGATACCAATTATTGAGAATTTAGACCTCCCAAATCCACATCCATGGATATTTTATAGACAAAAATAGCAAAAAATAGAGAAATGATAACAACACAATAGAATTTACGTGGAAACTCTCAAACCAGAGAAAAAGCCATGGGCACCGAGATGAAAATTCACTATGTGAAAATTTCTTACATTCACACAATTTTTCCTCTCACCCAATACCCTAATACACCCACACAAAAAATGCCCAAAACAAACTCTCCTACTCTTACCTTAATGAGGAATTTAACTAAAGTCAAATATATCATATAAATCTTTGACTTTGTATTGGTGCATTAACTAAGGAGGTAGCACCCTCCTTATATAAGCAAGAGCCTTGCCCTAATTGTATTTCCCAACCAATATGTGACAAACAAATGAGCCAAAACTCAACAATTACTCGGTGGGATGCCATTGCCAAAGAGATGCAACACAGCACCACCCACCACTGTCGTCATGGCCAAAAACATCGGTCGAAAAAGGAGAATGGCTTTCTAGACATGAATGTGTTTAAATTCAGCTTTCTTGTTTCTTACTTCATGATCTTGCTAGCAATAGCTGGTGTGTTATACATTAACCAGCACTGGTGATGAGCATCGCTTTGGTTCATTTAGGAGACCATCACCAATCTCTATTATTTCATATTGGAGTATGTTTTGATTCGGTTCAAGGTCAGGAACTCAAAGCCGGTGTGACCTGAAGGGATTAGACTTGTTTCGAGTCATCCATGTCAAATTCTCCGGTGATTAAGAAGATCACATTGCTTGTTTTGCCTTTATTTTGGTTCAACCTTGCTTGTTTACATTTGACTTGATTTTCTCTGCCAAATCATATGTTACCATACATACTTGCGTCAATATTTTGTTACAACATTACTCTAGATTGTATTTGTTTCTTAAAATAAATTCAGCTCACGTTTTTGATTCCAACCAAGAGGTTGATTCGAGCAATAGTATCAGTACAAAGTTAAAGAGCTAAATCTACTTTAAGACCAAGCAGGTACTTCAAATGTTCCTGCCAGCAGATGATCCTATTTCATATTTCTCACAAATAGCTTCCCTGGAATGGTCATGGCCACCCATCAGACGAGCTTCTTATGTATGCTTTTAAGCAACGCCATACTTGGACCGCTTCACTTGAGAGCGGAAACAAGGATTACCATTGAGACTTTCGTCTGAGTCACATACAAATTCCATATTCCTGTGAAAAAGTTTCAGCAGAGGTACCATATATAGCAAGCCAACAAGTTGGAGGGTACATCCAGACTAGCCCGTTAGAAGATCACAACTTAGCTTTACTGATCATAAATGAATTTTCTTTTGATTTAAGACGGTAAACTATCTAAAATATTTCAATGAATTACAGTTCAGCTTCCACTGCTTGTTTCAGGTTTCTGATCAACCTTCCTATACCTGAAACTCCTAGCAATCCATATAAAAAAGCACAAGTTTAAAGCACACAAAACAGCGTTCACCCAGTAAAAGTAATTAAGATGTGCACGATTAAGATTGCTGCCAAGCCAAGTGTCTCCATATCTTGAGCTAATTGCCTGCACAATGGATATAATAGCAGTGTTAAGGAAGCTGCCAACTCCTATTACGCTTAAATAGCATGCACCTCCTAAGCTTCTCAATGAAAGTGGCATTTCGTCGTAGAAAATCTGTGGAAATCCAACAAGGGTAAACACATCTGCCAGTGCACCTAAGATGTATTGTGGTAATAGCCACCACACACTCATTGGTATCGTCACTTTTGGCATGTCCAATAGACCATACTCTCTTGCAGTATTCACTCTTTTGGTCTCTACTAATGCAGCGACCACCATCTCAAGCACAGAAAGAAAAAATCCAATGCCTATTCTTTGCAAGATAGTTATTCCAGCGGGGTGTCCAGTTAACTTTCTGACTGCAGGAACAAAAACCCGGTCATAAATTGGGATGAATATTATTATTAGCGAGGCTACAAGACATTGAAGTCCAGCTGGAGGAAAATTGTGCAGAGGGCCAATTGATCTTATCATAGTGCCTCCTTGCTTGATGAAAAAAGTTGAGAACATAGCATTGACATTGGTGAATATTAATCCAGTCAGCCATATGGGAATGAGGCGAAGGAAAAGTTTCACTTCTTCTACTTGGTATGGGGAGCACAGCCGCCAAGGATTTCTGGTACTTCTAGAGGCATCAACCTTGTCAATGATCATTGCCTTGTTCAAAAATCTGCAGAAGTTTTTGAGCTTTTGATGAGATTAAGACTAAAGTAGAGCCTTAGAATCTATGACATGGACTTCGGCCTAAATATTAGATAAATGCTGCAATCAAGAGCACCATAACTATTCCTCATTGAATTGGAAACCTAAGAATTACTGAAACAGAGTAAAAGAAAAAGTATTAGACATTCAACATGCTAAAACCAAATTTCAAACTATCTATGATAAGGGAGAGGCTGGTCAATGGTCATGATGTAAACAGACGATGCCAATTTTGACAGATCGCACAAACTCTATTTTTTTATTATTATTATAATCAGAAAAGATATTAAAATATTTTCCAAAAATTAACAGTTGATATGCATTGAAAAATCAGAAGGTATAGTTTAAAGATGGACATAGCAGGCGATACACACCCCAGTTCAACACCAAATTCTGTCAATCATGACTACTTTTAATTTGTGCTAACCGGTTATTGATTATTGTTTAATAGCATGTAACCATTGTCTTTCCAATACACCATCCAAAAACTGAAGGCAAGTCTACTTTCTCGAGCCAAATACACATTGATTTGAGGGTACCTGAATATTTTAGTCTGTGATACAGGTTGTTTATCCTCATCAGAACTCCCAACGATCTCTTCATAGTATGAATTCCGGTTACCAAGGCTATCATCACTACTAGTGCGCCACTTCCTGACAGCTGCAACAAGCACTTGAGCAACCATAACAAAAGGGCTCCCTTCTGCTCTGTGTATCTTGTATCTCTTAGTTCCCACTAAAAACAGTATCAGTGCAAAAGCCATTGTTGCTGCCAATACTCCAAATCCTGCTGCCCATCCAACATTATCCTATTCATAAAGTGATGAGAATTACAATAAAAAACCTGACAATCGAAGATAATCATTGTCAACAACTGAATTAAGGCCATGGTCATTACAAGATCATCCTCATTAACTACTCTTCTATATGCATCATCCTGCGCAATTATATTCACATGTTGTAGGATTTTTTCTGGAACATCAGAAAGCAATTCTTGCAAAGTTTATATTCATTAAAGAAAGGAATTCTTCCATCAACGAGGATAAAGAGAGTATATTGTAAATATTTTTCTTACAATTGCCACACTTATACTTAGTACTGATTCTCACTTAGCTCAGAAATACTCACACCAGAGTTCTATATGGTAACATACTAGTTCAAAACAAATATCAGATTAAGGCATAAGAGCCCTCAAAAAAGAAAGTTCAACAATTCCAACCATCAAGTCAAACTGCCTATAAAGACTAAACAAGAAGAGACTTCTCTAACCGAGAAAATGTTAAGCAAGTTGGCAAGTATTCTAAGTGGTTATCATAAAGTAATCCAGTGCACCTATTAACTTAAAATGCATACCTGAAGGCACGCTTAATTGATAGAATGAGGATAGATTGAACCCCAAGCTCAATTTTGACATCCTCAGGTCTTGAATTCTTATGTATTAGGACAGTTGTTAATTGTTATGCTTATAAAGTTTCTGAACAATTCATACCAAATTTGTTTTCCTCACCAGAAAATAAAACAGCTCAGTTGACAAAAGCCAAGAAAGAAAAGAAAATCAGCGAAAATTAGCAAGGTTAGAAGTGCAAACACCATTTAAGTCCCCATTCTATTTTGACACATACTTGAATTGTCAAAATCAAGCACGCAAAAGCAGAAAAAAGAGAGTGGTCTCAGTTGTCACAATCGAAGAGTCAATACACCTTCCCATCTTGACATTACAAGTAATGCATTCCCATTGGCCAACGTATAGAAAAAAAATAATTGTAAAGCAAGACTTTTCATGCTAGATCTTTCAGCTTTTCTCCATTCCAATCCATTTATGTTCCTAGTTCTTGGAATTATAATCTTCCCTAAAGGTTAATCTCTTTTAAACATATTGCATTTACTAATCTGGCATCATGATAAGTGTTGAAATTTTACCTGCAAAGTGATGACCACTATAGTTGAAAAGAACATGCCACCCATTATGGCCACGTACCACCAGTTGAAGAATGAGTTCTTAGCATCCAATTCTTCAGGCTTGTTTTCATCAAATTGGTCGGCTGCAAATGGTTGCACACAGGGCCTAAACCCTCCTCCACCCACAGATAAGGTGTAAAGCGCTATGAAGAATACCACTTCTCGATGACTCAAAGGAATTACTGATACTGATAAAGTTAACAAAACCATTCCCTGAAGATAAATTCAGGAACAGTCAGAGATAGTGAAAAGGCTATGGGGAAATAATTCTTTTGAGGCTAACCTCCATTACCAGAGATAGCTTCCAAACCATGAAAGTTCAATACTTTTAAGGGAAGGAAGGAGGGAGTATATCAAATTCCACAAAGTTCCTGTGCCTTTGAAATTTTTTTGACAATAAAGAAAATGGAAAACTAGAAAAAGGAAAATAAAAAAACTTTAATCCAGTTTTTAGCAAACCCCGGGCGAAAATAAACCTTGAATAGCTAACAACAATGAAACAGTATGTGGGGTAAACAAAAATATTCTTTATAGAGAGTGAACTTACCATTAAATATATGACGCATGAAAACGCAATGGTTTTGTAACGTCCAGAGTAGGAGTCGGATATGAATGCTCCGATCAACGGCAAGATTGCTGATATGCCAACCCATGTATTCACGTTCTTGGCTGCCGTAGCCGTGGTCTCTCCGAGAACAGTTGTCAAGTATATTATGAGGTTGCCAAGCAATCCATAGAAGGCAAATCTCTCTGCAAACTCAACAACTACAGGAAAGTAAAGATCAATAAACATGTCTATTATTGTTCTCCTTCGTACAAAAGAAGAGAGCTTGATATGAAATTTAGACTTACAGATGATGAAAATAGCAGAACTCCAACCATCCCTTGTTGGTTTTCGTCGGGTAGACTCCATCTTGATCTCTTCATGGCCACGTTCAATCATGACTTCACACACTCAGATTCCCAGGGTTTTACAATAGAAAGAGCATGCCAGACAATCTTAAATGCCTTACTTGTTATTCACCGATAATATTAAAACTCCTTCTGAAGTTGACTTCAAAGACAAAAAGCCAAAGGGCCTCCCCCACCCACGGTTAAATTTGGTCACCGAGACAGATAATTTTTTCCTCCTTTTGTGCAAATTTAGAATGTTGGGCAGAACGGTAGAACCAGAGATTACTAGTCAATTAGACAGGCGGACATTAAATCTGCAACAGATACTTAATGGTTGAAAATGCGTCCAGGTACATTGTTGTACAAGAAACGGAACAACGACAACCCAAACTAGTACCATGTATTTTCTCAGATATTTTAACAACCATGTTTATACACAAGCTTGGAAGACAGTTACCACTGCCTAACTGTTCTTGTCTCCGAAACACTTGGACAAATGTTAGTCCATATATTAACAGTAGAGGAGATTTACATGAAGTAGATTCCCTTTGCTCCTCACGATGAAAGGTTCTTCTGATTATTTCCAATTTTCGACAGTTGAGAAGTGGTTGCTTTTTCAACTAATTTTAAAGAGAGAGCATTCATGTGAGATTGTGTTCTCACGGAAGCCAAAGCAAGGAAAAACAGGGCTACTATCAGCTTATTCCTTGGCTTTTGCTTTTAGGACATCCAATTTTTGCCACTGCTGTTATAAAATTTATTGCACATTATTAAAAATTTGACAGAAAATTAAACTAATTAAATTTAAAATTTAACAAATTTAATCGAGATTAAAATATTATAAAATTTATTAAAATTGAATAATTTGAAATATAATTAAAAATATTATCTTACATCAATAAAAAATTTAAATTTTAATTAAAAATTATTAAATGAAAAGAATTTATTTATATCAATTTATTAAAATTAATCAGTTAATTAATACATTTATTGAATTAATAAATTAATAAATAAAATAAAATCAAAAAATTGGGTAGTTCATAATTTTTAGAATTGAGCCCAATCAATTAACTTGATAATAGACAAGTCAATAGGATTAAGCATTTTCAGAAATTTAGGGCAATGTCATCCAAGATATTTGGAAGAGTTTTTGTGACGAGAAGAAAGGACTTCTTGATGTTTACATATAGAGAATGCTCGTGATAGAAGGGAAGAAAAAGATTGCTTTCTTGAGTGAGAGAGAAAGAAACTGAATTCGTTTACAAGTCCGAGTTTTCAGAAAAACCTGAGCTTTCTTTATTCCATCTTACGTTGGTGTCCTTTTCCTTATTGCCTCCCGTGTCTGTTCCTTTTTTCAGCTAGTTGCTAGCCTTTGTGCTTCCTCCCTCAAAAGATCTTATGAAATTTGACAGTTTTAAAATTTCTGAAGTGTCATACTCTATTGGATCACACCTTGAAGTAGGCAAGAGCTCCTAAGGTCTCAAAGCAACATACGCTTTGTCAGTTTACTTCTGTCTAGCATTTGGTATAAAAACAAACTTGCAGCATCTGGGCATTGATGGATGTATTGATGGATGTACGCTATATAAAATTGAGATTGAAACTTACGTAGGGTAACATGTTCCCTTCCAAAAAGAACAAAATTTATCTTGCTATTATTGCACTGTTAAATCTGAAAGGGCAACAGATACTATTTGGCTCCCAGATGCAAAGCAGCGAAATCTTAACGATACAACAGCAAACCTACAAACTCAAGATCAATTCCCAAGTGGACTTAAAGTAGAAATACGAAAGCTCTTTAAGGGTAAGAATACCCACAAACAATTAGATGAAGACCATGGCCACGCAGAACACCACCAGCTGAACAAACAATTTCATAATCTTCCAGAATCATAACACCACTCATAACTGGGATTGATCTTAAAGTCGACTATTTAACCAGTGAGCTAAATCAACTCAGAATTGATTCTCCTTGCTTGTATAATCGACTGCTCTTTTAAAAGTAGAGATAAAGCATAACAGAAAGAAAGGACACCTTCCCAGACTATTGATTTGAACAATGTAAAATGACTATTCAATCTAAAAAACAACAAAAATGGGGGTGAAATCATTGAGATTTCGATGTCAAAAAATCAATACTATGACGACTTTCAATCATGCATTGTGTTTCAATTATAATTAAGCAACTTACTTCCTGGTACATTGAATAAACAATCTGTGCCGCATTTAAGCTTGTTTTTCCCTCTGCTATTTAGCACCAAGAACAAGCTGCTTCCTCGGAAGCATCTTCGTCTTATAAAGATAACTGTGCAGAAAGCACATCCAAGCACTAGATCTAGGATACTAATTGACAAGGAAATTATCAGTGCGAATTAGCAACCTTGATTGCAACTGTTGATATACATCACATATTCAATGAATTGATTGCAATATATCTCTTAAGAATTAGTTGAACAACAGAGGTAGCAACAACTATAGTTGAAATATAATCAAAATAAGCAATAATAGTTTAACCCAGTTCATAGACAAGCAAAAGAAACATAAGCTTTGAGTAGAAATACTTCACTTAAGAATAAAGATGATACCTGTTAATTTAACGTATCAAAGAAAGGCACAGATTGGATTTGCCTTACATTCCCAACATTTAGAAAAATCATCAGATTGATAAGTAAATATACCATTCTGGAAGATCAACATGAGGACATGCGGAGGATATAAAAGACCACATTACTGATTCTATCTCAGCAAATTTAAATGCATACCGGCCGGATAATTACACCTTTTCTGCCAACTTTAAACCAAATCTGACCAAACATGTTCAGGTGGTGTCAAAGATTTGGCATTCAGCTACTGCACCAACTAAATGTCTGAACTCACGGCAATTAGAAACTTGGATATGTTTCTTTTCTTGTTCATTCTCTAGCCAACAGTCCCTAGTGTTTTATACTTCTTCTGCTGTACAATATACTCTCCAACTCGCTGGGCTTTCACTTTCATTCCCTCTATGATCTCTTCAGTTGCATCAACTATCTGCTTTGGTAAATGGACTTCAATGAAATCAAACCATTCCCCCAAACTCATTTTCTCCAAATTTGGTATTTCCTGCGCCTTGTGCACGTCCTCGCATTGTTTAACATCGGCAGCCTCATTCAATGTGTGACCACTATTGTCCTCTAAACTCAATTTCTCTGCTTCCACTTGTACATGAGTAACCTCAATATCCACCTCCTGGTTTCCACTATCAAAAACTGCACTGGAGTTCCCTCGAATAGCCTCTTCTTGGGAATTCAATCCCACTTCAATTTCATGCGTGCTCTCTTCTTTCAAATTGTTTTCTTGTGCATTCTTTCTCCTCCTGCCACCCCCTCGAGTCTTCTTCTGTTCAATCCCCAATTCTACAACGTCCGTACACAAATTCTCAAGAATACCACAATCCTCGCTCTTTAAAGCTCTATTTCCAGCGACTCGCTCACTATTCGAAGGATGGGCCGCTTCTCCTTCGGTCTCTGGAATCTCAGTCAAAACCCTAGCCCTCCTGGGCCTTCCTTTTCTCGGATTGTGAGCAGCACTTACCTCCAAAAGGCCCTCAACCATTTCACTCTTCTTCTCAGTTTCTAGGGTTTTAGTCTGTTCGTTAACTCTTCTCCTAGGGTTGCGTCTTAGTTGGGAGGCGGCAGCGATCTTGACGAGGATGGAGGTGGACTCGCCGAACTTGATGATGTCTCCGTCGCTGAGATGGAAGGGCTTGAAGGGAGGGAGGGAGATGGAGTTGAGACAGGTGCCATTGGAGGAGTCGAGGTCTTGGAGGGCCCATCTACCGGAGTCGGATCCAATAGTGAGGTGTTTGGAGGAGATGCCGTCGTCTTTGATGGTGAGGTTGTTGCCGCGGACGATGCGGCCAATTCGTGCAGTGGATCCGGGTCGGAATTCGAAGATCTCCCCTTCCCGAGGGCCCTGAACAATCACCAGAGTCAGAGATGGGGTTTCCATTTGTTAGAACAGAGAGATCGGTGAGAGAGGGAACGAGTAGGGTTTGAATTCAAATGTTAACCAGTAAATAAATAACTTTTAGCGCTCCCTCTAATTTAGAGTTTCGTTAAAATGGGTTATGGAAAACTATGAACTATCGACACGTGGACTGAAAATTATATTGGGGTTATATAATTAGCTAATTTTTATAATAAATATTGTTATGTTATATCAGTCCGTTAAATTTTTCAATTTAAAATTTTTACAGTTAAATCAATTAAATTAGTTAAATTTTTTAATTGTTAATATCACGTGTTAATTATGGATACAATTGATAATTAAACCCGAATTTGACTTGGCTACATGTTTGGGTCTCGCCAAACACAAGACCCAATAAATAATAACAAAATGACGTTATTTTAAATTTTCAAAAACTAAAATGTCAAACGAGACTTGGGCCGTAACATGGGCCCTATTTGGCCCGACCTATTACCACCCTTAATTATTGTACCAATTGAAAAAAAGACTTTGAAGTCTCTCGTCTACCTAAAATGAAAGAAGTATTACACTTAAATGGACTTTTCAAAACCTCTCGTTCATTCTAACTCCATAAAGAAACAATATATATTTTTTAATTGAAATTTCTATACATCATGCTTTAAACATTATTTGTCCCTCTTATTTTAAAAAATAATATATGAATTATGTCCATACTGAAATTTTGTTATTTCATTTGATTGACTATTTAGATTATTGAGTTGTTCTATTAAAGAATTTGAGGTATTTTAAAGCAAATCAAAAAATCGAAAATTTTCTTTAAATTTTTACGTTTAAGATTATTCGTATTTCTTTATAATTTTTAATTTATTAATAATTAAAAAATCTAACACTCTCAAATAATTATAATTTTATTATTATAATATATATTTTTTAACTATATATATATATATATCTTTATTTTCACATTAATACAAATTTGATATCATATACAATTTTAGCTTTTCAAAGAATCTTGCATTGAATGTTAACGTAAGGTTACGTGAGCAAAGAAAAGAAGGACAATAAAATGAATTTTTCAAATCTTCTAAGGGAGCATGATATGATATGACCATTATTTGCAGTATTATGCGCTTGCTTAGTGAAAAATGAGCTTATTGAAATTTAAATTAGGTTGAAAATAAAGTCGATTTAAAATATTTAAGTTTTTAAGAGGGTTGTTCATTTTTAACTTTATATGTTATTGTTAAATATTATTTCTTTTCGACGTGAAATTTATTATTCTAATACTCTTCCTCGTTTATAACCTATTTTTGGGTTTGTCAAGTGGATTGTAAATTTCAAATCGAAAAGAAACAACATCTAATAATAGCATATAAGATTAAGAATGAATAATCTTCCTAAAGGTTTATATCTTTTGGATCGATTTCATTTTCAAACCAACTTAAATTTCAAGATGGTATCAGAACTTATAAAACCCAACGGCCAGCAAAAATCCTGAAACTCAAAAATTCTAAATAATTTAATTGACAAATCCAAAAAGAAGTTGAAAATAAAGTTGAATATTATGATAACAAATCTCACATCGAGAAGAAATAGTATCTAACAATAGCATATAAAATTAACAATGAATAATCTTCTTAAAGACTGAGGCCGTGTTTGGATAACAGCTTTTCAGCTGTTTTTTGGCTGTTTGACTTAAGTTAGCTATTTGACCCATATCAATCA
>JAOSBN010000005.1:6001618-6023250 GCA_027563595.1 Erythroxylum suave | reverse complement strand
AGTAACAACCTTAATTCAACCTAATCTCAAAATGTCATTTTAAAAGTGTAGGAAATCATCAACGGCTGGTACTTGCAAAACAAAATTTGGTAACTTAAAATCCATTCTGACACAAAGTTTGGATTTTGGAAACTTAAATATCAATTGTGTATGAACATGGCCAAACATGACGTATCTGTGGAACATATTGAGCAATGAGAGTTATTTATAACAAATTACGAAACAGAAGCAATCATTCTTGTGACGGAAATCCAAAGAAAAGGAAAAGAAAGAATCTACAATTGCCAACCTTTTGTGGCAGATTCCTAATTTTTCATTTTGACCAGCATGGAGCAACTGAAAGAACATGCTCGTCTTATTCACTCCTTTGTACTGTCTTCTTTCCTTCATTTTCGTCCAGTTCGATACAAGCTTATCCTTATTGACTTTTCTATTTGCTATCAATTCATTATCTCTTCAACTCATTATCTTATCTTTGCAGCTTCTCACACTTAATTGTTTGCCTGATTTCAGACTGCAACCATATTAACGAGTTGGTTTCATTAAAGTCCCCCAACTATGAGCCCTCTAGTATTTCAAACCCCATCAAACAAAATCCAAGGAAACATGAAAATTACTACAGGATTTCAATATAAGACCAAAAAGAAAAGACAGAAAGACTCTAGTTCTGACCATTAAAGAAGCATAAAAGAGGCTATGCGGAAGCAACTTAAAGCAATTACGATCAGTGAACTCACTATCAAATCGGTTAAAAGTACAGATTTTGAATCCAACCCAAAAACAAAAACAGGAAAAGAAACAAAACTACATCAACCAGAAATAAACCTAATGTGGATTTCTTGATCTCGCAAAAGTTGACTAAGGCAAAAAGGGAATTACCAGAGCGAAAAAGATCGGAAGCAGAATAAGTAATCGGAGCAGTGGAATTGGCTTGACCCGTTTTCCTGGATGCAGACTGACGCATCTTCAACAACACCATCCCAGAAAACCAAAAAACACGCAGAAACCAAGCAAAGACACAAACTTTAGACAGAAACAGAGCAATTGAGAGAAACAGAGAGAAAGACAGGGAGAAGAAAAGAGACCTCGAGCTAGAGAGCCAGAAAAAGGAAGCTTCCTCGTTGCTCTCTAGATAATGCTTTGTTGCTTCAGTCCAAGTGATATATACCCACACAATTATCAGCTCAGCTATGGAGTTTCGTTTTCCTTAAAACTTTTTTTTTCCCCTTTTATCAAATTTCCCCTGTTATTTGTTACCATCATTTAGAAATTAGTGTCGGTTGAAATATAAATACATTAAGAAACTACAAAATTTTAATTTCATTCTAAAAGAACCACTTTTCACTTTTGCTCGTTGCTAGATATTAAACACTGTTTAGTTTTTGATTTGTGATTGGTGGGCTTGGTTTTGGTATAGGGGTTGGTGTGGCAGAGTAGCAGAATCCAGTGTCGCCTGCCATCTGAATCACTTTTCACGTGTGCTTACGTACGACTTGTCCTAGTACTGTGATCCTTAAATATTACCTCTTTCACTTCTTACCATTTCACTTGCTGCTTCTTTTTACGCACATGCTTTGGCACTTGGCAGCCTTTAATTCATCCTTTTATGAGTAAGATACGGCCTTCCTTCTTCTACCATTTGATTCCACAAATATTTTAGTTCATTTCAAGAATTTATTTAACATGTGCCTAAAAATAGATGTTGCAAAAAGAGTACTTTACCTCTTTCATTTGCTCTACTTATCTTTGTCTTTGGTCCTTATCATGCATTTTGCCTTTTTCCGCTCACGGATTTGAAATTTAGCAAATAAGAACACCTTTCACTTGCAAGAAATAATCCAGAAAAACTTATATTTCTTTTCCTGACTTGTAAAGGTACAGTTTTGATTGTATTTTCGCGTTTGCTTGTTACTTTTCAACCAAGGAAGAATAGGAAGACAGACAGTAACAACTCAACCATACATATAAATCATTAAAACGATAGGCCTGCTGGATTTCAGATTTCTTTTCAGCTTTACAGCAACCAGAGGAAGGTGGTCTACCGAAGGGCAATGAAGGTTTGAGCCAGGTAATAGCTGTCAGCTTAATGCACAACTTGCTTCAATTTGGAACATATACTGCGCACCTGTAACACATGCTTCTGGTGAATAAAGGTCAATGGCTGGAATTTAAAGAATATGAACTGGCTTGTAAAAGAATTCTGATTAGTAAAATGACAGTGGCAGTCGAAATATCTGTGTTCTTCATCATTTTGGGGGATATCGATAGATGCTTTGCTGGTATCCATGTTATTGTTATAAAAATTTTACCTGCTGGAAAAGGATTTTCCGTAATCCTGCTAAAGAAGGTATCCAGGGTGTCAAGAAGGAGCAGCCATCTCTGAGAGATAGCACGTAAAGAGAGACACTGCATCCTGCAAATGGTTTGAGTGGCGGTCCTCTGGAACTGGTGCAATAAAAACAGTGTCAAAACAGCTTAACTGACCATCACGTGATGAGCCCTCACTGATATTGGATAGAAGCAATTCACAGATCTCCTCTGCCATCATCGAATAAGCTACCCTGCAACATTGACAACTAGAATTGTAAATGGCCAGAACACAGAGGCT
This sequence comes from Erythroxylum suave, assembly GCA_027563595.1. Taxonomy (NCBI): domain Eukaryota; kingdom Viridiplantae; phylum Streptophyta; class Magnoliopsida; order Malpighiales; family Erythroxylaceae; genus Erythroxylum; species Erythroxylum suave. Next base: position 6,020,642 of record JAOSBN010000005.1, on the reverse strand, counting down.
TCCTATGACTAGTTTTTTAGCTTGAGTTCCACTTAGCAGCCATTTTTGTCTCCATTTCGTAAGGCAACAAAAATGATTTGTCAACAAACCTGAGGGTGAATTGCCTCCTAGAAAATAAGTAATTATCATGTCGTGAAAAAAATTTATAATACCTTGCATCAGTGGGCAATTGGTTACCCAAAACTGCTAAAGATTCATTAAGATGACCAAGAAAGTCTCTGCAGGCAGATTCTTTGCTCTCTAAAGATTCCTGCAAAATTATCAATTCAAAGTAGAGAATAAGAGTGAGAGGAAGAGTGAGAGATAATCAAATAATAATGCATTTAACACATAAAAGAACAAGAGTCGAGAAAAACAAATTAAAATAGTAGCATGACCAAAGATTGTAAATGCAGATAATGTTGTCAAAACCATACATTATCTGAAAGTTTACTTCAAATAACCAAACAAGGAATGAGCCTTATCTTCTATGATACTAAAAAGCATTCCAACTTGCGGGCAAAACTAAGGTTTAAAAAAAAATCAAAAAAAGGGATTTGAAAGCAATCTAATTTCGCATAGTTATGGTTTTAGTTCCTTCTTCGAAGATTTCGCAACAGCTAGTCCATTAAGGGGAAAGGGGCAAACAGCTAAAATGGATGTTAAGCAATCAGACTAAGTTTGAAGTACTTATCCAGATACTGTCAACAAGAAAAATTCTGAGTATGTCATACAAAAACTATTAACTATTGAAGTGGCTGGCATGAACTAAATTTGCAGGCATATTTTCGTATGAATTGCTAATCCACTTGCATTTCAATTGATCTAGCAACAAGTGCTGGCAACAAAAGTACCAAATAAGACAAGCGTTAAAGGATGTAATGTCCTTGAAAATATTTTACCAGTTCACTCATAGCATTATCTTCTTCCAGAAATGAACTTCGTATCAAATAGAATGAAATATACATTGCAGCTCCCAATTCCCAATTTTCAATTTCAGACTTGTGGCCCTCCATCAATGTTGCAAGCCTCCATATCTCCGAGTGGTTGGCTGCATCAAATAGAGGTTAGACTGCACCATGTAGACCTACAACTCATCATATGAGTTTGCTATCTATGAGTTGACTATAACCCATCGCATCAGTTCGCTATCTATGAGTAGAAGTACCAAGACCAACAAATAGTGAAATTTAAAACTATGTTCTTTAAAAAATTTCCATCTCCTTTTCTTTTTGTGTATGTGTGTGTGCATGCTTAATTAGGGGCATGACACAGAACCTGGGATTAGGAATCCCATAAGCATTTTTACTATATAATAAAATTGATCCATTAATTAATTTAAGAATAAGTTGTGAAATTTTACCTGACAAAAATAAAACAGGGGCAATTGAAATCATGAAAATAGAGTGAGCTTTTTGCCAATTTTCACAGCCAAGAAAGTGTTCAAGGGCCTTTGTGAGATCTCCATGGTAACTAAAATAAATTGCCTGCACCACAGGCAAAAGGGATCAGTTACAACTTGAGATGCTCCATAACAGAACAAACATATTTTCTGTTGTGGAGTGAAGAGGCACCACAACTCAACGAACGGATTTGGGTTGTCCATATAAATGTTAACCTAGGTTGTTTAAAGCAGAGTATCCTTACAAACAATTAATTATGCAAAGTCTTTGAGTGTCTCATGCACATGAAAGCAATAGATCAAGATACAAGTACAAAATGAAAAATTGATTCAATGTCAGCATAGTAAGGTACAGAAAGAAAATAATTATAAAAAAAAGGAACAGAAAGAAAATAGCATACCAAAGCTTCGTGCAACCATGCAGATGGAACACCGAGTTCATTGATAAAATCTCTCTGTGATTGATCTGTGTTCCAAGTTTCACAATATTGAAACAAAATCTCCCGAATGAGGGTTGTGTGGAGATGAGGATAATTGTCACAATAAGGCATGTGGAGTACCACATAGATTGCCCAATGACATTGTCCAACAGACAACAGCTGAGAAACCAGACCCATGTCAAGAACTTGAAGATCATTTGAAGAGAAAATGCCAACAGCTTCTAAAACTGCTCGCTGATGCCAAATCATGTGGTAGTCTAGTGGGTCATTTGTTGAAGAGAAGGCACTAAACATGGTCTTTGTAAAGCGAAAATCATTACTTCCATTGGCATGAAGAAGCATAAGGTAATATGAGAGATCAAAGTGCTTCTCACCGAAATTTACAGTCTCTTCCAATAGTCCTTCATCAATGTAGATAGGTTTTGGAATTGGAGCCTTACACTCATCAAGAAGATGTTGATAAGTTCGAAAGATAATGGGCAATGGTGTGTTAGGGGCTAGTTGATACCACATCAATAACCCTAAAAACCTTTTCCAATCAATTTCACTGCCATCCAAAGAATCATGAAGGTTACCCCCAAGCAACTCATAAAGCCTTATTCTTTCTTTCTCAATGAAGTTGAAGTCTAGGCCATTTATCCTCCATATATCAAGTTGCCGTGAAACATCATCACGATTCACTACAGACCCACCAGCCTGACTTAACAAACAAGCCAGTCTCACGTCTCCTTTAGAAGCAGCTAATTCTGTGGCGGCATCTAGCTGCCGTCCAGTTAGGAGCGAAAATGTGTGTTCTAGATAACTTGATTCATTCAAACAGCTTACCTCCTCCTGAACTCGATGACAAACACTTTCTTGCAACCAACAACTGAACTCTGCTCTTCGGATAAGAGGCAGCGCTTCCTCATCCACTTCTGGAGAACTTTCCTTCATATCTTGCATCATCTCTTCCTCATTATCAGCAGCAATAGATTTTAATTGTCCAGTATTTTCCCTTTCTGAGAAAAGAACCTTTATCAACTCCCAGATCATGACCTGGTGCATCAAAACCAAACGTGAAGAGGATGAGAGCCCCGGTACCTCCAGCTGCCTCTCAATGATGTCTATATAACTGCGACATATATCTGAAAGCATGAGACGATCGCAGACAGCTTTTTGAAGCTTCAATCTGAACGAACCCACTTCAATTTCTTTTATTTCGTGACTGATCTCCTTAAAAAGCTTTAAGGGGGAATCAAAACCAAACTCAATAAGTTCCTTTCTGGATTTGTTATTCTCGTCCCTTGCTACTTTGTCAATTGCAACTTTCTCTACATTGATCACTGAAGTTAATAATGACTTGTTACTTCCAACTGGCGAACCACTATGAACAAGAACTCCATTTGGTCCCCACCCTACACGAAATGACCTACCCATAAACAAACCAGCATCAACTATGTTCCGAGAATGGTTTCTAGTTACCGGTGTCTGATGCTTCAGGTCCAGCTTGAAACCTTCTCCCTTTATCATTTTTGACGGCAAGCCCTTGTTTTGTTGGGCCATGAGAATATTTCTTGAAGAGCTAGAATTTAAACTACCAGGATTATACTCAAGAAGAGGCAAGGGAATTTTTCTTACAAGAGGAGGACTAGACCTAGGGATCATCTTCTGGTTATAATTCTGTAAAGGAGATTTCATGCTTTCCTTTCTGTAAAATGGCTTCTGATTAGAAGAGTCACTGATATCTTCAAGCTCATCTTCTTCCTCAACAGGAAACATTAGCATCCTCATCTCTTTCATCCTTACAGGATCAAGACCAAGATGTGCAGGAAGAGAATGATATAGCATAGGCCCAGCAGGCTCCAATTCTACTTGGTCAGTTTCTTGATCCACATCAAGTACCTCATCATCATCATTCAGCTGAACAGGATCTTGAACCGTTGGGAGATCATCCATCGTAATGTCTTCTTCATCATCATCAGTCAAGCCAAATCTGCTGAAGTGAGAAACTGAGAACTTCCAATTGCTACTTGTTGGGTTGAATGAAATAAACTCAGCTCCCTGTCTCTCCATACTCGCCCTCAATTTCTTGGCAACATCATTTACCCAGTCTGTCCTTACGTTCGATGATATCTGTAGAACCAATGTCACTTCAGCCGGCTTGTTGAGTCCCTGTCCAAACGGAGGCTTAGCACTTTCATCTTCATAAACAACCACTTCATGCCTACGGAACTTAACAATCTTATCCAAATCCAACCACCTAACATCAGTCTTACCAAAAAAACTAATGGACCCATAACCAAACCTTCCAACACTGAAATCAGGAACTCGACCACAGTAACCAGGATCAACCAGTTCACGGGCAACTAAATCCATCACACAAGGTTCCATATAATAATCCTCGCCAGTCAAGATAGGTAAGAAAGCTCCAAACTTTGTTAAAATCTCACACGGTAACTCGTTGTTGGAAGACAACCTTCTTTTCTTGCAATGAGAATGTGAATCTGAAGTACCCATTTCAAAACCCACTGCACTGGAACTACGCATAGAAGCACTGCTTCGTGAACTACGAATACCCCCTGCTACAAAAAAAAAGAAAAAAGAACATGAATACCTCACCGAGGAAGTTGAGCTCTTGAATGTTTTCTTCGAATTTCAACTACAAAATAGAATCAAAAGCTCTTACAAACTATGTTGCTTGCTGGTCTGAAGCTAAAAAACAAAAGCTCTTACAAACTATGTTAAAAGTTCATTAACATATTTCAGCAAATACCTTATACACAATACAATAAACACAAAGGGACGAAACTTAAAGCACTAAAATACCCGAAACCGGGAGGAGAGTAGAAGATGACATTAGAGAAGAAGAAGAAGAAGTCAGCGAGCCCAAGGACTTTTAAGGCTTAATCGACTTTCAGTTGGCTTTGGGTGGAACCAACAACTCCGGTTGTCTGTCGTTCATGGAGTGAAATCCGGAAACACCCATCACCGAGGTCCGCTTAAGAGATCGCACAGCACAAAAACGGCATGCCGTAATAACCGAGGGTAATTTAGTCTTTTCAAATAGGGATAAAATTTCTCTTTCGAGTTGATTTAGTGCTCGCGACTGCCCGCGCTGGCCTAGAAAGAATCCGACTCGTCGGTCGCCGAACACTTGGAAACTTCACACTCCTAACTTTCTCTGTCTAGCTTTCTTCAATTTGAGTGCTACAAAAATGGCTGCTTTTGGAGCTGCCACTTCTAATCAAAACCCTAACAAGTCGATTGAGGTAAACGAGCATTGCTCTTATCTGAGTCTTCTTTTCTTTGCTTAATGATTGATTTCTTTGGGCTTTAATTGACTTTATTCTAATATTGATTGCTTGTTGGATGCGCGCAATAGGTACTTCAACCTCCTAGTGACTCGGTGTCGAGTCTCAGCTTCAGTCCTAAAGCCAACTTTTTAGTTGCCACTTCCTGGGACAATCAGGTTTTACTTTTCCCCCTTAGTTTTGTTTTAATACTTTGCCATCTTTTCTTTTTCTTCGCCATGGATGGATTTAAGTGAAATGGGAGGTATCTCTAATTGTTTAATGAATGTTGACTATCTGATCTTGAAACATTTGTATAGGTGCGATGTTGGGAAGTCTCAAAGAGTGGAGCAACTGCAGCTAGCGTGCCTAAGGCTTCCATGGCTCATGACCAACCTGTGATGATCACTTTGTATTTACGAAGCTACCTTTTAATCAATATCCTGAATCCAATTCTTACTCTTTTGCTTTGATTCTTGCTTTCAGGTTTTGTGCTCTACTTGGAAGGATGATGGTACCACCGTCTTCTCTGGAGGATGTGACAAGCAAGTCAAGATGTGGCCTTTGCTTTCTGGAGGCCAATCTGTGACTGTTGCTATGCATGATGCCGCTGTCAAAGAAGTTGCTTGGATTCCTGAGATGAACCTCTTAGTCTCTGGGAGTTGGGATAAGACGCTCAAGTAGCATTCTTTTCCTTATTATAGTGCTAAGCAATTTTCTTTTTTCGTTATAAGTTTTGAATATTACATTCATTGATTTGGGAGTAGTGTCTAAATGACTCTCCGAATTCTGCCTAAACTAACTATGTCACTTTGTTGATAGGAATTCACCCTTACTTTGTTGTGGGCAATGTTATGCTTTTTGCTTCATTTTATCTTTGTCTTTGATTAGTCAGAATGAATGTTCTGTATTTGATACGCGTTCTCTAAAAACTTACATTCTATTTACACTTGGGTCCTTATTGATTGTTTTTTGTTGGCCATGTACAGGTATTGGGATACAAGGCAGTCGAATCCAGTTCACACACAACAGCTTCCTGAGCGCTGTTATGCAATGACAGTGCGGCACCCATTGATGGTTGTTGGAACTGCGGACAGGAATCTTATAGTCTTTAATTTGCAAAACCCTCAGGTAATCTTTTCTTGTGTTATTGGATCATGTTTTCCTATGTTGTGTGTGTGTGTGTGTGAGAGAGAGAGAGAGAGAGAGAGAGAGCAAGTGAAGATGATAAAACATTTTCTGAGAAACAACTATGGTTATAGTATGACATGTTGGACTAGTGACCAGAATAGAATAAGTCCAAGTGCTAAGCTTCTATGAATGATTCAACATATATTCTTGAATTTATCTCATTGATATCAATTCATTTTGTTTGCACCTTTGAGTGGAAGATGTATATTGTCAAAAACATTCAGATGAAAATTCTTCGATTTTGATGGCATCTTTTAAGCCTAATAAGTTTTAACAGTTATTTCATGCCTTATAGTGGCTTGTGCTGTACATTGAATAAAATCTTTTTACTTTAGAAGAGAATCTAACAGAGTTCTTCAGAACAAAGGGTTAGCCATTACTGATTTCTCTGAATTAGGATATCTGGAAAATAGAAACGTTTGAACTAGTCTGGGAAATGGCCTGGAAATGTATGCGAGGCATCAATTTATCTTGTCATTTCTTCTTTCTACTTAAATTGGACATTGGTAAGGTGATTAGGAGTTCTATGATTTTGGATTTGAGATGATCCATGTGAAGTTGCTGCGGAAATGAAGAACCATTATGCGATAACAGACTAAAAATCAGTGATCTTGAGTTGAAACTTTTTCTTGTTCTGTATCCTTTGTAAATTATTGTTTGATTCTGAGTGTCGTGAAATGGTAACAGACTGAGTTCAAGAGAATAATTTCTCCCTTGAAGTATCAAACGAGATGTGTTGCAGCCTTTCCTGACCAGCAGGGCTTCCTGGTATGCTTTCCTGTTCTACGTATGATTTCAAATGTTTGTGGCACTTGTCATCTATGGTTCTCTGTGATTCACTGACATGGATTGGCATTCATCGCTCTGCAGCTCTTGCTGGCTAGTTATCATTTGAACTCAAACTTAATTGTTCAAGATGCTTTACAAGCATTCATAAAAACCACTTGTAGCATCAGTTTTCCATGGGTTGAGAATCATCATTGTTTAGGCTTGAAAATATATGTTTTCCTTCTTCTTTTTGTATCCCATGGGTGGTAAAATAAATATAAAAAGATTGGATGTATTAACTAAATTGTATGTTTTTGGACAGGTTGGTTCAATAGAGGGCAGAGTTGGTGTGCAACATCTTGATGATGGTCAGCAAAGCAAAAACTTCACTTTCAAATGCCACAGAGATGGCAACGAGATATACTCTGTCAACTCCTTGAATTTTCATCCAGTAAGTTTGGGTTGCTTGTCGGTATCCTCAATCATGCTTCATTTTTGCTTTCCTGTTAACCGGATACTGAATCCTATATATCAATTGAATCAATTTGAGAGATTGAAGATATCTAAGATCACTGTTGCTAGTTGCTGATTTTGGTTATTCCTTTAACTTAACATGTAGCTCTTTTCTGCAGGTCTATCATACCTTTGCTACTGCAGGTTCTGATGGTGCTTTTAATTTTTGGGACAAGGATAGCAAACAAAGGCTCAAGGTTTGACTTAACCTGTCTTATAAGTGCTAATCCAAATTATCTGGATTTCTGTGTTGTTTTTGGGGACAACTCTTCTACTTCTGATCAAATAAATATATATTTAAATTTTTGCAAGTTTCACCCATATATCCTCTTTTCGTCGAAGTATTGATAGCTGGTTTTGTTCCTATCCTGCAAAAATGTACTTTTAGTCATGACATCATGTTACCGGAAGCTTGTCATATTTTCCTTTGCATATAGGTTATGGCATGTCCTTAAAAAAAGTTTATAAGGAACAGCATTATTTTCTACTATAACACTTTTTTCTGATCACAGGCAATGTCGCGATGCCCACATCCTATACCTTGTAGTACTTTCAACAATGATGGCTCAATATTTGCCTACTCGGTATGCCTCAATTTCCTGATATAGATGCACTGCATCTATATATGCTTCCTCTCCACCGTCATCTCCTTCTTTACCTAAAAAAGTGCAATATGCTTCTTTTATGTCGAACACTTGTGGATCTTATTTCTTCATTCAGAAATGTCTTTTTTCTTGTCTTTCTTAGTTTACCTAGAATTTACTAGTTTGATAAAGATGGTTGCTGTTATGCTTCTTTTGATCTTCTCTAGGTTTGCTATGACTGGAGTAAAGGGGCTGAAAACCACAACCCGGCAACAGCAAAAACTTATATCTATCTGCATTTACCACAGGTTGCAGTTTGTACCATTTTTCTGTTTTACTGAATATCTAATGCAACATAAGAAGGAAATACTATATATAACTGTCTTCACTTTTTAATACAGGAAGCTGAGGTTAAGAGCAAGCCCCGAGTGGGCACAAGTGGTAGAAAGTAAGGACGCATTTTATAAGACGAGTTGGAGAAGTGTTTTGAGTTTTATCTGAGATGGGCCTCGATGATTACGTTTTCATTTTGAGTGTTGTTGTCAATAGCAACTTGGGTTAGGAACAGAGTTGCCCACGCAGGTTATTGTTTTATTTGCTTGCTCTTTTGTATTCCTTAGTATTTGGGTTGCAACATGCATATAGCTTGAGATGTTCTAGTTTTCTGACAATTCTTTGTGCAATAGTCCTGCGACCTGACAGTTCTAAGAAGTTGAATTGCAGTACATGAGGGGCCAATGCCATGCAAGGTTTTGAGCTTCTAACAGTTGATCTAATTAAAATCTCAACATTCTCACAATTTTATACACAACCTTTCCTACTACATTTATCTGGATTGCTTTGTCCATTTCGAAACGTTTCAAGCCTTGGTTGTTCAATTATTCATTCTTTATGTAGTTGAAAGCGTAAGTATATATTGTACTATAAAAATAGTAACCGAAGCTTATTTTCTGGTCAATGCATAAGGGGATTGGATTGTATTAGGATCAATGATAGTGTGGTCCAGCTTATCATATAGTAAAGCGATGAAGATTCTCCTGTAGACGTGGTGTTATAGCTAAAGCTTTAATTGTGACCCACCAAGCAACAGGCTAAGTTCCTAACTAAATTCAGGTGAAATAAACAATCCTTTTGAGTAAAAACCAAGAAAAGAACAAATAATGGCATGACAAAAGGACGGGAAGTTTTCCTGGTAGAAAATATTAGCCTTTTTGTCTCTTGGACTTTATGCATCATATGTATGGCACGCGTTAACTTTACCCTTTTCAACAAAGACAGGATACAAGTGCCTTTGGAAGTCTGATTATTTCCAATATTTTGATTTTTGGTAGAAATGCTTGCATAGAAGTTGATATTTTTCCTTCCTTTAAAGATTTGGATGTTGGGTTGTTTAGCATTTGTTCCTAAAGCTCGTAGCAAAAGATCTTGCTGATGAAATCAAATGTCGTGTAACAGAGATGGTTATCTGAGACTTTCCACTTTTTATGGAATTTTCAAGCGCTTGGGTCAATTTTAACCAGCATGGTTTTGGTTGTTTCCTAGTGAGGTTTGACCCATTTTGTACCATACGTGCAGCAAACTTCATACTAACCATTTTCATGCACTTGAAGTGTCTGGTCTGTATGTGGACACACTCTTATCAATTCAAGGTACCTTTTCCTCCGTTTGTTCTGAAAGAGTAACTCAGTCAGCTATCAGCAGAATATAGCAACCTATTAGCTATTAGAATTGCTTAAGGCTCTATTAAAGTCAAAAGTTTAGCTGTTAAACTACAGGCCTCGGTACTTTTTTTTGGCTTCCAGTCATAATGTGGCAGAGTTGCGTGGAAAAGAATATGAACAGAATAAAAAGTGGGAAACGTTTCGGGGTGTGATTTGGAGGATAATAGTTACGAAGTGATTATGAGTAAATCAAGCATTAGTCCACATTTCTTCCTGTTCCATATTAAAACTAATGAGATTCATAAAAATATGGACAACAACTGGTCGGTTTATGAATTAGTTCCGCCAATTTTTTAAAAATAGCTTTTCTAAAATTAAAAGTGTAACATAACATATTTTTTTAATTAGGACAACTCAGGTCTGCTCAAGACTCAGCTTTTATAAACAAAACGATATCGTTTTACTTAAAACAATTGAGTCTCGAGTCGGTCTAGCCTGAGTTTGAATCATAAATTAATCCATTAAAAATACTTTAATCTAGACTTATGAGTCAGTCGATTATTATCGAACAAAATTAAATAAACTCTTTCAACATTCTACCACAGGACTTGAATTAAAAAGTGATTGTAATATTCAAACCTCAATTATTGACATCACTCTAGCAAGTTAAGTTATTCTTGTAAATTTAAAAATCAATTAAATTTAAATTGTGCATAGTCTTAAAATTATAAAAAGTTCTAATCATAAATAAAAATTTTGAAGATTTGAGTTTCTAATTATAATTAGCTAATTAAGAATTATTTTCTATCACCTGTAAATATTAATTATATTAAATCTATCACTTAATTTTAATTGCACCTATAAGATTATTAAAGAAGAGAGAGAAAAACTGAAATAAAGTCCAAGGGGCCCGGAGTTTATCAAGTTTCAGGGCACATGCTCCTGAGACGGATGAGCTTACGTTTTTGTTCTTTAACGAATTGGATGGAGTCTACATGCTCACATTACCTGAAGTACTGTGCTGTGCTGATGCGAATGGTCTTAGCTAATTTCGTAACTGATGTGTGTCCGGTGTCCCGCCTTTCAGGGGTTGGTCTGCCTGCAGGAGGCCTAAGGCCTTATCTTGTAAAGCTTGCTGGACATGGTAAAGAACGCTGCAAGCAACCATCTTCCACCATCATCTTCATCCTAAGCAAAGCTCTGATGTAATGTATAGTCTCAGCTTTCAAATTTTTATGACATGCAAACTTGGGTTCTCTGGACATATCTCAGTCTGTGGTACAACTACACTGGCAGTTCCTGAACCAAATATGAATACACAGCTCATAGCTGCATGTGACTTCTGACGTAACTATGTGTCCTATAGTATCAAGTTTATAGAACCCAAATGCTGGGGCTGATTCAGCTGTGGAGTTACTGAATTCAGAAGAGGACAACAAAAGGTAGTGAGCAGCGGGGGGACAGGGGAAGTGTAATTGATGACAACATCTTCAATATTCAGAGACTCTGTATGGCCTAGTGAGGCCATAGAATGAATGGTCAAAGATAGCAACTACAAGTCGACTACAATCCCAAGATAGAATGGGGTTTATACTAATATTTTAATGGGATGGGCTTCAAAATTACATGGAACGTTAGGTTTGTGTCAAGTTGGGTGATATGGGCAGGCGTGGGATTCCTATGTTTGGTAACTTAATAGGAACTGTGCCTGATGCGAGCCACGAAGTGTTTTGTCTTCTAGCCGCCGCAACATATATATAGTTTTGTACAAAACTGGAGCCTGGAGGCTTGTTTTGTTACTATTCCTGAGGGAAAACTTTAGTATTAAGAAAGGCACTTGCCACAATCCTAATTTTCTAGTCTTTTTTACTTCTCAATGCAATCTTGTTGCAGTTAAAAATAATAAAAAATGATATAAATATCATCCATGAATCAACTAAATTCTTAAACCTGACTTCAATCGATTAATTCAACTTTACTTAATAGTTTAAGATAATTATAATAATATTAGTTTAGAACAAACTTAGTTAGCCCTGTTTAATTTTAATTTGGTTAGTTGATATGTGAAGCTCATGTTTTTTATGCTTCGTCCTTATTCTTACATATCTTTCTGGAGTTCTTGCTGATGTAAAAGGGTGAATGACTAGTCCTTACCTGTATAGAAACAAATTAATGAAAATTTGACAATACACAACATTACAATTTGCAAGTATCAAAGTCTAAAAGCCAAGAGCCTGATGGGTCCCAGAACTGAATTGATGAGTGGAAGGCTGGAAGGCCGCAAATGATGCTTATAAAAGCCCCCTCAGGCTCACCGCCCCTTGCACTACAAGACCTCTGTCTTACTTTTTTTTTTTTTGGGCCTTTTCAAGTTCTCTCCTTTCTCTTACGGGCATTATAACAAACACATAATTCCGAAAATTATCAGACTTGTTTCCTTAAACGCCATGGCTAGACCTCAACAACGATACCGTGGTGTGCGACAAAGGCATTGGGGCTCGTGGGTCTCCGAAATCCGTCATCCCTTACTGTAATCCCCCATCCTTGAAGCGTTTTCTTGACCCTTTTGCTTACTACCGTATGCTTAAGACACAATTGTACTGAACTTTTTTTTTTGTCTATTACAGGAAGACTAGAATATGGCTAGGCACGTTCGAAACGGCGGAGGACGCAGCGAGAGCCTACGACGAGGCAGCGAGACTCATGTGCGGGCCAAAAGCGCGCACAAATTTTGCATATAATCCCAACGAGCCACAGTCATCGTCATCCAAGCTTCTCTCAGCAACTTTGGCTGCTAAGTTACACAAATGTCACATGACAGCCCTTCAAGTCACCAAAAAGAATGTAACAAAACAGATGCATGAAGCGCAATGTACCCCATTTGGGACTGGCAACGCTGGGATTGCGGGAAACAGCTCGAGATGGCCGGAGCGGAAATGGGTTGGTGAGAACGGTCAGGTAGACAATGGACAACAGCAGTTTATGGCTCTTGAAGAACACCATGTAGAGCAAATGATAGAGGAGTTGCTTGATTGTGGTTCCATGGAGTTTTACCCTGCTTCTCAAACATAAACTATATAAAATTCAGATATGAGAATTAATGTAGTAGCTAATAGCTAATTACCTTCCAATCCTGCGCTTGCCTTTCCATTGTCACCTATTTATATTTCCACTTCTATTTTGCTACAATAATATGACCTTTCACTTAAGCTTAATGTTAGACATGCATGCAACAAGTAACTTGCAGTAATTTGGCCAGTTAAGAGACTCAAACATGAACCTGTTGCAGGTAATGTGCCTGGTTCAGTAAAGTAGTGTGAATGCATATGATGCAAAGAGTTGAGTGTAGGCCATTAGATAAAGATGTATGTTCTTATAAAAAAAGTGAAGACAAAAGGGCAAAGTTGATGACGGCAAATGTTGGCATTATGTGGAAGATATTCCTTGTCTCTTTCCCTTCTCTGTTGTGAGCTTCATCTGGGGAAAAGAATCTCAACACTGAAAAGTTCCAAAGCCTCAGATGGAGATGAGAAGTTCTACAACTCCAGTTTTTGTATTGTTCAAGAAATATTTCCTACACTTCTTAGTTCTGGCATCCATTTCCGAATAGCAACTGGCACAGTAGTGAAGTGACATTCAATTTAATAGTCCACAAACGAATTAATAGTGGGCAAATTCAAAATCTAGAACTTTTTGTGTGTCCTAAATATGATTAAGAGCATTATGGAAACAAGATCCTGTTAGAAGATGTTCCCTTGTCCTATATAGCACTCCCATTGTGTGTGTACAAGGAATGTTGTCACTTTCATGTTTAGAAAAAGGACAAGTTTTGCACATTTCGAGCCACTGAAGCCTGAAGCTTCGTTTTTTGTGTGCTTCAGAAAAGTTTGAGAGTACATTTTCTTCTAAGTAATGCGCTTTTTTTGGAAGATGATAAGAGACTTGACAGCCTCTCTATCCTTCCAGCCTAGATCCTTTGATTTCCTCAAAAGCCACTACTTTTTGACTAGAACAAGCATTCTCACTAATCATTACAAGGAAACACTTGCTCTTGTTTTCACGGTTTCCACTTTTCTTTCAATTTGATGTATAGTTATTGTTTTTAATAGTGTCCAACACCTAATAAAAACACTATTGAATAATATTCGGGGGAAAGAAGATATTTTTCTTCACTAAAAACATTTTAAAGCTGGAGTAACATCCCCACCATGTGACTACACTTTGTCTCTTACCGAACTCTCGAAACTTTTATAAGCAATCCAGTTGGGATGTGTGAACTCACACTGATAAGCAAAGTGATGAGAATTTCCAGTTCTGTGGTCCAACTTTGTCACTTTTATGGAGCCATTTTTCCAGAAAGGGACGATTCCTGGGTAATGCATGATATGTGTAGGTGCAGTACTGATGTGAAATCTCAAAAATTTTATGAGATAGATTTGGAAGCAAGTAAACCGATGATTTGCATCCACATCTATAGCTACATAACCTTGCAGATTTTCTTATGCATTTCAGAGATGATTTGCAGGGAAAAAAGAAAAAGGAGCAATTGGTTCATGATTTTCCATGCTATTATGATGCATTCTGATGTTTTATTGAGTTTGTTAATGATACTTGAGATCCTAGACTAAAGATTTTTAATCTTGTTTAAACGTGCTTAAATGTCCCCTAGGGTGGTCGATCGAATTGGTAGAGTGGGAGGTTTGAAGTTAAAAAGTCCTGTGTTCGAATCCCCAACTTATACTCTCTTGATCGAGTATGTCGTATAAGGCTTGTCTAGTACGGAGTAATCGGTTTGGTGTGATTTACAGGCTATTGCATTAATTCAAAAGTTTAACCAGTCTGCATTCAAAAGATAGCAACTGCGAATTCCTTCGTTTTCAAAAAAAGAGTACTATAAGGATTTGATTATCAAGTTTCTGATATTTAATGTTACATTTAATAACAAGTGTCTCTTTTTATAAGAAATATCTCTTATTTTATACTTTATAATTCATAAAATTTAAACAAGCATATAAATAAATAAACAGTTATCTCAATGCACAAGACTTCATGCTTTGTAAGAGTCGGAGGAGAAGAGGCATCAATTGTACGTAACTTTTCTTTTATATTTTACAAAAAGACTATTTTTGTAAATAAAAAATCACAAAATAATAATATTACCAGTTACTCCAAAACTCGCCCATTCGGCATATAAATAAATATTTATAATAAATTAACAAAGAGCAAAGATGTACATAAAAGTGCTTGGCTTGCTTTTAATCGGTGCTATTGAAAAAATAAACATACTCGTAAAGGTCAGAAAAAACGGCTGCAGGCAATAATATGTCTGGTTAATTATGCTTATTATAGATGAATCCGTTGATGAGTAGCTTCCCAAAAATAAAACCAACGGTGGGATCCAGTCTGCTTCGTACCAGCCACATGCTTATGGATTAATCATCCGTTTCAGAATATTGATTTTGTCGCCCGCAGGGCTTCATCATAATTAACCTGTCTCATTTCCTCTTAATTAATCTCCGTTTCTCTCTCTCAAGATACTGACCAACAACAACAATCCCAAAACAATTATACCGACGCTTTAATTGGTAGAACAATCGTCTTAACAACCTTTCAAATTAAGAGACTATTAAGTTCGGATTCTTACATATATATCAGTTTAATCGAATTCGCGAATTCAATTAAAATTGAAGAAAAATAATTAATTGAGAGAAAATATATGTCAAAATTTGTAGATGTTAATTAGATTAAACTTATTATTTAATTTTGAGTTGTTAATTCAACAAATTCTAATTATACAAATTACAAATTTAATTTAATACGTATTTTAAAAGTAGTAGGTATGAATTTCAATCATTAACTTATCGGGATAATATAATTTAAAGTAAAAAGTTACCATTCTAGTTAGTGAAAGACTTCGTGCATATAACAGTATTATAAGTAAATTATACGCAGAACTATAGAAATTACTGAAGGTTTTGGAAAAAAGAAGGTAAGAAATGATCATAGAGCGTGGAATCTCACGTCCAAATCATGGAGGAAACACTCATGTGAGCATTTAGCATGCTCGTTCAATCTCATGCTGGATTTTTTATCTGTTTATCATTGAGTTTAGATACTTGTCTTTGAGTGATATAATCACCTAAGATCCACCCACCAAAAAGACATTACTTTTCCTAAGGTTGGTGGCCAAGCACTACTATTGGCCAATGAACTATCCTTATACATCGTTTTTACTAGTCCAAGACTAACCAAAATCTACCAAATTGTATGATCATTTCAACTAAAACTAAAGTCGAGCTTCAAGACAAGACTAGAACCAGAAAAAATCTATCTCCCTTCTTCAAGATTGGCATGTCCGATGTCTCCCTTCGTACCCTTTCTTCTCCATTCCTTCACATGCAAAACCCATGTTGCCCCAATAGCTATGCTCTCTATTTGCATGTGCATGTTGTGATTGCACATGGTTTTAGCTACCACTTCTTGTGAAGTAGTGTCGAGAGACATGAATTGAATAAATGTGGTACCATCTCAATTCACATCAAGAAAAATTGCACACGTGTATGAGAAAGTGAAGTGACTAGAGCCTATAATTCATGAAGTCTTAATATCATCGGTCCTCCGCTCAATCTTATTCTTCTTACCTATTTAGATTGGCATGTTTCCGCAGCGTTAAATGCATTTGGTCGAAAGCAATATTTTTCTATTTATGCATACCATTTAGGATCATAAGATTTGTGGGTCACTTCGTCCAATTTCTTCTCTTCATCACATGGTCATGTTAAAAATTTTGTTACATGCACATGGTTTTTTTTAATACGTAGGAAAGAAAAAACCAAAAACAAACAAAATCAACTGGTGGTCATACCCCGACGATATATAGTTCCTTGCCTATATACGATTATAAAATACATCGTTTTTGTCGGAAGTTTTGTAAGAATATATAGTCTTGGGTCTACTTTCCTTGCAATAGTAGTCAAGCTATCGACACTTTAGTTCCCCTTCTTACAGACGTGTTGAATATTCACCTCCCACTCTCGATCCAACATTCCTTGTATGCCTTGTAACAAAAAAGAGTCCTCAGTCAGTATTCTATCAGAAGAGGAAAAGATATTGATAACCTCTAGTAAATTTACCTCTAGTATAATTTTCCTATAACCTCGATCTCATGTCAATTTTAACCTCTCGTTAACGCTCCTTAATTTTACAATCAAGGGTGAGCATATCTCAAATTTGTATAAAAACCCTCCACATCTTTACCCAGTGGAGTCCCAAAGAAAGCCCCAACCGTACCACCAGAAAAAACCCTCCACACCTCAAACATGCACATGGCTTTTAGCTACCCTTTATCGTGTTGCGAGGATAAGGAAGACAAGAGCGAGTGGATCATTTCTTGTTTCTACATTGACCATACGCTATGCTTACTACTCAGCTCTTTCCCCTCCTCCAGAAACAGGATCACAAATTTGTATGGGCTTCGCTTGTAAGCTCATGTCAATGCCAGAACCCAGGAGTCTAAATCAACTGATACTTATTGAAAAGTGGAAGCTTAAGGCTCTTATAGTTAACTTGTTAAACCCGTGAGGCAGACCGAAAGCCTAGATCGCCGTTCAGCTTCCCAAGTCCAACCCTCGTCAGTGATTATCAGTATTTACTAAACAGACAAGCCTAGTAGAGCCCAAGATCATTCTCTTCTTAGCGTATTCGTCTCCACATTTTAAAAAAATTTGCTTTTAATTATGTTATAAAAGACTATGACCTTAATGACATCTGTATAAATTCATCCTATTTATTTAGTTTAATGTTTTAAACATAGAGAGCTTAAATTTAAAAATCAAACCGTATATTACATTTAAAGTTTTAAAGTTAATTAAACAACAACAACAACACTCGTTATGAATTCCGCTTAGGGATGGTAGTGGGTTGTCAATCCGATTAATATCTGCACCATCCAACCCGAAAAAATAGATATGAAGGCTACAAAATATTTTTTAAATGGATGCTAAAAAATAGATGTGGATACAGATTTGGATATGAGTCCAGTGATAACCCAAACCGATGGATGCCCATACCCAACTTGTTTTTTATTAATTTTATTTTTTCTTTTTTTAATGTTTATGGTTAAATATAATAAAATATTAATATTTTTTGAGAAGAAACAACTTTAAAATCTCCACTTTAATCCTCACCTTTTTCCAGAATCAAAATCTCGACTTAGTTTTATCAATTTTATGGTTTTTTAAGATATACAAATGAAAATCTGGACTTAATAATTAAAGTAATTTTAATTTGGAGCATTCGCAAAAATTTACTATTTATATTTCTATTTAGAAGTTATATTTTTATGTGCTATACAACCAGAGGGATGTCCAAAAACTCGAACAATCTAATGGATTTGGATATGGGTAGTAAATCGAAAAAACCGATGGATTTTAAATAGACAATGGGTAGAGTAATAAAGAATGGATATAGATATGAGTAGAGTAATATCCGAACCAAACTTTATTCATTGCCATCCCTAATTCCGCTGAATCGTCAGCCCATTTGAAATCCAATGAATTGAATTCAATTCATTAATTTTATGTAATTGAATTCAATTTATGCGTTTGGAATGTTAAAAAAGAGATTACTTAAATTCAACCACATAATTGAATGTCATTTTCTTTATGAATTCAATTCATACTCAAATGGTCCGATTTGATGTGTGAATTGAAGAGCGTATTCTTTTCAAAACTTTAAAAATTCTTTTTCTATATATACACATTATAAATATATAAAATACTACAAAACATACACACATTGATTACATATTATTTTGTTAAGGAAAAAAAAGTCATATGAAGCAGTTGAATTTATTTTTATTGTGTTCTAAACAATATAATTGAATTTAATTCTAATATTTATAGATTTATTCAAAATAGTGTAAATCTAATTTAATTCAATCCCACAAATATAATTAAATCTAATTGGTTAATGAATCAATTTTGAAAGTTTCCAAACTACCCACATGTAAAAAGCGAGATTAAATAGTACACAGTCTTATTTCTAACTGGTACATAAGTTATTTTCAAATTACTCACATGCAAAAAGAGAATACAAAAATGGAATGTAAATTATATATGGTCGGGTCGGTCGGTTCAGGTTCAGACTCATTCTCAGAACCACTCCCCGATAGCCAGTGGTACCTGAATTCACGATGGGACACGGTATGGGAGAGGTA
>JAOSBN010000005.1:5968067-6001518 GCA_027563595.1 Erythroxylum suave | reverse complement strand
AATCTATTCCCGGCGTGTCTTTACTGTCTTGCAGGTGCGTCCATCGCCGCAGCTGACTGACCCATGGATCACAGCGGTATCGCCCAGCCCCAACCGAACCCGGCTGAACCAATATAAAACCCTAAAAATCGTTCCCGTTTAACCTAATATTTATAATTATTATCTAATATATTATTTAATATTTATATAATATTGTATTATTTGGAAGTTTCAAATTTATGAATTTTAGTATTTTGCATATATTATTATAAGAGATTATATTTTTATTTAAAAATTATATATTTCTTTTATTTTAATAAATTATTTAGTTTTTATACTTATAAGATTGATTTAAGTTGAAGATTTTTATAATAAAAAATTGAAAAAATCAATTATGGAAGTTACATTAATAAGCAAGACATTCCTGTAATTTCTCCTCGGAATTTAGCATGTTTTAAGTAAGCTGTAGGAATTAGCTTAGATAATCGAAATCTAATTCCAGTCTAGCTAGAACCACCCAATCACGTCGCTCCACATAGACATTGCCATACAGAATTCGCGCCATTCATGGCAAGAAAATAACTATCAACTGTGACCTTAGCTCTGCTGTCTAAGCACGTGCTTAAGCGACAGCTATATTCGTTAACCATCTGACGAATGTCCTACAACCTCGGATCCAACCAAATAGCGCCACGCGTAATATGATTAGACGATGATCGTGGCAGGTTGGGACCCACAAGAGTCCCAAGTCCTTCGCTTGGGTCTTGGATAGTGAGATACTGAGATGTGGTTCAATTTTTCAAAGACTGTTTCGTGGGGGTTTTTGCATTCCAATTTTTTTTGTTAACCACAAAACATCTCTTCTTATGCAGAAATTCATTCATCAACCTTGTTCAATTCATTTCTTGGATACCCATTTCCTCTATATGTAAATAACCATTCAATAAAAACGGAAAGATACTAAAAAAAGTGCCAAGTAAACCTAATAAGAGAGGGAGGTTGGATGATACACTTGAACAGACACTTCAAGAATTATGTAAAGAAGCCAACTTTGGAGCTCAAAGAACCAGAGAGAAAAAGATCAAAGTGAAAAGTTTGATTCAATAAGATAGAGAAAGAACATGGCAACCAAAGGCCTTAGCTTGGAGGAAATTAAGAACGAGAACGTCGATCTTGTTAGTTCTTCTTACTCTGTTTCTTCCCTTTCATTTTAATTTATTAGTTGATTTATCAGTAAAGCTGTTGCGAGTTGCAATACAATTAACAGACAAGACGTGTGTCTGTTGTAAGGAAGAGATACATTTTAATGTAGTCATGTGGAAATGTAATAATGTGTAACAGGAGAGGATACCAGTTGAAGAAGTTTTTCAGCAACTGCAATGCACCAGAGAGGGTCTTAGTACTGATGAAGGGCAGAAAAGGCTCCAGATCTTTGGCCTCAACAAGCTCGAAGAGAAGGAGGCAATTTCTCATTTTCTTTTCTACTGTGGCTTTTTGCAAGCGAAAATTAGATTAAAAAACTGATGAGTTATTGACTATTGTTGAAAAAAAACAGGAAAGCAAGATCTTGAAGTTCTTGGGGTTTATGTGGAATCCTCTCTCGTGGGTCATGGAGGTGGCTGCTATAATGGCCATTGCTTTGGCTAATGGAGGAGTAAGCATTAAGCATTAATGTTATACAAATATTCACGAACAAGCGTATAAGAAATCCACTTATCGTATTAATTCGAACTCTGTTTGTGTAGGGAAAGCCACCAGATTGGCAGGATTTCCTAGGTATTATGGTGTTGCTAGTCATCAACTCCACCATAAGTTTCATTGAAGAGAACAATGCAGGAAATGCTGCAGCTGCTCTTATGGCTGGTCTTGCCCCTAAAACCAAGGTCTTTCTGAATTCACCAGCAATGCAATCTTATATATTTATCATACAGCAATTTGATCATCAGGATCAGGGAAGAGGTTTGAGTGCCTCCCTGACCCTCGTAGATGCACGAAATGACGATTGTTCGTGTATTTTAGCTTTCCTATGTGCCAAAAAAAGGGGAAAAACAAATTTACCAATCGGATTGAAATGTGAAATATTTCAGGTCTTAAGAGATGGAAAGTGGTCAGAGCAAGAAGCTGCTATCTTGGTCCCTGGAGATGTGGTCAGCATCAAGTTGGGAGATATCATCCCTGCAGATGCTAGGCTTCTCGAGGGAGATCCTTTAAAGATTGATCAATCTGCTCTCACCGGTGAGTCCTTGCCAGTGACAAAGCATCCAGGTGATGAAATTTTTTCAGGGTCTACCTGCAAGCAAGGTGAGATTGAGGCTGTTGTGATTGCAACTGGAGTCCATACCTTCTTTGGTAAAGCTGCTCACCTCGTTGACAGCACCAATCAAGAGGGTCATTTCCAAAAGGTAAAACTTTTCGGCTAAAGATTTGATATCTCTCAAGTATCTGTTAGCTCTGAATCATTCCTGATGGGTGGATTTTAATGGTTTGATCAGGTGTTGACAGCCATAGGGAACTTCTGCATCTGCTCCATTGCTATTGGCATGATTGTAGAGATTATAGTTATGTACCCAATTCAGCACAGAAAGTATAGGGCTGGTATTGACAATCTTTTGGTCCTCCTCATTGGTGGAATTCCAATTGCTATGCCAACAGTTTTATCTGTGACAATGGCCATTGGATCCCACCGTCTATCAGAACAAGGAGCCATCACCAAGAGAATGACAGCTATTGAAGAAATGGCCGGAATGGATGTTCTATGCAGTGACAAGACTGGAACTCTTACACTCAACAAGCTTACTGTAGACAAGACCTTGATTGAGGTTACCACTTAATTCAATATGAACCTAATTTCATAAAGTAAAGTATGACAAATTAGTGTTGAACATTGCTTAAAAAAATCTGTTCTGAGTTTGGGAAATCATGCACTTATTATCCGACAAATTCCTACATGATATTGACATTGAGATTCTCGGTTTGATTCTCAGGTATTTGCAAAGGATGTAGACAAAGACCAGGTGATTCTACTAGGGGCCAGGGCTTCCAGGGTGGAGAACCAGGACGCCATCGACGCATGCATTGTTGGGATGCTTGGCGACCCCAAGGAGGTTTGTAACATTAGCAACTCTTACGCTACATGTTCTTTTCAACTAAATTGGGTTTGTCATGCTCCAACTTTCTTCTCTTCAGGCAAGAGCAGGCATAACAGAGGTACATTTTTTTCCCTTTAATCCTGTGGACAAGCGGACAGCTATGACGTACATCGACTCCAGTGGCAATTGGCACAGAGTAAGCAAAGGTGCGCCAGAGCAGGTAATGGATCCTTTTATGGATGACTTTATTGAATTTGATTTAGCTTTGCTGTATAAAACAGACGTGTACATATGCACATATCTCATATCTGATGTGATTACTAGATTATTGAGTTGTGCAACCTACGTGAGGATGTAAAGAAGAAAGTTCATGGCATCATTGACAAGTTTGCTGATAGAGGACTCCGCTCTCTAGCTGTCGGGAGACAAGTGAGTTTGTAGTCTCTCTCTGTCATGACTGTGTTCAGGTAAATTAGTGCTCTGTGATGGCTTCTGATTCAACTTTGGGTTCTTACTATTGCAGACTGTACCAGAGAAAAGCAAGGAAAGCTCTGGAGGTCCATGGGAATTTGTGGGTCTATTACCTCTCTTTGATCCTCCAAGGCATGACAGTGCAGAGACCATTAGACGTGCCCTTAATCTAGGAGTTAATGTCAAGATGATCACTGGTGACCAGTTAGCTATCGGCAAGGAAACTGGTCGCAGGCTTGGAATGGGAACCAACATGTATCCTTCTTCTGCTCTGCTTGGACAGGACAAGGACTCTGCTATTGCTACACTCCCTGTGGATGAGCTCATCGAAAAGGCTGATGGCTTCGCCGGTGTCTTCCCCGGTAAGCAGATAAAACTCTACCCTTTATATTGGAAGACGAAAATTGCAAAGTTCATGTTGCTTGTACAATTTTCATGGTCAAAAAACTAAAAAAATGGAGACGTGCAGAGCACAAATATGAAATTGTCAAAAGGCTGCAAGAAAGGAAGCACATATGTGGAATGACTGGAGATGGAGTGAATGATGCACCGGCACTAAAGAAGGCGGACATTGGAATTGCTGTGGCTGATGCCACAGATGCAGCACGAAGCGCTTCTGACATAGTCCTGACAGAGCCAGGATTAAGTGTGATTGTCAGTGCCGTTTTAACAAGCAGAGCAATTTTCCAGAGAATGAAGAATTACACTATTTATGCTGTTTCTATAACCATCCGTATTGTGCTTGGTTTCCTGCTTCTGGCTCTGATTTGGAAATTTGATTTCTCCCCTTTCATGGTTCTAATTATTGCTATACTCAATGATGGGACAATCATGACCATTTCTAAGGACAGAGTGAAGCCTTCTCCCATTCCTGATTCATGGAAGCTTAAGGAAATATTTGCCACTGGAGTTGTTCTTGGCACATACTTGGCCATCATGACTGTGATATTCTTTTGGGCTGCTCATGAAACCGACTTCTTCACTGTAAGAAAAAGCAATGAACTTTTCATCTCCCTCCCATTACATAGAAATATGTATGCTAGAAGTGAAAGTTTGCTGGACATACTAACACTAAACTAACAGGAAAAATTCGGGGTTAGATCTATCAGAGACAACCACAATGAGCTTACAGCTGCTGTATACCTCCAAGTCAGTATAGTCAGTCAAGCACTCATCTTTGTCACAAGGTCTCGGAGCTGGTCTTACGTGGAACGCCCTGGTCTGTTGCTTGTTGTTGCCTTTGTTATAGCACAACTAGTAAGTTAGCATTTAATTGTTTCTTGGAACTTCTCAATGATCATCAACATAACTCGAATTCTAATAAAACATGTTACATCAAGATTGCAACAATCATTGCTGTTTATGCCAACTGGAGCTTCGCAAAAATTGAAGGTTGTGGATGGGGATGGGCTGGAGTTGTATGGCTCTACAGCATTGTCTTCTATATCCCACTTGATATTCTAAAGTTCATCATTAGGTATGGTTTGAGTGGCAAAGCCTGGGACAACCTGATCGAAAACAAGGTATGTTGAAAACCCAAAATCGAACACCTTCTGATCGTCATCAGAAAACTTTTCTCAATTCTCTTTTGTGCTTGAATTCGCTCTGCAGACTGCTTTCACATCCAAGAAAAACTATGGCAAAGAAGAGAGAGAGGCTCAATGGGCTGCTGCTCAACGCACCCTACATGGGCTGCACCCTCCTGAAAGCTCGGAACTCTTCAACGATAAGACCAACTACAGAGAGTTGTCTGAAATTGCTGAACAGGCCAAGAGGCGCGCTGAAGTTGCAAGGTAATGTTGAACAGAAACAAAGACTAGTTCTTGTTCTGATCACCGTTAACAATTTGTTTGAGTTCCACTGATGGTCCCTCTAGTTATAATCAGGCTAAGGGAGCTCCACACCCTCAAGGGTCACGTAGAGTCGGTGGTGAAGCTAAAGGGACTTGACATTGACACCATTCAGCAGCACTACACGGTGTGATTGAGAAGACAGGAGCAGTGAGCTTTTTCCACGAGAGGGAAGAGATGTTAGTGAGAAGTAGGGAATAATCATATGCTTATTTGGGATGATTTTGTAGGACGCAACGCAAGGGTGGGAATAAATCGTAATGATAGATAGTGTGTATTGGACAGCCAATGGGCTTGGAACCATCAACCAGGGGGCTTGGAACCATCAACCAGCTCCTGTCCTCGTACTATATTTTCTTTCTTTTAATGGATTCCCCATTTTTGCTTTTAGCATATTCATATTGCTTTCTCTTCATTCCCACTTATCAACAATAAAAAGAAGTAAGGAAAAAGTTACGCTAATTATATATTATTTGAATTACTTTTTAAATATTAGAAATCCTTTGTTATTAAAGTTATTAAAATAATGAGAAAAAATATGTAAGATGTACCACGTGATAGATATGCATCAAGATTAGGTGTACAATGGTTTGATTATGATAGATAATTATGATATAACATTGAGATATGATATGGACTAATCTTAGTTGATACTTGACTCTCAGTCAAATTCTTATTTGTCATGTATATTAACATTGTGAATGTAATTTTGGACGTATGAGCTGAGGGCTAGTTTGTTGGTGATGTTTGGTTTTCTGCAACCCTTTTGGACTAAGAGAATCTTACGGTTATATGAGTACAAGTGTATGGTTGAGTCATTAGTGATGCTTAGCTTCCTACAATCATTTGAAGTATAGTATTATGAGGATTTACTTTTGGGGATTAGGATCCTACATCTATTCCTTCCTCACGATTTGTTGTATATTGCATGTGATTTATCATGCATTCTATATATGTGTTTATATTTGTATAAATTATTTATTATATGAACATGTCATTGGGTGTCATGGATTGGTATATGAACTTACTCAGTGAGGATTTACTCTCGTCAACTCTATTTTTTAGGTCAAATACTACCAATTTCACAGCATTAACTATAAGGAACGTTAACTAAAATATATCTACTTATATGTATGCTTTTCATTTGTTTTCTCTTGTACATGTACTCTAGTGTTTGCAGTTAAAAAGATTTTATTTTGATGCATAATAATATTATCTTACTTCATTGTATTTGAGACTTAGAGTTTACATTTAATTGTCTTTTTATTTATTTTTTGAGATTTTAAATTTATTTTTGTCACTGGTAGTCAGGTTTAAGTGTGATCTAAAGGCTTTAATTTTTCGATTTCACATGTTGATCACATGCCTGATCGAATCATGACAACAAAATGACCATATTTGGATAACAACTTTTCAGCTGTTTTTTTGGCTGTTTGACTTAAGTTAGCTGTTTAACCCATATTAATCAGCTATTTATTTGTTTGGTTAATAGCTGGTTGGGTTGGCTGATTCAACCCAACTAACTAATTTTTAACAAGCTACTTTACCCTAACTTTTCAAGATAGTTGGTTGATTTATGATGATAATGCCCTTGTTACTCTCTACTTTCTGCTCCTTTGGAGTTTGCCATTATCAGCACTATTGCTTCCAATCTACTTTCAATTTGTGCGTGATCTATAGAAGATTATGGGTTAGATAAAAGACCAAAGCAATTTGCTTGTTTGTTACCTTATTAATATTAATGTTTTATATCTAATTTATAATTAGAGAATAGTTACATTTTAATCTTTAATTTAATTTAGTATTTGGATTTTATTGATGTGCATTAAAAGTTGATTATTTAATATTACAAATTTATTTAATCTTTTTCTAATATTATTTAATTGTTTAATAATTCTATAAAAAGATATTAAAATAAATTTTTTTATAGAATTTTTAAATAATATTCACAAGTTAATTACATAACTCATTTTAAATAAAGAAATCAAATAATTTTAAATTAAGTAATTAATCAAAATATATCGATAATAAAAAGTATTTATATAACTACTTTGTTGGAATGATCTAATTGTAACCAATTAAAGTAATTTACTAGTGAAACCAATTGTAGATTGATTAATAAATATATAACCTTATCTCAACTTGTGTGCTTAAAGTCATCTTCCTAACCTTATAATTTTTTTTTGAAGTTATATCCTCATAAGTTATTTTAGACATAAACAGCTAATTTTATCAAACAAGTCTAATAAACAGCTTATATAATCCGCTGGCCAAATCAATTAATATAATCATCTATTAGCTAACAGTTGATAGAATCAGCTAACAGCTAATGCAATTAGCCAATTGCCAAACAGAGCCAATGTGAACAACAAGCATGAGTAGACTAATATTTAAGTCATAAGTAGGGGTGTTTAAAGAAATATGAACCAAAACTAGAATAGTAAAGCTTGTGTTGTTTTACTATGTCTAAAATAAATGAAACATTTTATTAACTTCTCTTTCTTTTCTTTTCTTTTTTTTTCTGAATGATGAATTTACATTTCTTTCCTTAACGAGAGTCTCACGATCAATATTTTTTAAATGCATAGTAACTAAAATTTCAATAATACTCTGTTGATATCTAAGTTTAAATAAGCCCAGGCTCATATTCACAAAGTTGGTACTATACAAACCACCACACTGAATAAATTCCCTCCCTTATCATAGACCACAACACAACAGATACCCCATTTCTAGCAAACACAATTCACACCATCGTAACAAATAATACCCACTCAAATTCAATCTCCATTGTAAACAAACCCTGCAAACAAATTTTGTTACATAAACCAACATGTATATAAATAGATGCTGTACAGTGTATTCATTTGATATGTGCAATAATAAAGTTATTTTTTTGCTCATCTTCATTTTTATTACTTCACTCCATCTGCCAATGTGAATTCTGATAAGAATCTTGCATGGTATCAAAGCAAGATCCATATCCTTACAAACACGTAAACACTTAGTAAAACTTTGAATCGATCATGGAAGATGAAAGCCAAACAAGCGATGAATATAGCGATCAAACTGACAATCTCAATCTCTCGCCGGCAGACAGTCTAGGAACTGTGATGGTAACTAACATACTCGACGGAAGTAATTATTTGAGTTGGAGCAGGTCGACGGTCATTTCTCCCAAAGCTAAGAAAAAGTTAGGGTTTGTGAACAAAGAAACAAAAAATCCATAATGAAATAATTCATTGATGAAGAAATGGTCACTGCTAACAATATGGTAATTGCTTGGCTTCTAAATGCTACAATAAAAGAAATCCATGATTCGTTCCTGGTAGTAACCACTGCTCAAGACTTATGAGAGGAATTGTGAAGTCGATACGACGAGAGTAGTAGCCCTTACTTGTACTAGTTAACGCAGGAAGTCAATAACCTACAATAAGGTAATGGTACTATGACTCAGTATTTTTCGAAACTGAAAAAGTTATGGAATGATATGGATAATATAATGCCGATGATGAAATGTGCTTGTGTGCTGCAAATCATAATAAGGAAATGGTAAATACGAACAAACTGGCGGATTTTATGTTAGGGTAAGAGAGGAATTTGCTCCTGTAGTTAGCCAGATTACGTTACTAGAACCATTACCATCTGTTAGTAAGACTTTTTCAATGATTATTACTGTTGATAAACAAAGGAATATTAGTAGTATGTCAAAAGGTGTGAATAATATTACTATTGCTTTGTAAGCAAATTATGTGCAAACTGGTTCAGGGAATGAAAGAAGGCAAGTTTGGGGAAAAGACGGTGGAAGAATAGGTGTGTAGCTACTGTCATGATATTGGACATCTTAGGGAGACTTGTTTCAAGCTATATGGGATATCGAAGTGGTATAAGGAGCTTCAACACAAAAAGGGAAAGCATAATTTCGCAGGGACAGTGTCAATAGACAGCCCATTTAACAAAGGTCAATAAGTGCAGGAATGCCAAAGTGACATAGCCACACTTGCAAAACAAGTGCAAGAACTCATGAAAGCTATTTAAGGTAAATAAGTAGCGAAAGCACATCATGTGGCATACAACAGTTTTGTAGGTCATTCCTCTAACGATTCATTTTGTAGTAGCAGAGCTTATGACAATGACTCACTGATAGTAGATTCAAGGGCCTCTATGTCTATATGTTCAAACCTAGCCTATTAGAAAACATGTCATTCGAATACACCACCAAACCAGTGACTTTACTTGATGGTTCTTTCAGGAACATTGTTGCTGTTGGAACACTGAATTTACATCCAAAATTGACCCTTTCAAACACATTATGTGTACCAACATTTCACCAAAACCATATGTCAATACACAAAATTGCAACCGACAATAAACTTATTGGTATATTTTTTGATAATCAAGTTTTTTTCCAGCACCCATGGAGAGATGAAATCATTGCGATAGTCGAAGCGGAGGGAGGCATTTGTTGTCTTACTACCAAAAAACTTACTACCAGCTTGAAAGGTCCATCTCTCAAGTTTTACATAAACAAAACATTTGTTAATTTTGTATCCGATGACTATGTTTTATGGCATCATTGATTAGGACACGTATCGTCAAGTAAACTTTTGCCTATTCCAATTTCAATTCCAAAAAATCATACCAAATTTTGTTGTGATATTTGTCCTCTTGCAAAACAAGAAAGGAAACCTTTTTTAAAACATGAAATAGTAGCAAACAAACCATTTGAATTATTGCACATCGATATTTGGGGTTTGTACAATACCCCTAACATCGATGGGTCAAGATTTTTTCTCACCATCGTTGATGAGTTTTCTTGTGCTTCATGGACTTACTTACTTAATAGTAAGGCCCATGTTCATGAACTACTCAAAATTTTTATCTCCATGATAGAAACTCAATTCTCAACAAAACTTTTGTGCATAAGAATCGAAAATGAAACTGAATTTACAAACAAATCATGCCTAAATTTGTTTTATGAGAAGGGCATCATTCATAAAAAAACTTGTGTTTACACATAGCAACAAAACGAGGATGTGGAACGTAAACATAAACACCTTTTGCAAATTACTCGGGCACTCATTTTTCAAGCCAAATTACTCGCGAAGTTTGGGGGAAAAGCCTTTCTAACAACCACTTTTCTAATTAATCGTTTGCCTACAAAAATACTTGATTGGCTGACTCCCTTCCAATGACTCTACTAAAAAAAATCATCTTAGGATCACTTACGCACTTTTGGATGTCTTTGTTTTTCAACCAATACCAAACCTTTTAAAGGCAAACTTGAACCAAGTGCATCAAAATATTTATTCATTAGATATGTATCCAGCCAAAAAGGGTACAAATTATTTGATTTAGATTCAAAAAAATTTTAATTTCAAGAGATATTACATTCCATGAACACTTATTCTCTTATCAGAATCCATCACATTTAACTCAAGCTCAACCCCTGAAACAACCTATGTTCTTACAAACTTTTTGCCCCCAACCCATTTTACCTATTTCTACAACACCCTACACTACTCCTGGCCCACTTCCTAACACACCTCCTACCAGGCCCACTACACCACACCTATTTCGCCCTCACCTACCCAGAATTACCAGGATCTCTTCTTGCACCCATTTCACCCACAACTAGCCCAACATTACCAGCCCTATTACTACTACCCTACTCGATCCATCTAATCTTATTTCCCTTAACCTACCCGACCCACATTTCCCGAGTCTTGTCCTCCCTTGTGTCCCCACTCGACTCCCTGCACTTCCTACTCGAACAAGTACCTACCCACGCACTAGACCTAAATACCTCGACCATTATGTCTCCCTTACCACCGTCGCTGCTTTGATTGTCGCTCTTGATTCTTTTTCTTCTTCATCGGGCAATTTCCACCACACAAACACATCTCACCCCTATTTATTCTTTCACATATATGTTGTTTATGGCTAATGTTTCTAATGACTATGAGTCGTTGTCAAACGAAGCCACTCGAAATGACCTGTTATGGGTAGGACCGCTGCAAATTGAGTTAACAGCTCTCGACTATAATGACAATTGGGTGGCTGTTGATCTACCGAAAGGAAAGTGTCCACTAGAGACTAAATGGGTTGACAAAATCAAATGCAAACTCAATGGTTCCATCGAAAGCCGGAAAGCTCATCTTATGGTTAAGGGTTTCAATCAACGCATAGAGATTGACTATTTTAATGTTTTTTCTCTGGTGGCTACGGTTACAACCATCCGTTTATTATTTGCCATCGCTGCTGCTAACTCTTAGCCACTCCATCACGTTGATGTTATCAACGCCTACTTTCATGGATATATCGAGGAAGAATTGTATCTCAAAGCTCCGAAGGGATATGACAAGACACCTGATAGATAAGTATATCATCTCCGTAAGTCTCTTTATGGCCTGAAACAGGCGGGCAGACAATAGAACAAAGCTCTCACTTCTGCTCTACAAGACTATGGGTTCACGCAAGCATCATCCAATTAATATCTCTTTATGAAAGGTACCAGATTGTCCTTTCTCACAATTATTATCTGCGTGGATGATTTGTTATTCCTTGGTCTTGCTGAGTTTGTGATTACTGGTGTTAAAGCCTATTTGGATAGCAAGTACACTATTAAGGATTTGGGATACGTAAAATTTTTTGTTGGTGTTGAGGTTACCCGGTTTGATGGTCTCTATCTGTCTCAATCTAAATACATATAAGATATATTGCGGGATGCCGGTTTAGAGGAGTTGAAACCTACCACAACTCCTATCCCACTCGACACCAAATTATCTTGCGACAAGGGGGCCATCTTATCGCATCCGGAGAAATATCGCCGATTGATGGGACAATTTCTCTACTTGAACTTCACACGTCCTGACTTATCCTTTACAGTTCAATACCTTAGCCAATTTAATATAGAGCCACGATGACCACTTTGGGACACACTGTTACACGTTCTGAAAAATCTCAGTAGTAGGCGACACCGTCGACTATTTTACGCAGTCTAATCTGATGCTTCATTGTCTGCTTTTTTCAATTCTGATTGGGCTAGTTGCTTATTCTCTAGAAAATCACTTACTGGATATTGCATCATTTTAGGGAAGTCATTGGTCTTTTGGAAAACTAAAAAAACAGTCCACCATCAATTTTTCATCTGTAGAAGCTGAGTACCGAAGCATGTCTAGCATGGTCTGTGAAGTTCGTTGACTTTCTTATCTCCTACAATATTTACAGATAACAACACCATCACTGTATACCCTGATATGTGACAACAAAACTGCCATCCACATCTCTGAAAAATCTTGTCTTTCACGAACGAACCAAACACCTCGAAATTGACTATCACATCATTCGGAATGTCGTCAAAGAAGATTTGATCAATAGATAGTAATGCACATTTCCTTCGAAGCAACAAATGTTTGACTGCTTTACAAAGGCTTTATCTGCCGAAATGCTTCGTCTTGCTAGTGTCAAGGTGGGTCTGCTAGACATTCCAACTTGAGGAGGGGATGTTGGTATCCAAGTCTAGATAAGTCCAGGCCCACATTCACAAAGCTGTTACTATACAAACCATCACATTGAATAAACTCCCTCTCTTATCATAGACCACAATACAGCAGATACCCCTCTTTCTAACAAACACAATTCACACCATCTAACAAACAATACCCACGCAAAATCAATCTCCATTGTAAACAAATCCTACAAACAGAATTTGTTACGTAAACCAACATGTATATAAATAGACATTGTATAGTGTATTCGTTTAATGTGTGCAATAATAAAGTTATTTTTTGCTCATCTCATTTATTACTTCACTTCATTTGTCGGTGTGAATTTCGGTAAGAATCTCGTATACTTGATAGTTCTTTATCTACAAATTTCAAATCAAGTCAAGTAATAAGTTAAACAATTGGTTGGATTAAGTAATTCTTGAACTCTATAAAATATGGGCCTAATTTTGTTACATTTGAAAGTGTTTGAGGACTCCCATATAAGTGCAGTCAAAGGTCTACTCAAATTAAGGTCAAAATTAGAATAATATCATTTTATTTTATTTTATTAAAATATTATTATTTTATCAAACTAACTCTAACTATTTAAGTCTTATCTTATTAAGACAATCACCTTCAAATTGGATTGAATTCAATGTTCAATTTATTCAATTTTTACAGGTTAACTTTAAGTTATGTCAGACCAATTTAATTTGCCAACCCTAGCTTAATTCACCTAAATATTTCTTTTAAATGTACATTTAATTTCAAAGTTTTGATGGTATCCGATGTATTATTGCTGATATGATCGCACCTAAAATCAATTTAACACATTTAATTTCAAAATTCTAATAAGATTCAATACATTAGTAATGGTATGATCGCATCCATTCATCACGTAAAATCTTCCCAACAAGAAAAACGTACACCGCCTCATTGTCTTAATTAGATTCACAATTTAAATAAGTAAAACATAAATTTTATTCCACAATCTCTCAATAATTAATTAAGACATGTTTCATTACCTTAACAATCTAATGAAATAAAGCACAATTTTGATTCGACAATATCTCAGTAATCAGTTACGCATTGATTTCCACGATCTGTGGTTAAATTCAATGAGACTCCTGAAATAGTGGCTCAAGTGTCTCTACGTTCTACCTTGGAAGCAAGGAAAAACCAGGCCCTTGCCGTTAATTCCAAATGGAAGTTAGCTACCGTATGTTCCGGAACTCGATGACTTCTAACACATAATTAACGTTTTAATATATACTAAATCCAGCTTAGATTTACTTAATCGGGTAAGTGTTGAGGGTTAATACTGAAGCCGCTAGGAAGGACTTAACCCACATTAAAAGAATAGTGGGTTGCCAAATTAGGATATACTTTTAGGTGTGTCTAAAGAAAAGTACTTTTGTTGTTGTTTTTACATCAAAAGCTTAGTTGAATCGAATTAATTACTAATTATGTTCAACAGTATATTCAATAATGTCCTTATTATGAGTATCTACACTTTTATTTTCTGATTAATTAAGTCCCTAAGGTTATAACATGCATTCAGGTGATGAATGGTCTATCGTTAAAATCAAATGCTTTTAAGAAAATCCTGAACTTCAATTGCAGGTTTTAGGCATGAACGCCAATTTTTATTAATGAAGCTATAATCTATGCCGAAAAACCTGAAAACGAACTGTTACACCTGGAAAATGATAACGTGATCCTGACTAAAGACTAGAGCAAACGGTAACCGGAGAATTCCACCATACCCTTTTTTCTTCTCGATTAGGTGACAAGGTTTCTGAAACTTTACACAGTTGCAGGAATATATAATATCGAACCCTTCAAATACTTGTTTCAGTAGAAGATGCAATCAGGGTATATGATAGTTGCTGATTGATTCACTCTTCATATATGCGCGCTAGCCTCGGTTTCCAGTGATTATATAGCGATCCTCTAGAGTCTCGCTTCCTCTTCCTTATCAGTTCTCTGTACTCGGAACAAGTCCCTGGACTGCTTTTCGATCCTGTTGACTCGTGGGCATCACCAATACGGATACGGGCTTTGGTTTTTAAGAACGAGAAGCAGTGATCATCAAACAGACATCCATTAGTTTTCCTACTGTTCTTCGTTTGGATGGAGCAGCAATTAGAATACACTTCATCGTCGCTTTCCTCTTCCTCATGGGTCTTTGGAGTAGCAGTGTACCTCAAAGAGCGGCGCTGGAGTTTTCTGATGGTATTTACCGGCAGAACATAGTACTTCTGGCCGAGCATTAGCATAGTGTCTGGTGAAACAGTAGCCCATGGGTCCTTGAACACTCGTGGAAATGCAACAGTGGATTCAGGGTTCTGAAGCATGATTTCTGCTGCAAGAATTGAGTTTTCGTGGAGCTCTATGTTGCCTCCTGGATAAACAATCTTGACTACCATGTTGTGGGAGCTGTTAAAGCAAAACCAACTTGAGATTCCCATTGCAGCTGTGTGTGGTTGCAAAGAATCAGAAAACGTGCGAGGCTGTCTACATTCTATTGTGGAACAATACCTTATGTTATTCTTGTTCTGAGGATTCTTGTATTATCCTATTCATTGATGATATCACGGCAGCTAGCAGACATTCAGGCGTTAAAATTTTGATATTTGTTCTATAGTCCTTAATTTCTATCGTTTAATTATTTAACCAATTTTTGTTGTTATCTCCGCTACTACTTTCTTACTCTATATTAATCAAAGTTGAAGTTCATTTTTCTAATATATTAACTTATTAATCAAGCTGAAGCTGATAATACTTTTGTTTGATAAAAGGAAAGTAATAATAAAAGATGACAATATAAGTAAATTTTAATAACTTTTGGATATAAACGCCTTTTAATTTCTTAATTTTTCAGCCAGCGGAACAAAATGTTCCTTACAAGAGCATTTTAAAAAATTAGCAAATTGAATTCAATCCACTAATCCAATCGACTAATTACTAAATATAATTACCAGTGGTTTGACATAGTAAAACAATCAAATATCTCCCAGTCTTCCAAAAAAAAAAACTGATCACCCATTTCCCCAAACTAAGGCCTTAATTCTAATATGGATTCATTCTTGATTCTGATATATATATATATATCAACTTACTGTTAACAACAAGTAATGACCTAAATGGTATAAACTCCTCACTTAAGACTCTTTATTACAGGAGGTCTTGAGTTCGAGTCATTCAAAAGGAGGGAAAATGAGAATTGTTCTCTATTGATAATCTTCTAGCCCCCTGGGCAAAGTTCCTTGATCAGATCAATTACGACTGCCTCGCTTCCACCTGATACTGAGCAGAGCCAACGATCAATCAATAGTTAACAAATCAAGAATGTGACGACTTTTTGTGCATAGAAGTGTACAAACTACGTAAAAACCTGAGGGGTCTTGGAGTTCCAGATTTAGATCCTCCAGAACTCTTGAGGTGAGATACTTAATGCAATAAAAAAAAACTTCCTAAAAATTTATATTAGTAAAGGTGCTTAGATTCAGCGCCTAACCTATTTGGATGTCTTCGTCAAGAATTTAGATGGAAAAAAAAATTGAGAGTCAACGTTGGATTTATTAGAGTCACAAAGTAATAATGATGAGTTGCTAAATGCATATGTACAGTCATATATATGTGGTCTCCACGAACAAAATTTACATGATGTGCGCAAGTCTCCGTCACTTTTCTTCTTTAGTGCAGACTCTCCATATCCAAACCCTTACGTCCTTATCCAAGTGGGGTGGACACTTCAAGTGAAACATCGATCTTCATCAACTAAGGACGAACTTGGTAGATACATAGTTGTAACAGGGCAGAGTGGGGAAGACAATGATATCTTGTCGATCTATCGTGTTCGGTCTTTTTATACCAATGTCTGCATGTTTCGACTACACACCAAAAATGGTGGCTTAAATCACTAGACCTACACATGTTTATTATCATATTTCTCATTGTATCTTGCCCTTTTCATTTACTATTATCATTGTTATCTTCAGCTAGTTGAAGATTTGTACTACATCAATAGTCAAGTGTTACACACAGTAAAATTCTCTTTTGTCCCAATTAGTCTTCGAACTGCAAAAAAGGAGCTTTTGGGTGACTTTGGATCGGACTAGATGAGCTCTTTGCCGACAAACTCTCTTACCAACAATAATAAAAGGTTAACATAATTAAAAGAAAGTTGATAGCAAGTTGAAGATGACTGCATCTATACTGTTAAACTATAAAATAGTAAGAACATGTAATGAGAAAGATGAACATTAAGAGTTTTGATGTACTATTATACACTTGCCGGATAAAGGCAGATGTGCGGTAGAAATTGTTGAGCAGATGCAGTAGTTGACAGGCAGCTGAGCTCACAGTTCCTGAACTTGGAACCATCATTGAGAAGTAATAATTCAAGTTAAAATGATCTAGAATCCATGTTATTAACCAATGTCATCAACACTACAGGTCAAGCCTCCAGAGAACCATGATCACCATCCCCTTCTATCCAAAAAATTCTCTAAATATCTCCTCTCTTCACATTAGATTGTACTCTAAGCTTACAGTACTCTAAGCTTCAATGCCAATTGGAAGTCCCAAAAAATCAACAAATCTGCATGTAGGAAATCACATTAGATTGTACTCATCATGTAACTGTGACAATAAGAAACAAAAAATATAGACAGATAAACACTAAACAGAAGCAAGAAGAGATGAAAAACGATTTCAAGCATCTAAATGAAACAGCCCTCTAAAATTAAAGATGGAACAGTAAGACATATAAGCTGCGAAACGTACTTCTTCATCAGTTAGAGAGTAGGGGCAGAAGGTACAGGTTCTGTAACTCTTAGTGACCCTCCAAGCTCTAGAGGTACAAGAGGTATGAGAGAGTGAAGCACATCCGTTATCAATGGCCTATAACTTGGTTCTTGTTGTACACAGAGTATAGCCACCGCAGCTACCTACTCAGTTCACGCGATACAGATTCTTCAAGCAGAAATATCAATAGAAAACAGATTAAAAAGTTTCCTGCATATTTACCTGATACAAGTGCTTCAAGTCCATAGTCTCTTTAACAGCAGGATCGATAATTGCCGGAAGCTTTGGTCGATCCGTCAACTGAGGCAAGGCCTGTCAAAATAGTCGTATAAACATGTTTCCAATCCCAAGATCCATTTTGGTAACATTAAATCAAAATGACCAAGAAAATCGTTTTTGATCATACCCAGGTGACTAAGGCCGGACTTCCTGGTGAGACTCTTTCAACTGGTTTTCGTCCAGTCAGGAGCTCCAAAAGCACAACTCCAAAAGCATAGACATCACATTTATCAGTTAGTTTTCCTAGAAAAAGCAGAATGCAATGGTTACACATCTTTCTTCAAAAGATCGCTTGGAATTACGCTGTTATATAAGAGAACAAACTACAGAACATAATTCTGTCGCAAACCACTTAGCAAGATTAAAAGTTCGAGACAGCACAGAAAGGAAAAAGAATGACACTGTGTAACAAATTTCTTTTTGTGAAGTACTGAATCTGATTCTACCATCTCTTTTGACATCAGAGGGAAGTTCAGTGATAATGTTTAACTATTTTAAACATCATTCTGATAGCCAAAAATCTTGGTCAAGCCGTGAGTCACAAGTCTTCATACTTGAACCTGATAAATGGGATTCCTCTTTCTTAGTCTCTTAATCGGAGCAAAACCTAAGATGAGAGATAGGGAGACGAAAATTCCCCTTGACCTATTATTCTTCAAAGGAAGAACTTAAAGAAGAACATACTTGAAGAATATGTTCCATTTTTAGCATACATATGGGAATACCATGAAGATAAGATAGAAATGCTGATCAAGTAGATCATATGTGTCTAGAAACTTTTGATAAATTTTGCAAGTTCATAAAACTGAGTTCCAATAGAAGATGAACATGTAAATGTTGGGATTTAATCTCCTATCCCGAGTGGGCCCCGCAGCGGAATGCCAATGGTAAAAGTAAAATGAAATTATCTCTATCGATGTGATCCAAAGCACAATACTCACTAAAAAACTCTCTCTTTATATTAAACTTTGTTGCTTTCCTCTCTACTGCCAAATGTTGCAAAACTCAAGCCTATTTATAGGCTCAAACCACCATGACTTTGTGGCTTCAAATTAGGCCACATCTCCAGCCAACCAAAATGACGTAGTGTGGGAAGGAAAAAGGAAGATAAATAAAATAGATAGGCTATAATTGATGTAGATTGTAGCTGGAACTTAGAAAATAGGGCTTAGGGTTTGTAGAAAAACCTCTAGAGGCATAAGATTATTTGATTGATAAAAGACATACATGAAAATCAAGCGTAGGCAGCTTATTTATATTAGTATAGGACCTAATCCAACTCCTAATAGGAAAAAGGAAATACTAATTAGAAACTAATATGCTAATCCTATGATAACTAGGAATCCAAATAACTTAAGAAATACTAAATAGTAAGAAATCCAATATTAACTAGGAAAACTAAACTAATTGCTCCTGCATCACAAAACACCGCAAAACCAAAAAGAGAAGTGTAACAACCATGTCTGCAACAATTTGTGCCTGGTCAGTGGTGGTTATTGGGATGGACCCAACAATTCTCCGCCTTCAGCCCCAACCATCACATACTGGAAGAGGTCTTCATCCTGCTCTCAATAAGAGCCCATCCCAATGAGTTCTACATACAACTCGAACTTCTCCTTAGGAACAACCTTCGTCAGCATATCGACAACATTTTTATCAGTGTGAATCTTCTTCAACTGAAACGCCTTCTCCTCAACAGCAAGTCTAAGTCAATGATACCTTATGTCAATATGTTTCGTTCGTGCATGATACATAGTGTTCTTGCTCAAGTCTATGTATTCTTCCTGCTACATACCCAATTCTTCCTCAACAACAAGTCTATGTATTCTTCTTGCTACATACCCAATTCTTGAAAGAATCTTTTCAACCAAAGCATTTCCTTCCCTACTTCTGTTGCTGCAACGTACCCTGCTTTGGTAGTTGATAAGAAAATGCCACTCATCTTTGAGTATTAATGTGCACCTGAATTTGTTCTTTATGCAGATGTTACCAATCCCTACTATTTGCGAGACACTATGATTTCCCATTCTAATAGTGCCAAAGTGTCTTGCTTGATAAGTGGTAAAATATTCCCTTTTTAGAACACAGTGGTATGATGCACTGGAGTCTACTATCCACTCATTATCTGCATCTATAACATGACAACAATCTGCATTATGAGAAACTAACGTTACCTCGCCATCTTCTGCCAAGATTATAGTAGTTGTGTTTTTGTCATTGTCCTGATTCGGTTTGCTTTCTCCTATTTGAGAAGATAACAATTCCTTTTGAGATGACCCGTCTTATCACAATGGTAACACCGTCTCTTCTCCCTAGACTTGGATCTATCCCTGAACTTTCCATGCTTTCGATCTCTACTCTTGCTCCGGCCCTTATTTTCCATGATAAGGGCTTGTGAACTGGTACTGGCAACGTCTCTTCTCTGCAACTCTTCCTTGAGTAGTCTATTCTTTACCATAGACATTGTTACGACACCATTTAGAACTGAGTTGCTCAAAGATACCACAAGAGTATTCCAACTATTCGACAGAGATCGCAACAACAGGCATGCTTGCATCTCTTCATTTAAGGACATACAAATAATTGCTAACTCAGTGACAAGTCCTTCGAAGTCGTTCAGGTGTTGAGTAACTGATCGTCCCTCTGACAGGTTCAAATTCATGAGTTTTCTGATCATGAACACTTTTCCTTGAGCATTAGCAGCCTCGTACATACCTTCTAATTTCTTCCAGAGAACTTGGGGTCTTTTTCATTCTTCACGTGATTGTATAGGCTATCATCTATCCATTGGCATATTGTACCCAATGTCTGCTTCTTTAATTTGTCCCACTGCTTCTTGGTCATATCTTCTGGCTTAGCACTGTCACCTTCAATTGGATCATAGAGATCTTTACAATTGAGGTAATCCTCCATTCTAGATTTCCACACGGAGTAATTCGAATCTGACAACTTTATCATTATCCAGTCGTTAGCCATGCCGAGCTCCTGGATTTGCCGAATCAAGGGCTCTGATACTAGCTGTTGGGATTTAATCTCCTATCCTGAGTGGGCCCCGCAGTGGAATGTCGGTGGTAAAAGTAAAATAAAATTATCGACGGTAAAAAAATAATAGCACTGGTAAATATTAAATTATGGTTACCACCTTTACTTCCAATAATTACTTGACGACTGAATCCACCAGAAATAATAACCATGGTAAAAATCGAATAAGTACCGTAAATGCAAGATAAAAATAGGGACATCGAGATTTATGTAGAAAACCCCTAAATAATTAGAGGGAAAAACCTACGGGACCGAGCCAGTAAAATTTCACTATATGTGTATAGAAATTTATTACAATCACTCAAATTTCTCACCCACTAGAGTATGATCACAATTCTAGCAACTCTCAAATTTTACCGCTTTGTTTTTACTTCACATCTCTCTGTGGATGTGATCCAAAGTACAAAACTCACTCAAAAACTCTCTCTTTATATTAAACTTTGTTACTTTCCTCTCTACTGCCAAATGTTGCAAAACTCAAGCCTATTTATAGGCTCAAATCACCATGACCCAACAATAAGTTCCTTAAGATAATCTAAGCATTTAGAATCTCCATTCTAAAGCTGGAACGTGAAAAAGTCTATTGAAAAGGAAAAAGAAAGATCTATTTCATATTGCAGAGGTAGGAAATTTTATGAATTCACCAAAGGAGAAGCAGAAGCTGCACTGAAAACTGATCAAGCATTTTTTATCTACAGAAGCATATGTTATAGACATCAACAATACGTAGAAACTCCCACTCACCATCCAAAAGGTACTCTGGTGCTACATAATCTAAAGTTCCTGAGAGCTTTACGTTACTGTTACGGATCCCAGAAGGTGCAGCAGTGCCAAAATCAGAAAGCTGAATCAAGAAATAACTGATTAAAGTAAATATGCTAGTTGCAAAATAGAGAACGAGAAAATAAGTCCAAGTGAGCAACCAAGAAGAGCATGTGAGTCCTTGCGCATTGTTGGCTGAATTAAAATCAAGAAAGGTTAACTGGTTGCAGTCTCACAACATTCCTCAAGTGTTTTGTTACCTTTGCATTGAAGTTGGAATCCAGAAGAACAGTAGATGACTTCAGATCTCCATGGACAATGGGAGGATGACAATGCTCATGAAGATATTCCAGTCCCCTATTAAACCATCACACAGTGCGGTAAGTTAATGGAACTACATCAACTTTCATCCACAGGAATCAAGTTAAGTATAATATAGGGTTCACCTAGCTATGTCAACAGCAATCTTCATCCTCAGCTGCCAAGTAAGTATTGATCCCCGAGTAGGTCCTACAATTTTTGTCAACAACATATCAATATTAGAGAATCGTAGATCACATGTCTAGTATTTCACTTAGAATGAGAATAGAGGAAGTAAGCGTACCATGCAATTGACCCTCTAAAGAACCATTTTGCATCATCTCATACACAAGAAACTTATTTTCACCATGAGTGCAGCATCCCAAGAGAGAGATTATGTTCTGATGCTGAATTTTTGTCAGCCAATTCAGCTCATTCTGCACTTTCCATTATCATTTGAGGAAAAGGAAAAGGAGAAGGATGCAAGGAACAAGGCAAATCATTACAATCTAGACTGAAGGCAACATATATCCACCTAAATTCTTAGACATACCTCATATTCCCTTTGAACGTATTGCCCCCTACCTTCCAATCTCTTCACTATTACAAGGAGTTTTTCATCGAATTGGGCTTTATAGACACGTCTATGACCACCATCACCAAAAATGTTTTCTTCTCCAAAATTGTTCGTTGCAGCCTCTAACAACTGATAGTCCATAACTGTAACTGCACCATGTTCATCAGCTGTCTTCAAGGAACCGAATGAATCTGAACCTTGCCTCAAGGAATGCTCTTCCACAGCATCTGTAAATTTCAAAGAAGAAACAACAGAGTTGAACAAGCTTTACAGAGAAGAATAAAAAGCAATATAGAAATTCACCAATCCGAGGAATAATCTGCAAGCATTAGTAAACTTACCAGAGTTCTGTGTGCTTTCGACGCTACAATTCTTCGACCTTTTTAATCTATAAATGCAAAACCAAAAGAAAAAGAGCAAGATTCCACCAAGTATAGTGGAAGCAACAACTAGTGCTATGAGAATTCTCTTGTTTAATTCTTTGTTGTCAACGCTTTTAACCGCAAGAACCTCAGTCGTCCCTGCATAAACAGTGAGCCAGAAACACACTAAGAAATAGACAAGCCATGGAATGTCTGATCAGATCGTCTTTGGAAAAGCATTGGTAAAGATACAAGTAGTCTAGTTCCGAAGTGATCAATTCAACGTAGAAATACAAACAGACTAATGTAATTTTCATCTACGATTTTTGCTTCCAACTGACCGTTTAAGGTGAAAAGAAAAATTTGTAAAAGCTAAAGTCTTGCTGCTTCCCATCTCCAAGACAGACCGAAATCAGAAAAAAAGTTAACAAGAAATGTCAAATTTCCGGTGCCATTTTGCTGATCTGTATTAAAACAGACTGGTACTCAAGAATTTAACCTGAATTATTTCTCTCAACTCTTTAGCTGAAAGAATTCAAACTTGAGCACGAAAGCCAGTACATTTTCTCGTGGAAGTAAATTGAAGCGTGTAAAACACGCATTGAAAAGGAAGCTTATGAATTAACTAACAGACCAACATGAACACCAAGGCCTCAGATACTGGAAGAGAAGAGAGGGCAAAGTGCATTGTCAAAATACCTGGAGACTGAGCTTCCATTTTTGGAGTCAGCACAGAACTGGGTTCCTTCTGAGAAAGAAGAGAAGACCCAGAAGCAGTTGACTCTTGTACAGCATCAACCAAGAAAAACAAACATTTGCTTGAAAATGCCCACATGGGAAATAACATGAACAGAACAGACAGATTCATGTTCTGTTCTCAAGAGAGAGGAAAAGGAATAGTCTTTGTACTTAAAAAGTAAAGATTCTGTGGTCTGCTCGTGTTGTGAAAGCTTGGAATCTAATAACAGCAGTACTAATTTGCTTTGCTTTCACCAAGTAGAGGACACCAAGAAAGCACTTTTCTTTTGCCTTTTCCTTCTTTAGCTTTTGGAGATTTTTATTGTTGGAAACAGGGAGAGAGAGAGAGAGACAGAGCATGATGAGGGGAACAAGTGGACACGAAATCATGTGGCAGTTAAATGAATTTTGAATGGTGAGCGTTCAGGAGTTTCTTGAAGAGGACAACAACATGGGATGTGGATTGTTTGTTTTGTTGGATAATGGATAGTATACAGATTTCTTGGGATTTTCCTTGTTGGCTAATATCAGTTTACTGATATTAAAACTGCTGTAACATTTCATATACTAATTAATGCTTTGGTCTAAATAACAAAGACATACTCTAATTTTCTTATCACTAAA
Source organism: Erythroxylum suave (assembly GCA_027563595.1). NCBI lineage: Eukaryota > Viridiplantae > Streptophyta > Magnoliopsida > Malpighiales > Erythroxylaceae > Erythroxylum > Erythroxylum suave. The sequence goes on along the minus strand of JAOSBN010000005.1, from coordinate 5,977,143 downwards.
TCAAAGTTGAGCTTCACGTGTGTAAAAGAAAAAAAAAAACACAAGAGAAAGCGGTTGTCTACTTGTGAGTTTCATTACAAGGCTCCACCGCTAAGCTAACGTACCCAGTATAAAAGTAGTCACGTTATAAGTCTAATCACAATTTTAACATAAATGATACTTAGATGACAATGACACTGGACCAATTTTTTAAATTTAAAAATATATAATAATTTATTTTTAATTAAACTTAAAGCCTACCCGTAACTTAATTCTTTTCTTAAGTAAAAAAATATTATTTTATTTAAAATAATTGAATTTTGAATTTAAAAAATTAAATTTAAGCCAGCAGGCTAATAATTGTCGCTCGAACAAATCTAAGTGCGTAAAGGTTCGTTAAAAGGTCTTAGTCTTCTTTTTATATTTAAACACTATTCTTACATTTTTTAAAACAACAGTATTTGTTAAAAATATTGATTAATTCTAGTCCATAGTGATTCAAAGTTTTTGACTATATAACCATAGTATAGTGGTCCATGGTAGAATTTTAGAATTTTCTGCTTGCCTTCACGCCTACGCAATCTTGAGTTGTCAAATCTTTTGTTTTAGTCATTCTGTTTTAACTATGGTTCTGTCTGATTTTGGTGGGGCTGGGCGCTGCTGCTAGGATCCATGGGATTGGTTGACTTTGTCACAAAAATACCTGCAAAACAATAAGGCACACCGGGAGTTGACTGTCGGTAGGCCCCTCTGACATTCAAGTTAGTCTTTTTTAAGAGTTTTGATGGCTAGTGAATAAAGAATACTAGGGTTCTCGGAAGTCGTACCTTTTTCATGATGAGGTAATGAATTTATATAGCTAATACCTTCAGGAATTAGGTCAATCATCAAGGGAAGGGTCGATCGGCCCATGTGTCATTCTGAATCTGAGCTTGGGCCTAGCACGACCGACCCAACCATAAGCCCCCTACTCCTTGAGTCTGACCAGGGAGAAGGGTCGAAGGAGTACATACGGATTGTGCAGCTCGTCTGTATGACAGCTCGTGATAGGCCCGATCGGTCGGACATGAATGCTTAATGCGTGATAGCTCGTGCTAGAATCGGTCGGTTGAATGTCGACGCCTAGCACATGAAGGCATTTGGTTTAATCATTACGAACGGCACGTGTCCTTTGACAGGTTTTCAAAATTTGAAACGAGACGTCTTTTTAACTGCTGCGCAGCTGTCATGTTCGATCCTTTCAACTGCTGCGCCGATTGGGGCACTTGATAACCCTAATTCGCACGACTCAGATTTTGCCACGCACCCGACTTTGATTAATACGCCCTTTCAGTTGATCTCGGTGATAACTACTCGAGGTCGACAAATTTTCTTCACTTTCTATTTCGTATATTCGATTCTGCATCATTCTCTTTACTCTCTTTCTTCTTGCAGTCATCGGAATTCACTTTTCACCACCGTCTCCATTCCCAACTTCGATTTCTAAACTAGGTACGTCCTTCTTCCTTTCCTCGTTCTGTAAGTTTCATTTTTAGCAACCATGTCGTCGACTAGCCCTAGAGACGAACTTAGAGTTAGGAACGAAGCTAGCTCCTTTTCTCCTTTTTCGTCGCCTCCTCGCCAGCCTTCGTCACGGGCATCTCCGGGTCTTAGCGAAAAAGTAAGTACGGAGGTGCCGAAAGCCAGCGGAAATGAAGCGTCGGAGGCAAGGGGGAATGAGGAAGTCGGAGTGAGTGCCAGGAAGGATGGGCAAATTGTTGAAAAGCCACCGAGCGACCTTTCGATGATGACCGAAAAGGAACTGACTCGCTCGATCATTAAGAACAACATTCCTTCGTCGTGGGGACCCAAATTGGTTGCCAAGAATGAACGGATCTATAGCACCATGAGAGGCTATTTTGCTGTGACAGAGAGCTTTTTCTCGGTCGGTGGTATGAAGCTTCCATATGCCCCAATCATTGATGAGGTATAGCACGTCTACTAGTTAGGGCCAAGCCAGATTCCCCCAAATGGTTGGAGGTTCATCAACGGTCTGGCTTTGCTGTGCCATCATTTCGGTTGTCCACCATCGAACAGTGTCTTGCGTCATTTTTTAAGAACGAACTAGAGCTCAAGCGTCGGGGTCGGGATACCTCATCTCCAGTATAGGGATGCGAGGTATCGTCCTGTTGGAACAGTAGGATCAATCAAAGCGTGGAAGACGAAGTACTTCTTTGTGAGGCCCTCAGGATCTACCTTTAAATCCCGGCCGTGGAGGTATTCCTTGGCCGAGCAATGGAATGATATTACCGATCTACACCTTACTAGGGAGGAATGGGAAGTGATCGATAGGATTAAGGAGCTCGGTCGGTATTCTTTAGACAGTCTTATTCTGGGATATCGTGGAGGGCATCAGCCGATGCCTTTTTAATTGATCCTCTGCCTCGACTTACCGGGCTAAAGGAGGAGGCTGCTCCTTCTGGTCGATTCCTCGTAATTTAACTACTTATTGTATGCATAAGTACTGGTTTCGATTTCTGACCTGCTTCTGGACGTGGTGCCTTGATGCCGGGTCCCACGGTGAGTGCCATCTGGTTCTGTCTGATTTTGGTGGGGCTGGGCGCTGCTGCTAGGATCCATGAGATTGGTTGACTTTGGCACAAAAATACCTGCAAAACAATAAGGCACACCGGGGGTTGACTGCCGGTAGGCCCCTCCGACGCTCAAGTTAGTCTTTTTTAGGAGTTTTGGTGGCTAGTGAATAAAGAATACTAGGGTTCTCGGAAGTCGTACCTTTTTCATGATGAGGTAATGAATTTATATAGCTAAAATCTATAGGAATTAGGTCAATCATTAAGGGATGAGCCGATCGGCCCATGCGCCATTCTAAGTATGGGCTTAGGCCTAGCACGACCGACCCAATCAAGTATTACCATCTTCTTTTTAACAACATAGAAGTAGAAGTGTCATATAATAATTTCACTTTACTTTCAATAGAAATTTATCCCAAAAATAAGTTAGAAGAAGTCATTTCTAACTAAGGGCATGTTTACTTCCATTTTTACTTTTAGTTTTTAGTTTTTATTTTTAAATTCAATAAAAAATTTATTTGTTTGAGCTTTTAGTTTGAGCTTTTTTTAGTTTTAAAAATTATGAAAATCATAAAATAACTATTTTGTTTTTGTTTTCTGATAACTTGATTTGCCATTAACCAAATATATATTATTTAATTATATAATATATTATTTTAATAAAAATTATTAATTATTTAATTTAATATTATTTAATAAATTAATAAAAATTAATTATTAATAAAATTATTAATAATTTAATTTAATTTATTTTTGTAATTAAATTAAATAATTATTAGAGACGTTGCAATTGGTCAATCACACATGTCGCGAGTTGGCCAATGATCTTTTGAATTTCTAGCATTAAATTTAAAATATTTTCAAAATATATATAATTAAAATAAATTTTAATTTAATAATTAAAATATATTTAAATAAGTATTAATTTTTAAATAAAGTTAAATTTTAAATTATTTATTTTATACAAAAATTATTTAATAAATATTATATAGGTGATTAAAATAAATTTATTTAATTAAAAATAATTTAATTTTAAGTGTTATTTAATATGTAATTATTATTAGTGATAAAAATACAATTATATTAATATTAACAACAAAATAAAATTTTATTTTTATTTAAAAATAAAAACTGAAACTAAATCTAAATCTAATCTATAAGAGAAGTACAGTAATTAACCAAAAGTATGCATAAAAACCCTGCATGAAATTATCAATGCCTTTTATTTACATATTTATATAAGCTGTCGTATAAATATAAGGATAAAATTTAATAAAAAGCGTAATGACTATCGATAATAGGTAATTGGTTTTGGTAACAAAGAATTTGTTCTCAAAAGCCCTACATTTTGATAAATTCTTGTTTTGTTGTTGGTTGATCAACCAATTTTTTAGTTAATTGACCAAAATCAGTTGTATGACCTTATCAAGAAGTTATTCTAGTTATTGGGTTATTGGCTAATTCAACCCAACTAGCTAAAAATTAAAAGCCTTGTGAGTAGTTTTTTGGGTAATCAACTGATTATCCTTTTTTATAATATCAATTTTGCCCAACCTTTTTTGCTCTATTTAAATTGTTTTGTTAAATTTTATTTGGATTGTTATATTTTATATTTTGATGTGTCGTTGTCGTTGTTGTCATCACCATCACCGTCGTCGTCGTCGTCGTCATTATTATTATTATTATTATTATTATTATTGTTGTTGTTGTTGTTGTTGTTATTATTGTTGTTGTTGTTATATGCTTTATGTTTTTTTTATTAAAGTTATAAACTTAATTTTTGTAAAATTAAATGTCTAAAATCTAAATTTCTATAAGAATATTTAACGAAATATTAAGATATATAATATTCATATCCTTATAAATTTTTTTAAAGTCATATTCTCATAATTCATTTTATATATAAACAACTAATACTAAATAGCTAATTTTACTAAACATCAAATGACAAATAACTAATACAATCTGCTAATCAAATTAACTGATATAATCAACTATTAGCTATCAGCAGATACAATAAGCTAATAGTTAATATAATAAGCTAATTACCAAAAAGGACCAAAGCAAAACCCTACTTTAGCAATTCTTTATAATAAGCCTCGCCCATCTTCAGCAGCCCTTGCTCATCTTCAGCCCGCATCAAACCTTCTTCAACCATCTGCTACACTACGGTTTCAATCTCCCACTTAATTTGTGAAGTTTTCTCCTTTCTCCTATCTTTTATTCTTTGTTTCCTCTTCTCTGTACTGTTTTAAGGTTCGAATAACGTATCTATAAACTTTTAAATGGCATTTGCAGAGAACCCAGGACATATGCAACTTCATAGGCACTTTTAAGTGGCGAATGTGCTTAAAGAATCTTTGAAATTGGTCGTCTTTATGACAATGGCTGTTTCTTCGGTTCACTGCACGCGAGCTACTGTACCTTTTCCATCTATAGGACGAGTTTTCCTTTCGAACGACAGATCCCGTAGAGAAATCATCCGAAAAAGTAACAGTCTTGCTGTTTTTGCGTCGAATAAGAAACTGGACAATGATACCAAGGTATATAAATTACTTGTTTCCTTATCACTGCCTATGTTTAAAATCCACGTTTTAATTGCATCATAGTAAATTCGTTTAGTGTCTAAGATTAGACCAGGTATAGTCAGGTGTCTACCGTTCTACATTGGTAGGGATCGTTACATGTCTGGAATATTAAGGAGAGGGAAGGAAATGTGATGGATGAGGCTTCTTATCTTTCTCTTAAAGCCATCCCTTGAAGGTGTCCATCGTTGCCCAATAATATTTGCTTTTTATTGTTATTTGAGCTACATCTGAACACTACACCTCGCTAAGCAGTAGTACACATTTGTGTAATATTGACTTACAGTTTCTTATTCAATGCTGTATTATTGTGTAATTTTCATTTGTTCTGGCTATATGATCAATTGATTGTAAATCTGCATTAGTGTGCGGTACTGTATTACGGTTTGTGAATCCTTATGGCCACTAAAACCCAAATCATATATTTCTCGTTACATTTCTGGCTGAAGAATGTAGAGAGTTAATATGGCAATGGAGTTTACTTATGTTTGTATTTTCCTGAAAAGATTTTCTTTGCTGCTGACTGTTACCAGTTGCATGTTAGTTATTCAGGCTTACATATCGACTATCGTGTAATGGTGTCGGGGGTTAAAGTTTTTCTTTATTGTCTTACTATATGAGATACTCTCAGGAAATAAATGAATTATTCATGAGGTTCAGAAGACCTTGATAAAGAGCAATCCTTTGGGAGGCGTTGTAATATAACAATGATACCATGGATCATAATGTATCACTGTTGCATGAGTCTGTTAAAGCTCAGCATTTTATCAACCCCATATTCTTTTGCTTCTTTATTTTGTTTTTAAAATAACCTTATATGTGCAACTCGCAATTAAAATTTGAACACCTTAAGTTGGTACGTCCATAGATGTGAACTAATTATTCAACACTTCGTTTTCAGATTGTGACATTGTTAGATAGTATTAAATGGGATGAGAAAGGCTTGGCAGTTGCTATTGCTCAAAATGTTGACACAGGGGCCATATTAATGCAAGGATTTGTGAACAGGGATGCACTGGCTATGACAGTTTCCTCTAAGAAGGCAACATTTTACAGTCGTTCTCGCTCAACCTTGTGGACAAAGGGAGAAACCTCCAAGAATTTCATCAATGTTCAGGACATTTACCTTGATTGTGACCGTGATTCTGTATGTTCTTGATTAGACTATAATCATTCATACGTATGGCTTTCCTCTGTGCAGTTTTGAACTCATACGAACAAGTTCTATTTTAGATAATTTACCTTGGGAAGCCTGATGGACCCACTTGCCATACAGGATCTGAGACTTGCTATTATACTTCAGTTTTTGATCTTCTAGAGGATAAACGGGTCAGTGATTGAAAATTTTTCAGGAGGTTATTTACCATGGGTTGTCCTGGCCGACATATATTTGACTTAAAATGAATGTTTTATGTTTTACAGGATGCGTTGAACAAGCTGGCACTAACAACTTTGTATTCTTTAGAATCCACAATTTGGCAACGGAAAGCAGAACTAGCAAATCCTGAAATGGGAAAGGCCTCGTGGACAAAAAGATTGTTGCATGACAAGAGTTTACTTTGTTCAAAAATCCGGTACTTTCTCATGTTTGCTAGATGTGATGTGCATTACACTTGAGTATGTTTATCATGTTTTGAGGCTTTATCTTTACTATTGCTTGCAGGGAAGAGGCAGATGAATTGTGTCGAACTCTAGAAGAAGATGAGGATAAAACACGCACTGCTTCTGAGATGGGAGATCTACTCTATCATTGCATGGTGCTGCTTGCTCACCAAAGCGTAAAACTTGAAGCTGTGTTGGATGATCTTAGGCGCAGATTTAGTCAGTCGGGCATCGAGGAAAAGAGAAGTCGCAAGCAACAAAGCTAAAGATGAACTGCATATTATCATCTTTGTAATCTAATCGGTGTGAATGTTGAATAGCAGCCCCTGAAAAGAAATTTTTGTTAAATTTTAGCTGTTCAAGTTTTGGCCTGCCCCACTTAGATGAGTGTTTTGATCGTGTGGAATTTGATGGAAACATTTGACACTTTTAACTAAGTTTTTGTATTTTATTTACCCCCAGGACTGAAGACAACGCAAGGGCCTATAAATTACGGACGTCTCACATGCTGGACAAGTGATTTTATGTTTTGATAACATTGCAAGTCTTGTGTTGAAAATTTCTACAACATAATGTTAAATCAAGAAGATTTCACTTTTATTGATTTTGATAAAAATCAAATAATAATAATAATAAAAGTGTGAATTGTTTTGATGAATTTGTTAAGTACATAGATAAATGTAAGTGGCACAAATTATAAAATCAAGACGATACTTAAGTAAAAGTTGAATAAGACAAAATGTCTAAGATGGATCAGACTAAGTGATTAAATCTAAAGATATTAGACGAAGCATACAAATCTAAACAAGACAAAGTGATTGGAGAATGTACTAGAACGTCATTAATAACAGACTTTAGAAGATTTTACAAGTAGATTTCTCAAGAAGATCGTTGGAGACTTAGATTATAAATATCAGTCTTAGTCATAAATACAACATATACACACGACAAAAAGAGGAGAGCTCTGAATATACAAACATACTTAAAGAAATTCTGTGTTCAAGTACTTATGCTGTGAAAAACATTTTGAAAGAAAAGAAAGAAAGAAAGATAGCAAAAACATCGGTAATGTGAGTGTGAAAGCTCAAAATAATATCTTTTCGAGTGAAAGGAAGGCTAGAACCTGAAGAGGCTAAGAAAGTAGATAAAAAATACTTTGTGAAAGGGATTTAAAGAGGCTCTGCAAGTGTAAAAATAATAATTGTAACGTTGAAGGAGATAGTGAAATCTTAGAAAAACTCTGAAAACTAGACGTATCCCAAAGTTAAGGGTGAACCAGTATAAATTGTGATGTCATATTCTCTAACCCTTATCTCTTTAATTTTCTTGTTGTTAGAAGAATTGATATTAATTTCCGCTATTGCATTACTCATCAAATTAAATGCGTTGTTCTGTAATCGTCTGAATTTGTCAAGAAAATCAAGAAGATTTTAAAGATTAATATCTTAGACGATTTACCACAATTCAACTCCCTTCTTGTGTATTTTACATATTATACGTAATTTCTATATTAACAAGTGATTTACTTCAATTGATATCAGAGCGAGTTTCCAAAAAACACTGTTACAAAGTAAAGACAAAGATCTATGGCTGAATCACATGTTTTTATAGCATAAGGTGCCTCAGTCACAAGACCCGCTGCATTCAATGGTGAAGACTATCATTATTGGAAGGACAGGATGCAGTTCTTCATAGAATTCACACACATTGATCTTTGGGATATCATTAAAAATGGTCCATATATCCCAACAGACAACAAAGGGAAAAACATCTCTTGTGACTAGTGGTCGGTTGATCAGAAAGCTCGCTTTCAATTAAACTCAAAGGCCAAGTTCTTTTTAAGTTATGCTCTAAGCAGAAGTGAATATGATAAGGTTTATAGATGTGAATCTGCAAAGGAAATGTGGGACATATTAGTCATTGCACATGAAGGCACAAACCAGGTGAAAGAATCCAAGATTGGTATTTTTGTTCATCAGTATGAGTTGTTTAAGATGAAAGATGATGAGACTATTGATAAGATGTTTAGACGATTCCTAATAATTATTAATGGACTTAAAGCTCTGGGAAAAATCTACGACAGTCAAGATCATGTCAAAAAGATTCTCAGAAGTCTTCCAAAAAGATGGAGACTCAAAGTAACAACAATACAAGAGGTCAAGGATTTAAGCAAGCTAAAGCCAGACGAATTCCTTGGATTACTGAAAATCCATGAAGTAGAGCTTGATGCAGAAGATAAACCTAGAAGGGATAAATCTATTATATTGAAGGCTAGTCAGAAGAATCAGAAGATGCAAAAAAATAGAAGTACATCTTCAAAAGCATTAAAGATTGAAGAAA
>JAOSBN010000005.1:5942418-5964744 GCA_027563595.1 Erythroxylum suave | reverse complement strand
TTTTCATGATGAGGTAATGAATTTATATAGCTAATACCTTCAGGAATTAGGTCAATCATCAAGGGATGGGTCGATCGACCCATGCGCCGTTCTGAGTCTGGGCTTGGGCCTAGCACGATCGTCCCAACAAAACTCTATTCTATTAAATCTCATCCATATATTTATATAAAATCTACATAAATTTATCGTTGAGATTTAATAAAATATAATAAAAATATTATAACTGAAATAAGAGATCTGGTCCTTAAATTTATATTCTTACAAGGTTTCTTCAAGATATTAAAATATAATACTATGTTTAATGTGAGAGTGAGCTTCGAGAAACTAAATTTTGCATCATTTGATCATCCTTGAATGAATCTCCCCTTCAGGCCCACCTTTTTTTTCTCGTCATCGTCACAGGAAATCATGTGCTGCAATCGTTTGCTCCTGCTCCTACGTCACTTTATATCGCCACTAGTTCTATGGTTCTTCTATCTTCATCCAAAGTTTTATGCATGCCTATAACTCATTGCCCTTCTGTTTGGGTGAATCGATTATAAGTAAATTAGTAAATCTTGAAGAGCTTAAAGTTAAAGATTAAAAATAAAAATGTTATAAAAAAATCAGAGACCGCATGAATTGAACATTAATTGGCCGTTTCGAAATCTTGGAATAGAATTCATTATTAAATTGAATTTAATTACATTAATAAGATTGAGTTGAATTCAATTTATACTGTTTGGAACAAACAAAGTAATATTATAATTAAATTTAATTACACTATTTGGAGCATAATTAAAATGAATTCAATTATTTCATATAGCATTTTATACTCTTAACTAAAAGATAATTTTATTAAATAATCAACATTCAGGGAGCATTTGGTTTATATAAGGGAATGAGAATGAGAATGAATATAAGGAGGAATGAGAATGAATATAATCATTTTAATTATGATGGTTGGTTAGGATGAAGGAATGATTATCATTACCATTGATAGTGGTTGGTTTGTAAAAAATACTGTAATTAATTAATTACAAAATGAATTATATTTTAATTAATAAATGAATTATATTTTAATTAATTACAATATTTTAATTAATGAATGAATTATATTTTAATTAATTATATTGCAATTAATTAATTAATTATAATATTTTAATTAATGAATAGTTATATTTTAATTAAATAATAATAATAATATTTTAATTAATTATATTGTAATTAATTAATTAATTAATATCAATATTTTAATTAATGAATAATAAGATTTTAATTAATGAATAGTTATATTTTAATTAATAATAATATTTTGATTAAATATAATGTAATTAAGTAAGTAATAATAATAAATTAATTAATTATATTGTAATTAATTAATTAATTACAATATTTTAATTAATAATAATAATATTTTAATTAATGAACAGTTATATTTTAAATAAATATAATATTTTAATTAAATATAATGTAACTTAATTAAATAATAATAATATTTTAATTAATTAGATTATAATTAATTAATTAATTAATTACAATATTTCAATTAATTAATAATTATATTTTAGTTATTTAATTAATTAGCTAAAATATTTTAATAATTATAATCTAATTAATTATTTAATTGATTTCACCATAAATTTGATTATTGAAATTAAAGCTTTACTTATGAAATTATTTGGCTCATAATTATACCTTTTATCTATCCTTTATATATAAAAAATTAAAAACATACCAATCACTCTCATTCATCTCTTCCAATCCTCTAGATTATGAGAGGAATGAAGGATTGCCCAAAACCAAGGAATGAAACTCTTAAGTCTTTAATGATAAGTTCATACCAAACATCAATTTTCATTTCATACCTATATCCCTTTTTTTATACCCCCCAAACAAGCACCCTCTCACACTTATATAGAGCAAGTTACAAACATTAATTTCATTATAAGTAATATCATTAAAAACGTTCATTATTAAAATGAAAAAAAATTGATTGAAAAAAAAACGTTCATTATAAGTAATATCATACGAATTTTTTTCTATTTAATAGTTCATTTCATTAAATTTTTAGGTTCCTTGTTTTTTTAATTCCTTATTTATAGATATAATTAAAAAATACTAATACAAATCATTCAATTTAAAATAATTAATGAATTACATATTTCCAATCATATTATACTGCAGGGGTACTTTGGATATTGATACTGTTTTCTATATTCTGTCAACTGCAACCAAACACATTTCTGTCATCGAGACACACAGTTTTATATGTTTTATCCATTACAATCAAATATCTCACTGTCTCCAATTTTTGTTCTATTCTTTTTCTAAATTTTTATTTCGTTCTATTTCAGTAAATGGATCAGAGTAAGCATACGAAGCATAGGGGTCTTCTGTCATCATCCAAAGTTTTATGCATGCCTATAACTCATTGCACTTCTATTCGTGTGAATCGATTATAAGTAAATTAGTCAATCTTGAAGAGCTTAAAGTTAAAGATTAAAAAATAAAAATGTTATAAAAAAAATCATACAAGAATTGAACTTGAAGAAAATGTAACTAAATAGGTTATTGTAAGTGGATCAATACTCTTATCCCTTAATCAGAGGTCTCGAGTTCGAGCCTTGAGAATGAAGAAATTTGCACTTTATCCCTAACGGGTTGACCAGGTGCGAGGGACGATTAGTCTGAATATGGATGACTTAAAGGCACCTTGTCATAATTGAAACCTCCCTAAAATACCTTGTAGGAAAAAAAACTTTAAGAAAATGTGGAAAAGTGGTTGAAAAGTGAAAAGGTAAATAACCTTTAGTGAAACCTTTTTAGGCACCCAACTCGGAGCAGAGGCTTGATTAAAGAAGATACTCTGCAAGCTACGCAACGCAGAATATAGAGCCAAGAGGTTACGTGCTGCTAGTATTTCTTTGCATTAGTCTGGAAACTTCAAAAACAATCACCCCCCAACATATTGATTTTCTTTTCCATTTACTAATGGGAATTCTAAACTTCAAAAACAATCACCATCTCCTTCCCCGCCATCATCATCTATCAGTTGCGTTGCCCAACTTGTTTGTGGATTTCGCATACTTAATTTTAACGTGTATGCATTCTGGTCGAGTTGCATCAACTTGTATATTTGCCCACCAACTCAATGAAATAGAGTTTTCGTTTAACTGCTAGGGTTGTTTGTGGATGTTGGGAATTGTAGAAAACAAAACCCTGAGAATCATAACATGTTCCCTCCCCCCTCCCCCTCCTAAGAAAAGCAAAATTGAATTGGTCTTTGTGAAGAAGAAGCCATTGTTGTGAAATTAAAGAATTGCAAAAAATGAAGACGATGAAGAAGTACTTAAGATAATAAAAATGAAGAAGCACAAGCAGAGATAAAGAAGAACCGAAGAAAACAAATTTGAAGAAGCAGAAGCAGAGACGAGAGAAGAAGCACCGAAGAAACTCTTCGGTAGTGTTTATAAAGGGGCTACAAAAGACCACCCCGCCATGGGTAATGGCGGGGTGGTAGCCACGTCCTCCCAAATTGGCGGGGTGTCCTACGTCCGGTCACTCATGTTAATTCTCCCCCCATTTTACGGATCAAAAATTAATTTTATCACAGATTAACAATTTAGCCCTACTAGTTCGATCGTTTGGGTGTGGTTATGTTTGCCTAGGCCGAGACAAATAACAAAATATAAAAATTTTATGTTTAGGAGTGTTTAGTTATTGGTATTGCTCATTTTGTTTCATCTTCAGTTTATAAAAATATAATTTTTTTGTTTCTTCAAAAAATGTGACAATTTTCTTGTGTTTGTTACAAAAACAAAATAAACGGATTATTGGACAAAAATACTTCCATATTATTACTAATATTTCACATATGTCCAAATATATAAATAGCAAAAAAATGCATTCTTAATAAAATATAAGGTTTGAATGTATCTTTAACCTATTATGTAATTAATTCCATGAATGTTTAGATATTTTATTAAATTATTATGTACTATAATTTCTAACTTGTAGGTTTTTTTAATTCAATAACTCAATTCATTAAATTTTTAGGTTTCTCATTTCATTAAATATTTAAGTTCCTCATTTTATTTTATTATAATTAAAAAAAACAAATACAATTAAAAAATATTGATACAATTATAAAAATTATTTATGCAATTCATTTTATTGTTAACTTTTACGATTTTTTTGCTATTCAATAGCTCATTTCGTTAAATTTTCAAGTTCTTTATTTTTTTAATTCCTTATTTATAGATATAATTAAAGAATACTAATACAAATCATTCGATTTAAAATAATTAACGCATTACATATTTCCAATTATATTATACTACAGGGGTACTTTGGTTATTGATACTGTTTTCTATGTTCTGTCAACGACAATCAAACACATTTCTATCTTCGAGACATACAGTTTTATTTGTGTTTGTCTATTACAATAAAACACCTTACTGTCTCCAAAATTTTGTTTCCTTCCATCTTAATATATAGATCACGGTAACCATAAAAAAAAAACATAAGCGTCTTCTGTCTTCATCCAAAGTTTTATGCATGCCTATAACTCGTTGCACTTCTATTCGTGTGAATCGATTATAAGTAAATTAGTCAATCTTGAAGAGCTTAAAGTTAAAGATTAAAAATAAAAATGTTATAAAAAAAATCAGAGTCCACACAGGAATTGAACTTTAAGAAAATGTAAAAGAGTGGTTGAAAAGTGAAAAGGCAAACAACCTTTGGTGAAACCTTTTCAGGCACCCAACTCGGAGCAGAGGCTTGATTAAAGAAGATACTCTGCAAGCTACGCAACGCAGAATATAAAGCCAAGAGTTTACGTGCTAGTTGTATTTCTTTGCATTAGTCTGGAAACTTCAAAAGCAATCACACCCCGACACATTGAGTTTCTTTTCCATATATTAATGGGAATTCTAAGCAACTGTTTGAGCCAAATATCCGTATGTTTATTTTTATTTTTTACTTTGATCATACTAAATACCGTTTAGTTAGTTAAATCCATGCCACCACCATGTTTTGATCATTCAGTAGATTGGATTATGCAGAAAATAAATGCTGCATGGTGATCAGCTATTGCATTTAAAGGTTCTTCTTCCTGTCAACAATGGCACGTAAAACAAGATACACCCACCAAGTACCCCTTCAATTCTTTAACTAGGTAAGGTAAGGCAAAGTTGCCTCCAAGAGCAGCAATTAACACTATCCATTTCTATTGAAACTCGAAAACATTAGCTGGCCTTTCTCAGTTTTAACTTTTAATGCTTATCTCTAGCCTTCTATTTTTTGAAGTTTGCCATAGTCGATGGAACAAAGGCAGCTATCGAAAGGAACCAAACATGGTGATCACTGTTCTTTTAGCTCTGCTTGTTATCACCGCTACACTCACAGAAGCTACGCAGCCTCAACATAACCAACAGAAACACATAATATTCCGAGAAGAAAGAAGAAGCAGAAACAGTAGTGGTAACAGAGGCAGTAGAAGAAGCAGAGGTGGTGGTGGTAGGAATGGAGGAAGAGGAGGATCGCCGTCGTCGTCCTCCAACTGTGACCCTTTATTTAGTTTCCTATTTGGAACATGTGGCCAATGGCCTTTTCCTACTACACCTTCTCCGGACAACCCCTTTCTGCCCTCACCGAGACCCTCTCCTCGCCAGAGACCCCCACCACTGCCACCTTCTTCTCCTCCTCCACTTTTCTCATCTCCACCTCCAATCATCCTGCCATCTCCTCCACCTTTTATTGTTCCATCGCCACCACCTTTAGTTGCCTCGCCACCTCCATCATCATCCTCTCCTTCCCCGCCATCACCATCTCCGTCCCCGCCACCACCACCTTCTCCATCCCCGCCTCCGCCTCCCTCTCCGTCCCCCCCGCCACCTCCTCCATTGGTTCCTTCGCCTCCACCACCTTCATCACCTTCTTTTCCACCTCCTGACCTGCCAATTATATTCCCATCACCACCACTAGTGCCTTCACCACCCCCGCCTGAATTACCATCATCACCAATCATTCCATGGCTAACACCTCCTGATGCATTCACACAGTCACCACCTCCTGTTCCAGTGTTTTCCCCACCAGTTGATGAATTTACACCAGCACCTACGTTTTTTGATCCTCCACCTGGTGATCAGTCCACTACACCAATACCATTTTTCGATACACCACCTGATGATCAGTTCGCTACACCAATACCATTTTTCCCTCCATCATCACCACCACCACCAGAGCAAGTTTTGCCGCCATTTCTACCAATTGGACAAACACCGCCGGAGCAAGATTTGCCGCCGGCTGAGGGATTTCCATCGATACCCTTTGTCCCAATACTGCCTCCAACACCTGACCCTCCACGATTGCCACCACAAGAGCCGTTTATATTTACACCACCTGCAGGGTCAATCCCTGCAGTACCTGACGTTTTTCTTGCGCCTCCTCTGGTGCCGGAGCAGTCAGAAAATCAGGAAGTGCTGCTGCCATTTTCATATGCTCCACCTACATCATCAGATGTGTTCGATGAGCCTGTGACACCACCAAGTATAGAATTGCCTCCACTTTAGCTTCTACTACAACCGTATACCCTGCTGATGATCGAATCCCCTAAAATTAGTTATATATCATAATCTGTCGACGGATAAGCAGAAGACAGGTTGGTTTGCCTCGGGTGTCGATATGCTTTTGTCTTTTCTGAAATTAAGTTGTTGAATACGTTTGGTTTGTGAGCATGTTTTGATCAGTCAACTGTTGAACAATGTCTGTGGTATATTCCTCCTATAATTTTCTTTGTGAACAGTACCAGTGCATGCGTTATTTGGTTCATTTCAAAATTTATATTTTAAAAGAAAAACAAGAAGGAAAGAAGAGACCAATCATGCTGCGTTTCAAAAAAAGGAGTAAAAGGTATATTGTGGGCTGAGATTTGCTTTCTGAGTGGTTTTTTTGTTCTCTGGTTCTGTCATCGGACGAACCCCAGGAGGGAAAGTTTCGTCCCCCCCGAAAGACCCTAATTTCAAATAAAGCCGTTACGATGCGGATACGCATCAAAAACTTCCCAAAGCCAAAAATTTCCGTTCATTCTCCTTCTTTTGAACACTAACGTTCCACAGATTCCTTCGCTTGCTCTGGCCATTCAAACACCAAATGGAGCAAGGTAACAACAACAACAAGCCTGCGCACTTACCAGAAGAATGCTGGGAACTGATCTTCAAATCCCTAGACCACCATCGCCACTTAGAATCCCTCTCTTTAGTCTCCACTCGATTCCTCTCCATCACCAATCTCCTCCGCCACACTCTCACCGTCTCCTCTCTCTCGGCCCCCTTTCTACACCGTATAATACCCAGATTCCCGAATCTCACCCACATCAAAGTGTGCGACTTTTACGGAGACCTTGATTCTGTTCTCGACGTAATCTCTCTATATGAATTAGATATTGAATCCCTCGACATTTCCGGCCAATCCCACTTCCCTTTGGTCGGTCTGCGAAGGTTGGGATCGAAAGTGAGGAATTTGAAGAGACTTAACTGTTCAAAGATGGGCTCTTTGCGAGATAGTGATCTTTTGGAAATTGGGTCGTTGTTTCCGATGCTTGAGGAGCTCGATATCGGTTTTCCGATGTATAATTCGCGTTTTAACCCAACTGGGCCTTTGAGTTTCGAGCGATTTGCTGGAGTTGTGACCGATGAGGGGATGCTTGATTTGTCCTCGAAGATCAAGAACTTGCGTAAGATTGATGTTTCTGGTAATCATTTTATTACAGATAGGTCGCTGCTTGCGTTGTCTTTGAACTGTGGGTTACTTAGTGAAGTAGTGATACGTGACTGTGATTTTATATCTCAGAATGGGATTGGTATGGCCATGCGAAGTATATCTGGGTTGAGTTCAATTTCGTTGGATGGAATTGGAATCCCTTCTATTGATTCGTGTTTTGAAGCATCGTTTGCTTATGCAAAATGTTTGAGTGAGCTTGATCTCTCAAATTCGATTATCTCTGATGAATTACTTGGTTTAGTTGCAGAATCCTGTCTTCCACTCAACAAGCTGACTATCTCCCATTGTTATGATTTCTCGTTTGTTGGAGTCTCTTGTTTGCTGCACAAGTATCAGTCACTTGGATACTTGGATCTTGAAGGGGCTAATTTCCTTACAGACGAGTCTGTTATTGAGCTATCCAATTATCTTTCTAACTTAAGCTTTATTAACCTCAGTTTGTGTTCTAGACTAACAAGCTCGACCTTCTTTACACTTATGGGAAACTGTCATTCATTGGAAGATCTCAGATTAGAGAGGACTAATCTTGGTGTTGAACATATAGTGAAATATTCGATCAATCGTCGAGTTAAGTCTCTAAGCTTGACAGGGAATAATAACTTGAGTGATGAATGCATAAAAGATATTGCCTTGTCTTGCCCTGGATTAGAAGTGCTAAAGATCAGTTGTTGTCCTTCCATCACAGAAGAAGGGATCAAAGAAGTTATGAGAAACTGCAGGGAAATCATTCATTTGGAGATGAACAAATGTCTGGGGATAAAGAATACTGATTTAAACTTTGAACTTCCTAAATTGGAGATATTGCAAGCACAAGGACCAGGAATGAACGATGAAGCATTGGCAGTGATTTCAAAAAATTGTCCTGGATTGTTGCAACTAGACCTGGAAGGTTGCCTGAATGTGACAACAAAAGGAGTGACCCAACTGGTGCAAAACTGTAGGAGATTAAGGGACCTAAGTTTGAAATGTTGTGATAATGTGAAAGTTGATATTATATATTTCTTGGTGTCCTCAAGGCCGTCACTGAGAAAAATAGTCCCCCCACGTGGATTTTCTCCATCTCATAACCAAGTAACATTCTTCTTGCGACATGGATGTTTACTTTGCCAAGGGTAGCTTCTGGAGCACTTCGGAATTTATTTGGCTGAACTGTAAAGAGTTATTATTTTCTTGGATTAAATTCTTTATGATGTTCAATTGTACTATCTTGAATTGATACTATCCTGAAGCTTTTTCCTTTTGGTTTTCAATTTCATTTTTCCTGAGTTTGTTTGATCAAGTGCACAGAATCTTTATGGTGTCCACGTCGGCCTCAAACATTTTCCTTTAATTTTTATCTTTTCTTGCACATTTTGCAGACTAGGCTAATTGAAATATGTGCAGGAAGGGCCTACAGGTTTTTGACGTAATCATTAAATATCTAAGCAGCCTTATGAGTTATCCTGTAGAAACCCATGGTTATGTCAGCTTTTCAATAGATTTCTGTCTATTATCTTGACAGTAAACTCCTGCATTTATCATACTTTCTGCCAAGGCTTTTGGTGACTGGAGTTTTAGCCAAGTGATTAAGCTGTTTCTGGAGAACATATTCTTTCAGAATCATGAAATCCCTGATACTTTTCAGCCAAGGTGACTGCTGTGGAAGCAAGGGTAAGCACATATCTCCCTTTTCCTTGTTTAGTGTTTCGAGCTTGTTACTAGTTGGCATTAATCATAAGATCATCATCATAAATTGGATAACAGTTATGCCCGCAGTAGCAATATCGATCATCTTCATCGGCATTGTTCTCGAGCTTAATCTTTAAAAGGTCACTTCAGTGTGGACTCATTCTTCTCATGTTATGATGCAAGTAACCAATTGTAATCTGGTTTTGGTTATATGACAACAAGGTGTAGTCAACTGTTTATCTTGGATTCTTTGCTCTCTTGTTTAATGAGTCCGGACTCTCTGTCCAATTTTATAGTGTCTTATTTTGTCTATTGAATCTCAGCCATTTATTTATGTGAGCCTTGCGTGGGTCCTGCATGAAAAATATGAGACCTGCATTTATGAATGGTTGAGATTCATTGGACAGAATAAGACACCATAAAAATTGGTAAGAGAATCCTGATTCTTATCTAATGGAAGTATGGAACTGAATCTCCATTCATTTCGGAACCTTTTCTCTATCCGAACGTCGCCAGAGTTGCTAATACAAAGCTAAAGCACTTAGGTATCTCAGTTATAAAAAGGATGTGTACTACGTGGTACATTGTTCAGTTATCAGAATGGACTCTCTACATCATTATCTAAAGGAGAACAACTAGATAGGTAAACCAGTAGCAGGATTCTCATAAGCCACGATGATATATCCTGTCATGTCTGTTTCCCGTAAAATTCAGGTTGCACATACCTGTTTGACTCAGAAGAAGAAATTGTTAATGCTTCGCAGTCGTGATTGACTTCCATCAACTGAATTCGAATAAAAGGCGAGGACTTAAAACATTAAATAGGGCCAATTGTTCACTAGATTGATCTTTGACTGGAATAGAGGTTATGGACAGAAATTGTGAAGGAGATACCGTTCCAAGAAGACTTCTGACTAACGCAGTCCATTCTTCATTTTCATATTTAACCACCTGTACCGGCGTCTTGGGTTGGTTGGTATGGCTTGTGGACTTCCAATTTCTTGACTGGCCCGGACAAAAAATTTCAAAGTATAGCTAAAGCACCATAAAAGAATAAGTAAAAAAAAACAGAAGAAGGACGTATTTGAATTAAAATAACCATATTCTCTTATTTAATTATAAATTTAATCGGTTAAATTAAAGTTAATTTGATTTATTTAACATCCTTAAAAGTAAGGGTGGTCGGGTTGGTAAAGTGGCAAGATATAAGGTTAAAAGGTCCTGTATTCGAATATTTCTTTATTTAGGACATTTTCAACCCACCTCCAAAATGGAAGAAAAAAATCACTCCAACCTACTTCCATTTTCTCCTCCATTTTGAAGGAATGTTAAAGTGTTCTTCCAAATTTGGAGGGGCACTGCCTATGTTGCTATTCACCTTTTTTTCATTTTTTTTTTGTCTTTTTTTATTATTTTATTATTTATTTTTATTTTGTGATTTAAACAATATTTCAATATTTTCATTATAAATTTATTTCAATAATTATAACTTTATAATAATTTTAAGGATTAATTTCATATTTATAAAATTTTTCATTATATATTTAGTATTATCTCATATATTTAGCAATATATCTTATATATTATTTCATTTAATATTATCAAATAACAAACTATAGTTTAATTGAAATTTTATTATTTATTATTTATTAACATAAAAATATAACAATAATAATAATATTGTGAATAAAAATATACACACACAAAAATGTTAGGTTAATTTTATAAAATAATTTTAATAATCATTAATGAAAAGTATAAAAGAATATGCTGAGAATATTCCTTTTTAGTCTAAAAAATAAAGTTGTGGATTGAAGTGAAAAACACTTTAACATCTCTAAAAAAGAGAAAAATTTACTCTATTTTGGAGGAATGGGTTGGAGATGACCTTACACTCTCTCAATCAAGTTTGTAATGCAGGACTTATCTAGTATGAAGTACTCGGTTGTCATGATTTGCAGGCTATTATATCAATCTGAAAGTTTCTCTAGTTTGCATCCAAATAATAGCAGATACGAATTCCTCGATTTTAAAAAAATAAATTAATAAATTCAAATTTGTAATGAACTTATTATTTAATTATAATATATTAATTTGTTAAATGAGATTATTTATTTAAAAATATTAGATCAGATCTATTAAATTCTAAAGATAACATGGTCCCCCGTTCTTGATGTCCAGCTTCGGCCCTGTCGACCTCCATCTTAGTCAAACTTAACGTGCATTGAATAGTGAAAATAGCGCCAAAATAAAGAAGATTTTTAGTGCAGATTCTTTGTCCTCTCTAGAAGCCCGCCTTTACAACGTCGCCTGACATCAGTATCTGCTTCATTTTCCAAGTTTCTACTGGTACTAGTGCTTAGGCTCTCCATCTTT
This sequence comes from Erythroxylum suave, assembly GCA_027563595.1. Lineage (NCBI taxonomy): Eukaryota > Viridiplantae > Streptophyta > Magnoliopsida > Malpighiales > Erythroxylaceae > Erythroxylum > Erythroxylum suave. The sequence continues at coordinate 5,952,936 of JAOSBN010000005.1, read as the reverse complement.
TCTATTCCCAAAGTCCTCCTGGCGAATTTGGTTGCTTCTTGTGGATATTTGTTTTGATTAAGTACAAATTACGAAATTTCAGGGAAAAAAACGAAAGCCCCCTTTTGACCAACTCCTGGAACAACGATTGCTTGTTCTATTTTGATTCCGAAGTAATGAGGAAATTTAAGGAAAACATCAGAGGGATAGGGTAATTACAATTTTCATTTTTGTTTGGAAGCCGAATATTCAATTAGTCAAGATTGCAATCCACCTTGTGAGACACAAACAGGACGATGACTTTTAACTTTTTGAACTGCGGATCTAGAAACCATAGACAAAATAAGCCTCTAATGCATCCCCATGTAAAAGTCTAGGGAAAGGGTATTAGTCTGCATTCATACGCACTGAACGAGAAAATTAAATGAACTACCACGTAATCTTCGTCCCTCATTTCCTACACGCATGCTGCATGTCCCTTGAAATAATTAACTCACACCTCACCACTTCTAGAGGTTTACCATTTGTTATTTATCAAGCTTCGATTTATACATTCAGGAAAAACAAAAGTCAGGAATGCTGACTTTAATCCTTTATTCCAATTAAACAGGTTCTTTCCTTCTAACTTGCGACTTAGCGGGATTACAATGGCAAGTTTTACATGTCGTTTGAAAACTTTTGAATTGAATTCATTAACGAATTGGATTTAATTACATTAATGAGATTGAATTGAATTCAATTTACACTGTTTGAAACAAACTTAGCAATATTAAAATTGAATTCAATTACACTGCTTGAAACATAATCAAAATGAATTCAATTGTTTCATATGATATTTTTACTTTTGACTAAAAAATAATCTTATTAAATAATAAAAATTCACACTTACATAAAACAAGTTATAAACATCAATTTCATTATAAATGATATCATCAAAAAAGTTCATCATTAAAATAAAAAGAAAAATTCAAGAAATGCAAACAAAAATGTAAACAGAACGGGAAAATGAGAAAAGAAGTTAAATTGAATGGTGGATCGAAACGAGAATGATGATCATAGATTAAAAAAAAAGATAAAGGAAAAGATACCCATGAACAAGGAAAAAGGAAAATCTAGATATATTAGAAGGTGCTAATTCAAGGTAGAGAAGGTGTTACTGTTTCGTTTCTTAGTGGGAGGGGCTGCTTGAGATGAAGAGATATATGGTAAGGTTTTTGTTTTTAGATGGGTATTATTGGAAAGATATTTTCAAAGTTAAAAAAAAAGCATTAAAATTCTAAAATGTAATTCAATTCACATGTTTTTTCACGTGAATTCAAATTTTAAAGAGTGACGAGCTTCAATTACATGCATAAATTGAACTCATCAATTTTTTCTATTTCCAAACAAAATTCAATACTATAATTAAATTTAATTCATACCATTCCAAATATTCAGAGTAAATTTCAGTGCATAAAAATTTTCAATGTACAACTTGAATTCACGACCTTCTGGTTCCAAAAAAAAATTTTTACCATTAGAGTATTAGATTAAAAGGTGAATTTTGAGAATAGAGTAAGTTTTAAAAATATAATAAAATAAAGTGTCAACGGTATACAAGTTTAGTTTATGCCATTATTGATTTTGTGAGGTCTAGGCAATAAATAAGTCTACAGAAGACCTTTGAATTGATCCAAGACATTGGAAACGGGCACAATTGGCCGCTACTTGAGTGTTGAATTTTGGCTAGACTTTGTGGCCAGCCAATCATTTGTTTATTGAAGAGAAGGATAAAAGAATATGGGATTTTAATCATTCCAACTTTGCGTCTTTTTTTTTTCCCTAATGCTTTATGTTTTTTTTTCTCCTTAATCACATGCCTTAACCCAAATAATTATTACCTAAACCATTTTTTAGGTTGTTGGACCCTCTACGTCAAACCTAATTCTTTGTTTGATATCGCCGCACTAAGTAATAGTTTAAACAAATCAATCAAACACATGTAGAATTTTATAAAGTTTGAGGAAGCTGTTAGGAAGGAGGATCGGAAGATTAGTCAATAATACGAATTAAAAACAAACCCTTTACCACTAATTAAATTCTCATTTGTTAATTTTGTAACATCAATAGCATATAATTTATAAATTACTTTTCGTACACTTAAGAATATATCAAAATACGTTTATAATAGATATTTAACACAAAAAGACACTCTTTCCTTTCATTTTCAAGCTCAAGTTCAAGTATTATCTATGTTCATCTGTCTTGATGAGCATGACATTCATGGTTATCTAACTAATACGATCATGATGTGAGCTGACAATTCTTGATAAACTGACTAGAACTTACAAAAGAAAGGACAAACTGATATAATTATTATTATTATTTTTGTAACGTTTCAGGTGAGTTAGAACATATCTATTTGTTTTATGTAAGCAAGAGTCAAAGAAAGCCAGCATTTTTTTTTTCCTTTTTGGGTCATGTTCATGTGGCAAAGGTGGTGTCCTCAGATTCCAGATAACGTGGAGACTGTATTGTTAAATTTTCAAAACAACTGTTGTAATGCCATCTTGGTCAAATAATGCAACAGAAAAATAAAAAACAGCTCTAAATTGTTCCTCACCCCCTTGTTTTTGATTTTCTTTTTCTTTTAAATGTAATTGTCTGCATTGAAATTGTACAACTTTGAACGTTCAACAGCCGCCGGTTTTAAACACTATGCCCTTATAAACCAGTCTTATGGTTCCTTCTTTCCAAGAAGCCACCTTTTTCCATTGGTGAGCTTGTTCTTTCAGCTCTCGAGCTCAAAAAATTGAGTTTTTGAGCACCAAGATTGGAAGTTTATAGAGAGAGAAAAGACTGAAACTTGGTTTTGTCGGGTTTTAGTTGTTGTTGCGATTGAAACGGAATTGTTTTTCCATGGAGGCTTCTGACATCTACAGAGCCAGTTCCAGTTTGCGACGAGGAGGCTCTGCACTATGGAGAAACAATGGCTTGGAAGCTTTCTCTACATCTTCACGTGAAGTAGACGATGAAGAAGCTCTAAAATGGGCTGCTCTTGAGAGACTACCAACCTATGATCGTTTGAGGAAAGGCATATTGATTAGTGCATCCAAACATGGAGCCACCGAGATTGACGTTCAAAACCTTGGTTGGCAAGAACGAAAGAACTTGATAGAGAGGCTGGTAAAGGTCGCTGAAGAGGATAACGAGAAGTTCTTGATGAAGCTCAAGAACCGTATTGACAGGTTAATTAGTCACCTTGTTCTTCTTTGATTCTTTACTATATCCCATGTGGTTACAGTCTTAGAGGAGATTGGATTCTAAAGAACATGTGAAAAGGCAAACTTTTCTTCTTAGTTGGATCTTCGTTTGTTTCATCTACAACTTGCTATAAGATGGATGTGTTTCTTTCTATTGTATATTCTTTCAGCTAAAAGACGTAGATGTTTATATTTAAATGTATATTCTCGAAGCTAATAGAGGGCTGACTCGAGTGTTTCTTGGTGCTTCAGGGTTGGTATTGATATTCCAACAATTGAAGTCCGATTTGAGAATCTAAACGTTGATGCAGAAGCTTATGTGGGAGGCAGAGCTTTGCCTACCTTTGTTAATTTCTCCTATAACATAGTGGAGGTAGTTACTTATCAAGATTTAGCACTAGTCATTACTAAGTTGATGGATCCGTTTAAGTCCAGTTTTTCTGATCTTACTAATCATCTCTTTTATCTTGAATTTTGAAGGGTTTCTTGAATACTCTCCACATTCTGCCAAGTAGGAAAAAACACGTCACCATCCTTAAGGATGTTAGTGGAATTATTAAACCATCCAGGTACGATAAATATAATTAGAGATTTCAATATTTCATATTTTCAAAGTAGTGCTTGGAATACATAGTATGCATTTCTGATTTTTTTTTTTTGGTTCGGTTACAGAATGGCTTTGCTGTTAGGTCCTCCTAGTTCTGGAAAGACAACTCTTTTGAAAGCACTGTCAGGAAAGCTTGATTCTGATCTTAAGGTGGTTATAACTCCTTGCAATATAGTCTCTTAATGAGCATGTAACTATTATCCCTTAATTTTTGCTCTTTGGCTCCATTTACAATTTAGTTTTTATTTTGTAGGTTGCTGGTCGTGTGACTTACAATGGCCATGGGCTGGATGAGTTCATACCACAAAGAACGGCTGCCTATATCAGTCAGCATGATCTCCATATTGGAGAAATGACTGTAAGAGAAACCTTGGCATTCTCTGCAAGATGCCAAGGAGTTGGATCTCTACAGGGTAAGACCGATGAAAATATTCACACATGATTTTGACCAATTAGTAGTAGCTAGTCAAAATGTGAACATCAACTGCTACTGACATAAAAACCTACTTGCAGAGCTCCTAGCGGAGTTGTCCAGAAGAGAGAAAGCAGCTAATATTAAACCTGATCCTGATATTGACGTCTACATGAAGGTAAGCCAGATTTGTGTTAGTTAAAACACTATTCTAGCATTCCCTTAACGAACATCCGTGTTGAAATTAATGGTATGTGTTTAATCAAGCTTTAATTTTGTCACTTCTGGTGTTACAGGCAGCAGCAAGAGAAGGTCAGGAGTCCAGTGTTGTCACAGATTATGTCTTAAAGGTAATTTCACCAAGCAGTTCACTAATGTCATCAATTGTTTATCACAAACACAATTTGGCCTAATTAATTTATTTCCTTCTCTCTACAGATACTGGGATTGGAAATTTGTGCTGATACCATGGTAGGGGATGAAATGATAAGGGGTATATCTGGAGGACAGAGGAAGCGTGTCACAACTGGTGAAATGCTGGTTGGACCATCGAAAGCTTTGTTTATGGATGAGATTTCTACAGGATTGGATAGTTCAACAACTTTCCAAATTGTGAACTCGCTCAAGCAATCCATTCACATTCTCAATGGAACTGCCCTTATTTCCCTACTCCAGCCAGCTCCAGAAACTTATAATCTGTTTGATGACATTATTCTCATATCAGATGGACAGATTGTTTACCAAGGTCCTCGAGAGAATGTACTTGAGTTTTTCGAATATATGGGATTCAAATGCCCTGAAAGAAAAGGCGTGGCTGACTTCTTGCAAGAAGTATGCATAAATATGGACTTTACATTTATTTCCATGGAGTTTCCTTTATGTGAAGAGAAACTTGATTACATAAACTTCCATGACGCTTATGAACCATGAATTTGATTGTAGGTTACGTCTAAGAAAGATCAACGGCAGTACTGGGCACGTAGAGATCAGCCCTACCGCTTTGTAACGGTCAAGGAATTTTCAGAGGCATTCCAATCATTCCATCTTGGACGGAGGATTGGAGATGAACTTGCAACTCCATTTGATAGAAGTAAGAGCCACCCTGCTGCCTTGACAACCAAAATGTATGGCATTGGAAAGATGGAGCTGCTTAAAGCCTGCTTCTCAAGAGAGTACCTGCTCATGAAGAGGAACTCCTTCGTCTACGTTTTCAAGATTAGCCAAGTAATTTTCAAGAATATTTACATTATCTTGGCTTCCACTTTGAACATAAAACATAGTTCTCATGACCGTTAATCTTTGTCGATTTTCGTCCAGCTTTTAGTAATGGCATTCATGACTATGACACTTTTCCTGCGAACAAAGATGCACCGAGACACCGTTGCAGATGGAGGAATCTATTTGGGTGCTTTGTTCTTCACTGTCATCACTGTCATGTTCAATGGTATGGCTGAGATATCCATGACCATTGCAAAACTTCCTGTGTTTTACAAGCAAAGGGACTTTCTGTTCTATCCTGCCTGGGCCTTTTCTATTCCACCGTGGATCATTAAGATCCCAGTTACATTAGTAGAAGTGGCTACCTGGGTGATCACAACTTATTATGTCATTGGATTTGATCCAAATTTTGGAAGGTAATACACAAAACTACAGAAACTTAAAACTTATGCACATAGAACCATGTATGTAAATATATATATACATCCTTAGCTAATACAAACTGTGATGGAATTTCTACAGGTTTGCTAGGCAGTACATTCTGCTTGTGCTTGTTAATCAGATGGCCTCCGGACTATTTCGGTTCATTGCTTCACTTGGAAGGGACATGATCGTTGCAAACACTTTCGGGTCATTTGCTCTGCTTATCCTATTTGCATTGGGTGGCTTTATATTGTCAAGAGGTATACTAAGTGTGCTGCTATTCATTAAAGTTCCAATTCTATATTAAGTCAAGCCTGAAATTGTTCCTTTTCTTGATGTTTCAGAGGACATTAAGAAATGGTGGATATGGGGTTACTGGTCATCTCCTTTGATGTATGCTCAGAATGCAATAGCTGTTAATGAGTACCTTGGACATAGTTGGAGCCATGTAAATTCCAGGAACTGTTCATAAAAATTCTATGTGCTTTCACTGGATCACCAACTTACCTCGCAATTTATTTCTTAAAATGCAGAAGGTAAACTCAAGCACAGAAACACTAGGTGTTCAAGTAATGACGACTCGTGGTTTCTTCCCACAATCATACTGGTACTGGATAGGAATAGGAGCAACCGTCGGTTTCATGTTCATATTCAACTTCCTTTATACCTTGGCTCTTACTTACCTCAACCGTAAGTGCCATTCACCTCAAGTTTTCATGGTTTCAGAATGTGAATTCTTGTGTTAATGTCTTGAACTGTATACGATGCAGCATTTGGGAAGGCTCAGGCTGTTATTAGTGACGATTCTGAATCTGATGATAAAATTGGAGGAGCTATTCAGTTATCAAAAAGTGGAAATGGTGAAGGAAACAGGTCGTATATAACCGAAAACCATGATGAGGCCAATCGTAATAAGAAGAAAGGAATGGTTCTTCCATTTGAACCACATTCCATCACCTTTGACGATGTTACGTACTCTGTCGACATGCCACAGGTATTGGCAGTTGGGAAGATCAGATTTATCTTGTATGATTGCAAATTTAAGAAGGCATAGGGTCATCTAGTTGATTTTGAACTCTGCAGGAAATGAAGAATCAAGGAGTTGCTGATGATAAATTGGTACTTCTAAGGACTGTTAGCGGCGCTTTCAGGCCTGGTGTTCTCACAGCTTTAATGGGTGTTAGTGGTGCTGGAAAAACCACTCTGATGGATGTGTTGGCCGGCAGGAAAACTGGAGGTTACATTGATGGCAACATAAAGATTTCTGGGTACCCAAAGAAGCAAGAAACTTTTGCTAGAATCTCAGGATACTGTGAGCAGAATGACATTCACTCTCCACATGTTACTGTCTATGAATCCTTACTCTATTCAGCTTGGCTTCGTCTTGCCCCTGATGTCGATGCCAAAACAAGAGAGGTAGGCATTCAAGTTTAGAATTCTGTTCAATTTTAGTGTTTTCTAGCAAACAGTTAGCTTGACCTTGCGCTCTTTCCTTTTAGATTCTTCTGAATGAGAAAACATTTAGCTACTCCTGGCAAAACCAATAATGTAAAACTTTATTGCAGATGTTTATTGAGGAAGTCATGGATCTTGTAGAATTAAACCCATTGCGTCATGCACTAGTTGGGATGCCTGGTGTAAATGGTCTATCTACCGAGCAACGCAAACGGCTTACTATTGCCGTTGAACTAGTAGCCAATCCCTCTATCATTTTCATGGATGAACCAACTTCAGGACTGGATGCTAGGGCTGCTGCAATTGTTATGAGAACCGTCAGAAACACTGTGGATACAGGAAGAACAGTTGTGTGCACCATCCATCAGCCAAGTATTGATATATTTGAAGCATTCGATGAGGTAAGCAATGCTGACAGATCATGGGACTCTGGTTTATGGCAGGTTCTTCAACATACTTACTTTACTTTTTTTGTGAACGCTCAATTGCAGTTGTTTTTGTTGAAACGAGGAGGACAAGAGATATATGTTGGACCACTGGGTCGTCAATCTTGCCATTTGATCAAATATTTTGAGGTGAATGTTTTGATTCATATTCTAAATGTCAAAATTCGCATTTGAGTTTGCTGGCTAATTTTGTATCATTCTTTCTTAAAGGATATTCAAGGAATTAGTAAGATCAAAGATGGTTACAATCCAGCAACTTGGATGTTAGAAGTTACAACCACAGCACAAGAAATGGCTATGGGGGTTGATTTTGCAGACATTTACAGGAATTCAGACTTGTACAGGTATGTTGTTGGTTTACTGAATAACAACTTAGCTGGTGAATTTGAGTCCATATAAAAAAAATTTTGAAGATGACCTTGTTCTTACAATAACTGAAATGAAAAAGAGGAAAATTGCTCTACAGATTTTACAGATGTTTGGCCCTTTCTATTTCAGGAGAAATAAAGCAATGATAGCTGAGTTAAGCAATCCTGCTCCTGGTTCAAAGGACCTCTATTTCCCTACACAATACTCCCAGCCGTTTATCACACAATGTGTGGCTTGCTTATGGAAGCAACATTGGTCATACTGGAGAAATCCGCCATACACTGCTGTTAGATTCCTCTTCACCACATTTATAGCCATCATGTTTGGAACAATATTTTGGAAGCTTGGCTCCAAGACGTAAGTTGCAACACATTAGTGAAAATCATCAGACAAGCACTTTATATCCCCATTGTAATCATGTTCATGTGTCCAAAACTGCAGCTCCAAACAACAAGATCTTTTCAATGCTATGGGTTCCATGTATTCAGCTGTTATCTTCCTGGGTGTGCAAAATGCATCATCGGTGCAGCCTGTTGTGGCCATCGAGAGGACAGTCTTTTACAGGGAAAGAGCTGCTGGCATGTATTCAGCTATGCCCTATGCCTTTGCGCAGGTAAGTGATTTTCTGATTACATCTAGTAGACTACCAGAAAATTCATGGACTACTCCTTACCAATCATTTCACTCCTTCTTCAGTCCCTTATTGAGCTACCACATGTCTTTGCTCAAGCCGGTGTCTATGCTGTTATAACCTATGCAATGATTGGATTCGAATGGACTGCAGCAAAGTTCTTTTGGTACTTGTTCTTCATGTACTTCACTCTGCTCTACTTCACCTTCTATGGAATGATGGCTGTTTCCATAACACCAAACCACCACATAGCATCAATTATCTCGGCAGCATTTTACTCAATCTGGAACCTCTTTTCAGGATTCATAATGCCCCGTCCTGTAAGTATTGAAAAACTCTTATGCAATACCAATCCACTTTCTTACAAATGCTTTGAGCTAATTATATTCCTCATTTTCTCTGCTTGGTATATAATATAACAGAGAATGCCAGTTTGGTGGAGATGGTACTACTGGGGATGTCCAATTTCGTGGACATTGTACGGTTTATTTTCAGCACAGTTCGGAGACATTCAGAATACAATTGAAAGTGGTCAAACAGTGGAGCAGTTTCTGAGAGATTACTATGGTTTCAAACATGATTTTCTTGGAGTAGTTGCAGCTGTGGTTTTTGGTTGTACTGTCCTGTTTGCCTTCATTTTCGCATTCGCAATCAGGGCGTTCAATTTCCAGAGACGGTAGAATTTGTTTTGTAGTTTGATTCCTGCATATGCATATATAGAAGTGGTACAAGGTATTCATTAACTGTTACATGGGCGGACTGAAGAACAATTGGGTATAGAGTACGTGTATATGTTCTTATCAATGCAATTTGTAAGAATTTAGTATAGATACTTGTGTTGTACTGTCGCAAAGAAAATTGTATCTTGCAGAACCATTTTGTTCATGGAAAGTTACATTACATTATTATATCAAATTACATATTTACGGCGTCTAACAGGGTTGTTGGAAATCATTAAACAGAACTTAGAATTGGGAAACAAACTCTTAGACAGTATAAGTAAGGTATCAACCAGTGGCTCTGAGAAAGACCTAAAATTTTCGCTAAAAAAAAGGTGGATATGTTAATCAAGAAAACCTGAAACATGCACAAAGGTAACGACAATTAATGCACAGGAAACCCGAAAGTTGGTCTTCCCTGAGGCCAGAGACTGTGGACAGAGCTCTCGAGAGCGTCCTGTGAGCAGGGATTTCCAACTCTAAAGCTCTCAAACAGCGGCAAATCGATCCTTTGCCCTATATAACCACGATATGGTCCTGTTGAAACATTTCGAGTTTTGATTTCTGAAGGTATATCAAAAAGGTCTTTTTCTTCACATTCCATTCCCCTGTAAACATGTACAGGAATTTCATCCAACAACGCAACGAAGCAACAGACTCTTCAGTAGCTTTCATAACTTGGGATTTAACCACTTCCCATGCATTCTGGAGTGTCAGGCTTTAAGCTTGACTAGGAAAAATCTATAGTTGGAATACATAGATGACCATGCGACCCCATGGTTACATGCTGGTTATATTCATAATATGATACCATACGTCTGATTTATAGCGTTGAGGGGGAGACATAACACTGATTCTAATGTTTGACAGCGAGAAGTCGGCATCCGGCCACTGTTGCCCCGAATGAGGTGGCTCAGCTGCTCAAGTGGTAGATTATATGATACTGATTCTAGTACTTGATAATGACAATAAACATATTTTGCAACGGGAAAGTGATGTAATTATAGTTTTACAAAT
>JAOSBN010000005.1:5908033-5935103 GCA_027563595.1 Erythroxylum suave | reverse complement strand
CTGTGATATCTTAGCTGATTTCCACTCATCATCAGCCGATGACATACAGCATTAACAGGTTTATTCGGAACACATAATTAGCAGACTATTGCACCTATATCAATCGTGATAAAAAGGATAACGTTCATGAAAGAAGGAGACTGAACTAGTGACCGCACCTTATTGAAAGAGGTTCCGTTCTTATTGCAAATTAACAATGAAAGAGGTTCACTAATGAAGAAAATGCAGAATCTTTCTGAAATTATCACCCTTTCTATTTTTGTTGAATGACCAGTTATCGCAGGCATAAGACCCCTAAAGCTAATGTCACGATTTTCATGACTGGGCTTGTAGAAAGATACTAGATTGGACTGCTGGATTGGGAATGCTAATTCAGATTAACTGTTGTTAATTGGATTTGGATCAATGTATTAACGAGCCTAAAGAAGTATTGATTGAAAAACTATGGTTGTAACTGACGTTGACGGTCTACCAAACCAAGACTTGAAAGCAGAAGATAAGATAAAATTAATTCCGTTATCCAATTCTTTCTATGGCATTGCCATCGCAATTATTAATTTTTATCAATTGCATAAACAAATAGCCGTTCCTGTTCTTTTTTTTTTTAATTATTCTTTTCTTTCTAACTCCTTCTGGACCTTTTATTTGTTTAATAATATAACACATACTCGTAGATAACTAAAGTAAACACGTGAAGTTATTCTTTTCCAACGATGCAGAGGGTCATGGGAATAACAAACTAAATAATTTATTTAATTTAATGATTAAATTTTTAAATTAATATAAATTAGAGCAAAATTATGTTTTTATTGATGTGCATCAAATATTACATGAATGTCTATACATTTTAATTTGAGTTGTAAAAATTTCAAAAAATTAATTATTACATTAAAAATTTTGAAACTAAATTAAAAATATTTTCAAAATATCAAACATTTTTAATCTATTTTCTGAAACTATGTGTAACAGAAACTTATATTAAAATAGTTTATATAATACAAAGTTAGAACATACTATTGTCGGTACATAACATGGAGCTTCCGCGAAAGTCTGAAGATCATAATGTACATAACCTTTTTTTTCTATACTTTTAGACAAAAATTATTCTTGTAAACCTATAACTTTATGGTCAGTCTTTCCTTTTATTTGATGGATAGAATTCCACGAGGTAAATAACCATGGTGGATGGTTTCTTGTTTTTGCAATAACTAGGGTCTTGTCATAAGAGAAAACCCATCACTAGTGACGTCGGAAGCGTGTTACTTTAGTATTCAAAAAATGAAGATATCGCTGTACTGTTCAAAAAAATTATATAAAAAGTATATACATTAAATAAATTATAAATTATATATTTTAATTAAATTATTTAATAGACCATATTTGTATGAGCACTGTCGCACTTTATCTGCTTCCTCCCTCACAACCGTCCCATTCGAAGACTTAATCTCATAAACATTCAAACCCTAATTTTCAAAAGGTTAAATGAAATTCCACCACTAGTAAGAGTGTTATGTGTATGTATCATATTCAAGGGGGACAATATCAACTTCACCGATCATCAAATTTCAAAGCCATGCGCTATGAAATTTTAACAACTTGACGTAAACATCTAAAGGAACATCCGTATAGTTTATAATTACAAGGAAGGATTTGGGTGATGAATGATGATGGCCTTGAAAGACTCGAAGAAAAAATGAAGGTTATAATGATTTCTTATTCAACCCACCTTATATATTCCAACTCAACTAGATTGAGCTCAAATTTGGAATTCGAACTTAGCCTGCGTTTGAATTTGCGGTGTGGTGGAGATAAATACTTATTCAACGCAGTTACATGTTTGAATTTGTGGCCAACAATCACAGGTTGAAAAAAACTACAGTGCCACCGCAGAAATAGATAAGTAAAAAGGGGGCTGCGATAGGAAACTATTTATGCGGTGAAAATTTTACCTTCCAATAATAATTTCATGATATTTTAATATTTTCTATTATACACTTAATTAATAAAAGAAAATTTTGTCAATAGTATTTAAGTAAAGTGAAATTTTTATTTATATTTTCTTATTTTAATTTAATGATTTAATATTTATAATTAGAATTTATATGACTAATAATATATTTTTTAAATATTTATTTACTAAATTTATTTTATTTATATTTTCTTATTTTAATTTAATATTTTTTTATTTATAATTTTAAATTTATATAACGAATAATATTTTTTAAATTATTTATACAACAATTAATAATTTATTAAACCAATAGGTTTTTTAGTCATTTAATCTCTTTTTAGCAACTGCAACCGCACTTACCAAACACCTATTTTCACGTTTCAACAGTTACCAAAACAACAATCTCAAACACATAAGTACTTACTGAAAATAAGTACTTATTATTTCAGCATGTTATCTACCGTCACCACTCCTCTAAAGCAAGCCTTAAATGAATTAGATATGATAATAGTTTAATTATTTTTATTGAAAATTTAAAATAACAAAATGATACTTTTTTTCATTAAAAATATTTAAACTTCAAATCTAAATAATTTAAATTTAAATTCAGCACAAATTTAAATATTATTTTTACTTGCAATTGTTACTGAATTATTTATCTCCTTACTTTTTGATATTTTCAATAATAACATTTTGATTCAGCGTTTAGTGGATTTGATATAATTTATCAAAAGTAATCGACACATTTGGTAAGACATGACTGATTGACTTGTTTGTTGTGGGGAATGATTCGAAAGCAGACGACAGAACATAAATCCTTTTAAGCTTTCGCGCTTAAATTTATGCCTAAATTTATGCCTGCAACTTGCAGGATGTAATAAGAATAAAGTGTCTTTATCCGGAATTAATTCAAATTTTAAAGGTGTTTAAATTCTTTTAGAATAGGTCTTAGTTTGTTTTAATCTTATTTTATAAGCCAAATTTATTACCTGAAATATCTTTTTAAATTTTTTAAATTTTGCCTATATAAGACAACTAAGTTTATTAATAAAATGAATTAAGTGTTTCATATTCTTTTATCTTTATCGTATCTCATCTTATATATACTTATTTTCTTTAAAATATCAACATAGTATCAGAGTCTTAAAGATCTTGAGAGAACTACGAGGGATTAATGCTTTACAAGTTCAAGAGCAAAGAAAAAGGCAATGTGAAAACAAGAAAGTGAAATATATGATAGAGGGAGCCTATTTAGCAAAGGTTTTGTCATTTAAAAAAAAAGGAAATATTCCTCAATATGGCCAATATGAGAAGTTTGGTCGTGAAGAGAAAGATTATTGGCATAAAGGAAAATTTCAATGTTTTAACTGTAAAAGATTTGAACACATATAAAGATTGCAGATTAAAAAGGGAATAAGCAAATATGGTGGAGTTGGTTGATGAAGAAATTCTTTTTTAAAAGTTGGTGAGAAGTGCATCAAGATGTGTTTGGAGAAACGTACTCCAATAATTGCAACTTGGAAAGAAGGGCATCAAGGGGATGATGAGAACTACATCAATTAGTGAAAAAAAGTGCTTCACAAAATATTCTAAAGATGGAGATAAGTGTTCCAGAAAATTTGAATTAGGAGAAAGTGTTAGGAATTAATTCAAATTTAAAAGTCATTTAAGTTCCTTTAAGATAGGTCTTCGTTTGCTTTTAATTTCATCTTATATATACTTATTTTCTTTAAAATATCAACATAGTATCAGAGTCTTAAAGATCTTGAGAGAACAATGAGGGATTAATGCTTACAAGCTCAAGAGCAAAGAAAAAGGCAATGTGAAAACAAGAAAGTGAAATATATGATGGAGGGAGCCTATTTAGCAAATGTTTTGTCATAAAAAAAGGAAATATTCCTCAATATGGCCAATATGAGAAGTTTGGTCAAGAAGAGAAAGATTATTGGCACAAAGGAAAATTTCAATGTTTTAACTGTAAAAGATTTGAACACATATAAAGATTGCAGATTAAAAAGGGAATAAGCAAATATGGTGGAGTTGGTTGATGAAGAAATTCTTTTTTGAAAGTTGGTGAGAAGTGCATCAAGATGTGTTTGGAGAAACGTACTCCAATGATTGCAACTTGGAAAGAAGGGTATCAACGGGATGATGAGAACTACATCAATTAGTGAAGAAAAGTACTTCACAAATATTCTAAAGATGGAGATAAGTGTTTCAGAAAATTTGAATTAAGAGGAAGTGTTAGGAATTAATTCAAATTTAAAAGTCATTTAAATTCCTTTAGGATAGGTCTTAGTTTGCTTTTAATCTTATCTTATAAGCCAGATTTATTGGCTGAAATATCTCTTTAAATTTTTTGAATTTTGTCTATATAAGATAACTAAGTTTATTAATAAGTGTTTTGTATTCTTTTATCTTTATAGTATCCCATCTTATGTATGTTTCTTTTTTTTTAAATTTGAACAGCCTTTTGTTTCTTATTTGTAAATGCTTAAAAGGTCCAATTTTCTGTTGTAATTAATCAAATTTAACCATATTTTATGAAGTTTAATCATACAAATATCTAGATCAAATTAAGCAAAACAGGATACTCCAATCCATTCCTAATGCCTGCTTCTTTCTCCTTTATCAACCTCTTACTCACTTCCTGGTCTTTTTATTACTGGGGTGATCAATAATCGTAACAACTTCATTGTGACTTGACTTGTATTCAATTTATCTGGAATATATGTTGTTTCATTGTCACATTAAGAAATCTTTTAGTATAAAAGTAAACTTATATTTATTAGATGATATTTTAAAAACTTGAAAGTATCTTTATCTTAAGTTGGCATTCATTAAGTGCGTGCATGTGGGGGAGTTCTTTTTTATTTATTAATCTTAACTTATTAACAGTCCTTTATAAATTATACATAAAATATATAATTATATATGCAAATATCTTTTCTCTGCGGGGCTGACTGGAGAGTAAAGCCAATGTTTCTTGAGATAAGAGCATCAATTATTATGGCGGGTCCGTTGTGACACCAATGGCATCCAAATGGGTGGGGGAAAAAGAAAGTGATTGGAAGACATTTTCAATTCAAGGGAGCGTAAGAAAGGGACTATGATATTTGCACTGCAAGGCGGGCAACTAGCTCTTAAAATGATATGATATTCAACCCCTCGACCAAGACATAAACGATAGTTTCTGTCCGCATTATCTGTTGTGGGGTGCACCTTATCGTGCCACGAAGAAGATTGACTTCATTTGTATCCAAAAACTTGACAGTTTTTTTTTTTTTTGATATATAAGGAAAAACAAATTCTTACAATAACAGACTTTAACGAGTCAAATTACCCTGAAGATCCCGTGTAATGAGCAGTAAATACTATGCAGGTTTGGTCGGAAGCAAATGAATTCCCGAAGGGGCACTTGTAGCTAAATGCGCCAGTGTATCAACACTTCGATTGCTTTCTCTGTAAACGTGCTGCAACTGGACGTTCCACTTGCGTCCGATAATCTCTTGAAGACCTCGGACCACCTGAGAGTCATCAAAAAACGTAATATTAGGAGAAAAAAGTATATTAATGACTTTCAGGGGATTTACCTCTGACGCTACACGACAGTAGCTAAGCTCCCAAACCTGCTGTAATCTAGTCAACGCCGCGCAGAGCTTCGCATGCAAGGGGAAGTTAGTCCCCAGATTTTGTAGAAAATCACCACACCAACGACTTCCACTATCCTAAAGTAGACTGCCTGTTGAGGCTATTTCAATGGCATACTGTACTATCCCATGTGTATTAACTTTGATCCAACCATCCGATTTAACGACTATGTTTTCCATGTTAGTTTGATGAGTTCATAGTTCGTTGAAAACAGAAATAAACAGCCAAATTCTTTCGTTAGGTTTAATCCCAACTAATTTGATAAGTAACTTAGGGAACATATATAATATAAATAAAATTTTAATTTTAACTAATAAACTCAACTAATTGAGTAAATTTTTTTTCTCTGCATATCTTCTTTTCTAACCTTTCATTTAATTTAATTTTATCATTAAAATAATTAAATTAATAACTTTCATTATAAAATTCAATTATCTAAAACTTTTGTTATTAGTGTTTTTTATTATTTTTTCAACTTATAATATTTATTAAAACTTTAATAATATGTTTAGATTGAGACATTTTACACTTAGATTGTGTTTTTATTATTATTTTATAGTCTATTGTGGAATATTTTTGAAGCTCTTTTCTATGAATCAAGTGGTATATCCATGATTGTAAGTTCCATGCTTTTCGTTTATCTTGCTATGAAGAAGACAGATTTACTGTTTTTTGTGTTATCTCTAGCTATGACCTTTTATGATCTCTTAATAGATCTTGACTCCACCTTTGTGTGACCTTTTCCTTTTATATGAAGTCAGGTTGTATTATTAGGTCAGTAAGCTTTTCTAAGTTCTTTAGTTGAACTTTAATCAATTATGGACAATCGTTTAAACCCATGTCTCTTATGTACAATTCAATGTATTTAGTGAAATAATAATAATAAACTTCTTTCATGCATATCATTTAGAACAAAAGTTAATTCTTTTTTAACAACACCTCGTAAAAATTTTACCGGCACACGAGGTTTGAAGAGGTTCAACGTTATGCAACTTTACCCTTAACTAACAAATAGTTTGTTTCTTTTGAGAACAAAAATATTATTATTATTAATATTTAATAAAATTATTTCCAATAGAAAGACTCCCTTATTCCCTTGAGACTTTCCTCAACCTTTCATTTCATTTTGTTTATTTTGTGAGATTTAAAACTGATTAACTAGCAAAAAAAAAAAGAAGAAGAAGAAGAATATGGTGTCGTTTTAATTTTCTTCATTTTGCTTACTTTTTCTTATCTTCTCTGTTGAATATTTCATCCAATGTGGTCGTGGTCGTATGCGTGTAATGTGGATAAGGGTCTTTTTCCTTGGACGTGAAGACTGACCCAAAATCTTTGGGTGAACGCACCGACTAAAAGTAATACCCCAAAATGGAAGGCAGACCCTCCTCAAAATCAAGGACTTCTAGAAGCCGAAGGCATGTGTGAAATGCTTTGTGTAGTTGGAACCCTGTAATGTGAGAAACTTTCAACTCCATTGTTTGAAAGTCAAAATTATTATTATTTTTGTTTATAAATAATATTATTTAAAATGGGAAAAAATGTACAGAATTTTGGGGTGGTCATTGGTCAAGCAAAGGTGGCTAAGGTCAGGACTCAATGTTGTACAGCTTACAGATAACTTGGAGCATATGCAGACGGCAAACTGCTCCAGGCGTTGTGGTCAACCAACGATTTAATAGTAGAAAACTTCTCACATGTTTTTTCTCACTTTCCTTTACTATTATCGTTTTCCATTCACGAGCTTTCCTGGAAAACGTACAGCTTTGAAAGTTCAAAGCCGCCGCTTCATGCACCTTTTATATACGTTGGATTTCCACATCTCTCATAAGTCCATCTCTCATTTTGTGCTTCTCTTGGCATAACAGCTGGAAAAATATTTGCTTTCTTGTAATCAAGTTCCGGAAAAAGATCAAGAGAAAGAAGGTGAAATACAGAAAGTTCTCAGTTTTGGTGGGTGTTAAGAACATTTTGTGTTTGCAGTGCTGCTGATCGTTCAACAATGGAGGGCGGTGATATTTATAGAGCAAGTAACAGTTTAAGAAGGGGAAGTTCTTCGATATGGAGAAACACTGGTATGGATGCTTTTTCGGTTTCTTCACGTGAAGAAGACGATGAGGAGGCTCTTAAGTGGGCTGTTCTTGAGAAGCTGCCTACATATGAACGTTTGAGGAAGGGTATATTAACAAGTGCATCGAAAGGTATAGCTACTGAGATTGACATACACAACCTTGGATTCCAAGAAAGGACGCATTTGATCGAGAGGTTGGTCAAAGTAGCTGAAGAAGATAACGAGAGATTCTTGTTGAAACTCAGGGATCGTATTGATCGGTAAAGACTCGTTAGCAAAACTTGGTTTTCGGTTACTAAACATTTTAGCAGTGGAAGTTACTAAAAGATAGGAACTCGGAACAGAAGTTGGATCTTTTAACATAGATAGAATCGAAAAAGAAGAAACAGAGTAGCTCTGTTTTTTATCGTGTTAAGTAGTTGATCTTAGATGCCTAAAACTTGATACTACTTTCTCTAATTTTTTTATATACCCTTGCTGTTTTAGGGTTGGAGTTGATCTGCCAACAATTGAAGTCCGATATGAGCATCTGAATATTGAGGCAGAGGCATATGTAGGAAGCAGAGCTTTGCCTACATTCATTAACTTCAGTATCAACATAGTAGAGGTAACTGCTTGTCATCATCTCAGTATTGATTGCGATTTTTGGCATATGATCCAACCTATTCCAACTATGGATCTGCAGATATACTAATTTTGATTTTTATTTCAAAAGGGTTTGTTGAATTATCTTCATCTCCTCCCAAGTCGAAAGAAACATCTGACCATTCTTAAGGATGTTAGTGGAATCGTCAAACCATCAAGGTGAGATTTAAGCTGCTAGTTGATATATGATTGTTCATCTTCTACCTATTAACAATTTTTCATATATAATCTGTATCACTTGTAATTCTCACTATGCATATGTTGCAGAATGACTTTGCTTTTAGGTCCTCCAAGTTCTGGAAAGACCACGCTCTTGTTGGCATTGGCTGGAAAGCTTGATCCCAATCTAAAGGTGTTCACATATCCTTGTACCTTTATTTGGTTTATGAGGATTAAGCTATTAATTTCAGACTTCCCCTCTAGATTTTCTTATCTAATTTGAGGAGCTTTCATTTCACTTATAGGTCTCTGGTAACGTGAGTTACAATGGCCACGGCATGAATGAATTCATCCCACAGAGAACAGCAGCCTATATCAGTCAACATGATCTCCACGTTGGAGAAATGACTGTAAGGGAAACTTTGGCATTTTCTGCCAGGTGCCAAGGAGTTGGTTTCCGACATGGTTAGATTAGAAGTCCTTGTCTTTTTTGGTTCAATCTGATCTTTTTAGCATAGTTTTCAATATGTAGTCAAGAAACCCTAGCTTAAATATCTGTAATTGGTTCTGGCAACTTTCAGAAATGTTAGCGGAGTTAGCAAGGAGAGAAAAAGCAGCAAACATCAAACCCGATCCTGATATTGATGTCTTCATGAAGGTGAGCAAAGATATCATGTGTAGATGAGGTTACAACTATGGTGATTGTTCGTCTAATTCAATAAGTTAATATAAGTTTCATTGATGACACTTTGAAGTTAAATTCTTTTCCATTTTGGTACTGTAGGCAATTGCAACAGAAGGTGAGGAGACCAACGTTGTCACGGATTACATACTAAAGGTAATACCATCAGAAAGTATTCTTCAGTTAACACAAATCTCTGTGGCTTCATTATCTAATGCCTTTCTTTAATGTTCATAACTTCTACAGATATTAGGATTGGAAGTATGTGCAGATACATTGGTAGGAGATGAAATGTTGAGGGGTATCTCTGGAGGGCAAAGAAAACGTGTGACGACAGGTAAATGAGCTCAATGACCACAAGAGAAAGGGTTTTTATTTGCTTTTTGAATCTCTGTGTGTGTGTATGAACATGTTATGCAATCGACATTGCAGGTGAAATGCTTGTTGGACCTGCAAGGGCACTGTTTATGGACGAGATTTCTACTGGCTTGGATAGTTCAACAACTTTCCAGATTATCAACTGTCTAAAGCAATCCATTCACATTCTTAATGGAACGGCAGTTATCTCCCTTCTTCAACCTGCTCCAGAGACTTATAACCTATTTGATGACATTATCCTCATCTCAGATGGTCAAATTGTGTACCAAGGTCCTCGGGAAAATGTGCTTGAGTTTTTCGAACAAATGGGGTTCAGGTGTCCTGACAGAAAAGGGGTTGCTGACTTCTTACAGGAAGTAAGAAATAACAAATAACCGTTGACTTGTTTTTATCAAAATAGGCCTTCCATAAGAAAATAGAGCATAAAGAACCTTGCTTTTGAACTTTCCTAATCTCTGCAAATGATGATTTCATTGCAGGTGACATCAAAGAAAGATCAGAAGCAGTATTGGGCACGAAAAGATCAGCCCTATAACTTTGTCACTGTCGACGAATTTGTTAAGGCATTCAAGTCATTTAGTGTGGGGCAAAGGATATCAAATGAGCTTTCTGCTGCATTTGACAAGACTAAGAGTCATCCAGCTGCTCTGGCAACCGAGAGGTACGGTGTCGGAAAGATGGAGCTGCTAAAAGCTAACTTCTCAAGAGAATACCTGCTCATGAAGAGGAACTCTTTTGTCTATATCTTCAAGCTGAGCCAGGTGATTATCAAAAGTTTTCGGTAATTTAGTGCCTTACTCTGAAATTTGCAAAAGTACTAATAATTTCTTATTCTTGTTTTGAACTCTAGCTCCTTTTAATGGCATTCATGTCAATGACCCTCTTCTTGCGAACTGAGATGCATAGAGATACCGTAGTCGATGGAGGAATTTATTTTGGAGCTCTGTTCTTTACTACTGTCATGATCATGTTCAATGGTATGTCAGAGCTATCCATGACAATCGCAAAGCTTCCCGTGTTCTACAAGCAAAGGGACCTCCTATTCTATCCTTCATGGGCATATTCTTTACCCCCTTGGCTACTTAAGATTCCAATTACATTTGTGGAAGTTGCTGTATGGGTGTTCATGACATATTATGTCATTGGATTTGATCCTAACGTTGGAAGGTAAAAAGAAAAATGTAAATGCTTTAAGACTGCTATATATGATTAATGATCTTGCTGGTACTGAAAGGGTATGGAAAATATGTGCAGGTTATTTAAGCAGTACATGATACTATTGCTGGTTAATCAGATGGCCTCTGGACTATTTCGATTCATTGCTGCTACTGGAAGGAACATGATCGTTGCAAACACCTTCGGATCCTTTGCACTACTTGCACTTTTTGCACTTGGTGGTGTTATTCTCTCACGAGGTAAAGTTTCTGCTAAATGTTCAAAGGATGACTGAAATTTTTATCATGTTAAAACTTGAATGATTTTTGTGATTCTTCTTGCTGACAACTACAGATGACATAAAGAAATGGTGGATATGGGGTTACTGGATTTCGCCATTGATGTATGGGCAGAACGCGATACTTGTTAACGAATTCCTTGGAAAAAGTTGGAAACATGTAATTTTCCTTAACAGCCACTCTTTGATTAGATAGAGCATCTATCTTTTGAAAATGAAATAATCGGTTTTACAAATTGCAGAATGCTCCAAACTCATCAGTGCCACTTGGAGTTCAAGTTTTGAAGTCTCGAGGATTCTTTCCATATGCTTATTGGTATTGGATAGGGGTCGGGGCTTTGATCGGATTCATAGTAATCTTCAACTTCCTTTTCACTCTGGCACTAACTTTCCTCGGACGTGAGTTTTATTAACCACCTAAGTTTCCTTGCCTAGTGTAAATACTTTGAGAGCTTGTGCTGATATCTTGCAATTTATATTGGCCAGCACTTGAGAAGCCTCAAGCTGTTATATCTGATGAGCCGGAAAGTACTGAAAAGAGTCACAGACCTGCTGGAGCCGTTCAATTGGCAGAGCAGGGAAGTAGTCACAAAGCACACTCAGGTAAGAGATGCCATTGATTATGTGTGATTCTGCTCAGGTCAGCCATTCTGCCTGTCACTTAACTATCTGATGTGAATTTGCATACAGAATCGGAAGAGGCGAGCCATGCCAAGAAGAAAGGAATGGTTCTCCCATTTGAACCGCATTCCATCACATTTGATGAAGTTATATACTCTGTTGATATGCCTCAGGTATCAAAGCCACAAACAAAAATCATTTCATCATCCAAATGATGGCTTCCAATGATGAAGAGAACTGATCTTATTGCATCTGATACATGTAGGAAATGAAAAACCAGGGAATTGGTGAAGACAAACTGGTGCTTTTGAAGGGTGTCAGTGGGGCTTTTAGGCCAGGCGTTCTAACAGCGTTAATGGGTGTTAGTGGTGCCGGTAAAACAACTTTGATGGATGTGTTGGCTGGTAGGAAAACCGGTGGGTACATTGAAGGCAACATCACAATTTCTGGATATCCCAAGAAGCAAGAAACATTCGCTAGAATATCAGGATACTGTGAGCAAAATGACATCCACTCACCCCATGTTACTGTTTATGAATCCATACTCTACTCAGCTTGGCTTCGTCTACCATCAGATGTCAACGCTGAGACACGAAAGGTAGGCATTTATTTCTACATTCTTCTTCTGCAATGTAATTTGATTGCAAACTACTAGTAGTTTCAATCAACTTAAACTGCATTTCCTGAGCCACACTCAATTGAACTTAACATTGGTGACAGATGTTCATTGAGGAAGTTATGGATCTTGTGGAACTAAATCCATTGCGAAATGCTTTAGTTGGATTGCCGGGCGTGAACGGTCTATCGACTGAACAGCGCAAGAGGTTAACCATAGCTGTTGAGTTAGTGGCAAACCCTTCTATAATTTTCATGGATGAGCCAACTTCTGGGCTCGATGCTAGAGCTGCTGCAATTGTTATGAGAACAGTTAGAAATACTGTGGATACTGGAAGAACTGTTGTATGCACAATCCATCAACCGAGTATCGATATTTTTGAAGCTTTTGATGAGGTAACCTACTAACAGAAATTATTTCTATTTCCTGATCAAGGGGATTCACTGTTGTAATGTGGAAGTAATTTGCTTCATGTGACATTTGCAGCTATTTCTGATGAAGCGAGGAGGACAAGAAATATATGTTGGGCCATTGGGTCGCCGTTCTTCTCATTTGATCAACTACTTTGAGGTATGCTAATCTGATGCATTACCCTCTTACCTTGATCATAATAGGATCACAGGCTAATTTATATCACTTTTCTTAATGTTAGTCCATTGACGGAGTCAGTAAAATTACTGATGGCTATAATCCAGCAACATGGATGCTCGAAGTTAGCAGTGCAGCGCAAGAAGTTGCTTTGGGAGTTGATTTTACGGATATTTACAAAAATTCAGAACTCTTCAGGAGAAACAAAGCAATGATCCAAGAACTAAGCAAACCAGCCCCTGGTTCCAAGGATCTCTATTTCCCTACGGAGTACTCACAGCCCTTTTTGACCCAGTGTGTAGCGTGCCTATGGAAGCAACACTGGTCGTACTGGCGTAATCCACCATACACTGCCGTTAGGTTTCTCTTCACAACGTTCATTGCCCTGATGTTTGGAACGATGTTCTGGGATCTTGGTTCCAAAATGTAAGTAACAATCGGAGAATATCATATCAAAGGGGTCATTCTCTGCTAGTTATCTTGCTCCTTGTAACCGCTTTGCTATGACAATATTTACAGGAAAAGGCAACAGGACTTCTTCAACGCAATGGGTTCGATGTATGCAGCTGTTCTCTTCCTTGGGGTGCAAAACGCCTCGTCTGTGCAGCCAGTGGTGGCCGTTGAAAGAACCGTCTTTTACAGAGAGAGAGCTGCCGGAATGTACTCAGCTCTGCCCTATGCTTTTGCACAGGTAACACATACGTTCAGATTCTCCTACCTATGATATGACCAAGTTGAACATGTTACTTACAAGTCTCTTCTCATTTTTTCTGTGCTCAGGTCCTGATCGAGATTCCATACATCTTTGCCCAAGCAGTAGTCTACGGTCTCATTGTATATGCCATGATTGGATTTGAATGGAATGCTGCTAAGTTCTTCTGGTACCTGTTCTTCATGTACTTCACTCTACTGTACTTCACCTACTATGGGATGATGACTGTTGCTATGACACCAAACCACCACATAGCACAAATTGTCTCCTCAGCATTTTACGGATTCTGGAATCTCTTTTCAGGATTCATTGTCCCCAGACCTGTAAGTTCTTCTTCTTCCTTCAAACTCATGTTCATCCTTTAGTTTCAATATCATGGAGACCGATCCTAATTCCAATTCTGTTGTTTGTTTGCTTGTACTGAACAGCGCATGCCTGTATGGTGGAGATGGTACTACTGGGCATGTCCAGTGTCATGGACCTTGTATGGTTTGATCGTATCACAATACGGAGATATAGAGGACACCCTTGATAATGGGCAGACAGTGAAAGAGTTTCTGAATGACTACTTCGGTTACAAACACGATTTCCTGGGAGTTGTAGCAGCTGTTGTTCTTGGGTGCACCGTCCTCTTCGCATTTATTTTCGCATTTTCCATCAGGGCCTTCAATTTCCAGAGGCGATAGAAGTTTTGTGGTTTCATCTTGTATATATAAGGCTGTCTGTTCTATTAACTATTTTTATTTAATGTAAACCATTTCTTCTCTGCTCTTCAAATGGTTTTAACATCCATATGAAAAGGTGTAATAAAATGTTTCTTTATCAATTTTGCAACACTCCAATTTTTCAGTTCTTCTATCAGTTCAACATCTTAATCTTTTCTAGATTATACCAGGAAGAAGTGGGATACGATTAAGGCAAACTTCATGAGCTGACCATGATTCTAAAGCCAAAGAAAGAGAACATTTCACCTACAGCAGCTGTCTTTTCACAATGTTCAACTTGTGTTACCTGAAGACACGACTAAGCGGAATGAATCCTGAAGGCCAACACCTTATTTCTCTCTGCACTTTTGCCTGAAGATCCTTTCGTGAATGCTTAATCCAATGGGAGCATACAATGGGGAGAGAGTAGAATCTCTTGCAACGTAAAACCAAGCCATCACTAAGAAAGAATTGACACGACTTAAAACTAAGCAGCTAAAAGCAAACCAATCTATTCTCATTTCTCGTGTAACCTTCCTTTGTCCTTTAAGCTGAGGTCCCAAAATCTGAAGTTCTTCAACAAAATCTTCAATTCTATACGTTCACATAAACTCCCTACTCCTTCATTCTCATTCCAATTGCCTCCTAAAAGCCTCACCTGGAAGCTCGGTTGTCCCACCAATCATAGTGAACTTAACGGCGTCCCTTTCAGTTGTGCCTCCATCATTGTCGATGTTTTTGACCTAAGTTTGTTGCAAAGCTTCACCTATCTGGTCTGAGAGTGTCCGGAAACCTGTTGCGTGGGATTGGATTGACTCGGAGTTTCAAATTTGTTGGATATAGATTGATTCATTTTGTTAAGTTAATGACTAAAACTAATTTTGATAAGGTTTGAATTTTAAATTTTTTCAAACTTAAATTCAAACATAAAAAATATAACTTCAATCTGACACAAACATTCTATTGTACTTCCAATTGTTAAGATCCCTTCTCTTTGGTGTTTGTAGGTCAAAACATTAACTTGACATCCTACATCCCTTCACGACGTTGAATTAGGAATAGTTAAGTTTCACAAGTAGACTGTTGGGCTGGTTCTCCCAAGCTTAATTTTGAAGTGTCCACAGCTCCAACTTGTGAATATAATTAAAAAGGAGGAGAGTAGCCAAAAGAGTAAGAGAAGAGTGATTTGAATATAATTAAAAAGGAGGAGAGTAGCCAAAAGAGTAAGAGAAGAGTGATTTCTACTCTTGCACATACACAGGGCAGCCACGAAAAATCTACATTATCTCATTTGTTCACCGTTGGATCGAGTTAAAATTTGGATTACACATTTGAGGCATCTGGTCCTTTATTCTGAACGGTTGCAAGGTCCGAAGGTGAAGAAATTGTCCACTCACAGTAACTTTGATTTGGGGTATTTTTCATCTTCTTGGCTCTCATTTATAAGCTTTGATGCTCGGTTGATTTGGTTGATTGTAGGCGCATTTTGTGCACTTATTTGAGACTCTTGTACCTTATTTGATCATAGTGGAGTTGTTTTCTTGGTCAAGATGACCTGTGGTTTTTATCTCCAACATTGAGAGGGTTTTGCACGTTAAAAATTTTGGTGTTTTACTTATGCAATTTTTACTGTTGCTTCTGAAATTGTGTATATTCTATATTAGTGTGCTCTCGTATTGTTAGTTTGTTGTTGTGATATTTTGTTGCTTCCACTGTAAGGACATATCATATTGGTAGCAAAAAATTAGATTTGAGGCTTGTGATGTAGGAAAAAATGGAAGCTAACATAAGTAGGATAGTTACTTTAAATGGCATTAATTATAATGTTTGGAAGGGAAAGTTGGAAGATCTTCTTTATGTCAAAAATTTTCATCAACCAGCTTTTGCTACTATGAAACCTAGTGACATCACTGAAGATGAATTGGGCTTGGGCCTCACAAAAAAGAGAGAACCAGCCCAACAAATCTCCTCCTTCTCGACTAGGTGAAGGCAAAAATACCCCTAAATCATAGCTGTTGTGCGTGGACAATTTCTCCACCTTCAGATCCTGTCTCAACGATCCAACCGTTCAAAATAAAGGACCAGATGCCTTAAACGTGCTGTCCAAATTTCAACTTGATCCAACGGAGTAGAAATGAGATAATGCAAATTTTTCGTGGCTACTCTGTGTATGTGCAGGAGTGGAAATCATGCTTTCTCTTACTCTTTTGGCTAATCTCCTCCTTTTTAATTATACTCACAAGTTTGAGCTGCAGATATTACACCCTATTGGGGCTGTAGTGGACACCCCAAAATTGAGCTTGGGCCTCACACAAAGGAGAGAACTAGCCCAACAAATCTCCCCCTTTTCAACTAGGTGAAGGCCCTCGCCATATAATCATCTAAGAGTCTTTAGGTGCAAAGCTTTTGTTCATATTCCCAAAAATGAGAGATCTAATCTTAATGTAAAGACTGGGAAATGTATTTTTATTGGCTATGGCATGGATGAATTTGGTTACAAGTTTTATGATCTTGTTAATAAGATGGTAATTCGAAGCAAAGATTCCGTGTTTGTTGAAGATCAAATAATAAAAAATATTGGCAATGCAAAGCCAGTGATTTAGCATATTGATGATCTCCCTAACTTAGATATTACTCCCTCTATGTCTATGGTTGAAGAAGGTGGAGCTGAAACTCATGGTGAGCAGCAAGATATCAACGTAGGTGAAGATGAAACATTTGATCCACAACATAATGAATTTGGTGATGATGCTCATGATGAACAACTAACTTTGGAAATTCCTGCAAATGCACTTAAAGGGTCTACAAGAGACAAGAAGCCTTCTTTAAGGTATTCATCATATAGATTTATCTTGCTGACTGATGGGGGAGAACCAGAATGTTATGAAGAGGGAATAAAGGATGAACGAAAGGCTCAATGGATTGAAGCTATGTAAGAAGAGATGAATTCTTTGCAAGAGAATGACACCTATGAGTTAGTGAAATTGCCCAAGGGAATGAGGGCTTTGAAAAACAAGTGCGTGTTTAGAATAAAAAATTAAGAGCACAATTCCAAGCCTCGTTATAAAGCTAGGTTGGTTGTGAAAGGATTTGGCCGAAGAAAGGGTGTTGATTTTGAGGAGATCTTTTCACCTGTTTTGAAGATGTCTTTCATTCGTGCAATGCTTGGTTTAGCAGCTTCACTTGATTTGGAGATTGAGTAGATGGATGTAAAAACAACCTTTCTTTATGGTGACTTGGACAAAGAGATCTACATGGAGCAGTCAGAAGGTATCATAGTGAAGGGAAAGGAAACTTATGCGTGCAAACTTAGGAAGAGTCTTTATGGGTTAAAGTAGGTTGTAAGGCAATGGTAGAAGAAATTTGAATCAGTTATGAAGAAGCAAGGCTACCATAAGACAACTTTAGATCATTGTGTGTTTGTGAAAAATTTCTCTGGTGATGATTTTATTATTCTATTGCTTCATGTGGATGATATTTTGATTGTGGGCAAGAATGCTTCCAGGATTGATGAGTTGAAGAACCAGTTAAACCAGTTCTTTGCAATGAAGAACTTGGGCTATGCTAATTAGATTCTAGGCATAATGATTACTAGAGACAGAGACTCAAGGAAGCTTTATTTGCCACAAGAGAAGTACATAAAGAAGGTAGTTCAAAGGTTTGGTTTGAATGAGGCTAAACCTGTTACTAGTCCTTTTGCTCCTCATTTTAAGTTGAGCCACAATTGATAAAGAGAAACAAGAAATGGAGAGAATTCTTTATGCCTCGACTGTTGGAAATTTGATGTATGTCATGATGTGTCCTAGACCAAACATTGTTCACACGATTAGTAAGGTGAGTCGTTTTCTCTCTAATACTAGTAAAGAATATTGGAATGCTATTAAATGGGTTATGAGATATTTGAGAGGTACAATTAATTTAAGTCTCAGTTTTAGTTCTGAGAAACCTGTGCTAGTTGGCTTTACTGATGCAGATATAGCAAGAGATATTGATTTTTGGAAATCTACCTTAAGTTACTTGGTCAAGTTTGCAGGGGGGGGGGGGGGTATATCATGAGAGTGAAGGTTGCAGAAGTGTGTCGCATTTTCTACCACAGAGGTACAGTTATCACAGCAATTGAAGCGTGTAAAGAGTTGTTGTGGATGAAAATTTTGTTCATAGAGATTGGTCTTAAGCGAGTCATTATGTGTTGTTTTGTGACAACCAAAGTGTCATTCATCTTGGCAAGAATGCTACATTTCATGTAAGGTCCAAACATATTGATGTTAGGTATCATTGGATACGAGATGTGTTAGACTCCAAGCTGTTGGAATTGGAGAAAATTGGCACTGATAATAATGGTGCTAATATGATGACGAAGGCATTGCCAAGGGAGAAACTTAAAGCATGATGTTCAATCGTCAAGATGGCAAGGGCCTTCACCTAATTGAGAAGGGGGAGATTTGTTAGGCTGGTTCTCTCCTTTGTGTGGGGCCAAGCCCAATTTTAGGGTATCCACTACAACCCCATTAGGGTGTAATATCTGCAGCTCCAATTTGTGAGTATAATTAAAAAGGAGGAGAGAAGCCAAAAGAGTAAGAGAAGAGTGATTTCCATTCGCGCACATACACAGAGCAACCACGAAAATTTTGCATTATCCCATTTGTTCAACGTTGGATCAAGCTGAAATTTGGAAAACATGTTTGAGGCATCTGTTCCTTTATTCTAAACGATTGCATCATTGAGACAAGGTCTGAAGGTGGAGAAATTGTCCACGCACAACAGCTTTGATTTTGGGATTTTTTCATTTTTTTGGCTCTCATTTGTATGCTTTGATGCTTGGTTTATTGCAGGCACGTTTTTTGCACTTGTTTAAACTCTTGTACCTTATTTAATCATAGTGGAACTGCTTTCTTAGTTGAGATGATTCGTGATTTTTACCTCTAATATTGAGAGGATTTTCCATGTTAAAAATTTTAGTGTCTTATTTATACAGTTTTTGGTGTTGCTTATGATATTGTGGATAATTTGTGTTAATGTGCTTCCGTATTTTTAGTTTTTTGTTGGGATATTTTGTTGCTTCCACTGCAAGGATATATCATAGACAACGTTGACTGCTGCATGATAAGTAGAAATGAAATACAATAACCAAATTTACATTAACCTTCCTCTCACAACATTGAATTGGGAATTAGTCAAATTTTGTAAGTGGATAATCTTAACTATTGGATATTGACTAAAAATGAGATACATGATCAAAATTATGTTAAAGTTTTCTTGTAATTTAATATTTTTTCCCATGTTCAAAATTATCATAAAGATAATTATTTAATTATTATACAATTCTTTTATCATATTATATTGATTATTTATCTATACCCAAGGCTCCATATTATTAAAATTCTTAAATTCAATGTGGATTTGAAATTATAAATGAACAAAAACAACAACTGAATAAAAATTATGTTGAAATGTAGGATTTAGGAAGGTTCAATAGTATCCTAATTAATAAAGAGGTTATTTTCGAAATAACTTAGCGAAAAATGAATGATATATGACAAAAAAGAGATAAATGACAACTAAACAATATAAGGATTAACGGTATTTTTAAAACATAATTATTAAAATAAAAAATGTCAATCTAAATAGGAGTTCAATGCAATCGCTCTTATATCCTTTTTAACTAGCCCTAGATATTATATACATGGATAGGAGGAAAACCCTTCTTGAATTTATAAGTTGATATGGCAAATGGTTTGGCGTGGATAGAATTACGAGTGGCGTTTTGGAATAAAAATATAGGAAATAACTAATTAACTCGTTCAGAAGATATGCCAAAGCTTAGGCTGTGAATCTGTGTTTGAAGATAGTTAATTGAGGAAAAGATCCCGAGAACTCAACACTTCTGGCAACGTAAGTACTTCTGGAGCTTAAAACATTTGACATTATTTGATTCTCGATATTTTGACTTTCTTCTTTAGTTCCCGAGACGTGGCAACTTCTCATTTTACCAATTTCAGTCTTCTAACCACGTCTGCCTCACCCACTCGCAGTTCAGACCCGTGATGACACGAACTATAATTCTTGACTAATCCAAAAACACAAAAAGCGGTCCAAAGAACACAGAGATCACAAAGCCATAACTGCCACGTGTCTCGCCGCAGTGGGGCCCAACCACAAATAATGAAGCCATAACCTTAAAAAAATAATTTAAAAAATCATCGAACCGATGAAAATACGATTGAAAAAGGGTTATTGTCCTGACAAATCATATGAAAGAAGCATCTATGTCACTCACGCATATATAGTCACCCTCAGAGCTATATATTCCGTTCTCTCTCTCTCTCTCTCTATGCCTGTGTTCAGATAAGAACGAAAATGGGTTGTGAAGACGAGTGGGTTCGAGTTGCCATGTCCGATGACACCCTCGTCGTCGACATGCTTTTGAAGCTTAACCAAAAGGCGGAAGCAGTGCCATCTGCCCAGCCGTTGATTGGTGCTGGTGGTCAGGGTTTTGGAGTCGAGTGGAGCACTAGACAACGTCGTTCTAGACATGTGTTACGTAAAAAGGGTGACCAAACTCGTGCGAGTCCATCCACGCCTCTCTCGTGGAGCGGCGCCACCTCCGTCAGCGGCGGCGGGACTGGTGATGGGTTCGAGGAGTCCAGCGTTGCCGTCAACGTCAAGCCGGTCAACACCGCTAGATCTAAGGTTCGTTCTCGTTGCTTCTTTGTTTACAAGCAGTTTCAGTCGGTGACTATTTCCTTTTTCGTTGGTATTTTTCGTTCCACATCATTATATATATATTTTTAAAAAATATTCTTCTGTCTATTTACACTGAAATGACGATCTCATCCTTTTCGTACGGATCTGGGTAGTCTCCGTCTTACCGCTGGAGGTGTTTAATATCTATCCAATCTCATGCAGTTTTGGTTTCTTCGACCCTTTTTAAGATTTTCTTTTTCATGGCTCTGGCTCAACGCATCGTTAGATATTCAATTCAACGATGCGTTTCCTTTTCTATTAACTCTGCGAGGAAAAAAAACCGACCCTTAGTCCAAGGGCAACAGTGTCCATGGACTATGTTCCACAATCCAACCTCTCTGTCGAGCGTCGAGACTTTTCCCTACCCCGAGAGTCAAAACCCTACGACTTTATCTATGAGGGCGTTTTAGTAATTTGGCACTTGCACCTTTTTGTGTAAATATTTTTGGAAAAAGACTGTTTATTCGGTGGCGTGTTTTTGTGGCAAGATATGTCTGCCTGTCGTCTGGTGATAGTGTCGTTAGTAGTTGGGGGGCGCTTTATTTGGGTTACCGGGGAGGGAAGGATCCAGTGTGGTCGAAGCAGCTTCACACTTCATGCGGGCTCGTCAGGATCTTGTCTTTTCTCACGTGACAAATGCTGATGGTTCCATCTGAGCCAATGAGAATCACCCCAAGGGTTGGAGAATTCAGGAAGTTATTTGAAGTGTATTGGTGTTTGGTAGTTGGGTGCCAAATGGGAGAAAAGGAGTGGCAACGTCAAAGTGGGGACCATTAACTGTTACCAAATTTGTTGGTATGAGCTGACTTGTTGGTTAGCTCAATTGTGCTTAACTAACATTACACATATCTAAAGCCCAAGCCACTGTATATATAGCTATGTGTATGTACTAACAAACCATATACATCACGTACCAACTTAAGAACTCTGAAACGGGGGAGGAAATGTGGGGTTCAAGCTGATGTAGACAAACTAAAGTGAATTTAACGTGTTTTAGGAACGCATTGTCAACCCTATACGTTTAGTAGATGGATGTGTTTGTTGTGTTAGTTCTTGGAAGGGAGCCTATCAATTGTATGAAGGGTCACGATTATACCGTGCACATTTAATATACATGCTTCCACACATGGTAGATGCTTTTGAATGTAATGATGGAGTTTTTTGTTGGTATTTAGCACTTCATGCCAACAAAATGAGCCAGCCTTTCTTAATTTCCCATTTCTTTATTTGTACAGTTTAACTAATTACTACTGTTACCAAATGGCTGGGAAAAACTTTCTGTGCGTTAATCTGAACTATCCTATATTTGGGTATGGACAGGTCACTGTTAAAAGTGAAACATCTTCTGTCAAGAAGTCAAGGAGGAGGAAGGTTTGTAAATGAACTTCTCTTGCATCTTGTTAAGATTAGTGCAGTGTTTTTAGAAGTCCATTGGTCTCTCTCTGAACTTTGTTTTAGTATTTGCAGACTTTAGCTGAGCTTAAAGAGGAGGAGAGTTTTCTGCTGAAGGAAAAGCGAGATTTAAGAAATGTATGAAGTCCAATGTTTCTGTTTTCTGTCTTCACCCTTTACCTTAATATAGGATTAAATATAATCTATTGATAGGTTGACCTATTTCAATTATCCATGGAACAGCAATTGACAATGTTACGAGTAACTTTAGAGAAACAAAGAGCTAGGAATGAGAGCTGGAAGAGGGTGAAGGTAAAACTGCAGAACCTTTTTCACATATCTCAGTTGCTTCTATGTTCTGTATCTGCGCGCGTCGATCACAAACACTTTCTGCATTACCATGATCCTTTTTAAGATAGGAAGTGATCCTTTATCATCTACATATATCAAGTGCACTCTTGGTTTGTCTTTTTCTGTGTGGAGGTTGATCTTATGATCAAAGTACCATTCTTGTAACTTTTGAAAGGTTATTATGATACTTAATATGATTCCTGGTAAGTACCATCACCAACTAAGATTGCTTCTACTCATGCAAAGTTGCAATTGATTCTGAGAGATCACGTAATGCATGATGAGGAAGTTCTCAGGAAGATGTTTGATCTTCTGATGTATATTGCTTTGAAAATGTTAAAACAACCCCACCCCCATTACCTGATTTGAATTGCATTAAATATAGATAGCCTTGCCAACCAACCTGACAGTGATTCTGTTTCCATTGACAGCTCGATTTGCTATCTCATCATACTCCAAAAGGAGTTTCTGCTTTTGTTAAATCAGAAGATGAGAATTTGCGTCAAGCCGAACCAGTAATTGTAGCCAGTCAGTCCTCAAGTTCTATCATGTCAATAGCTGCTACATGCAAGGAGATTGTTCCATCTCCTCAAGCACCTGAGGTCGGAAGTGCGAGGCCCTTCTTTCAGCTACCTGACCTAAATCTTCCAGCAGATGAAGATTCAGGCTCTGAAGTTTTATATGGAGCGAGCTGAGAAGAAATAACAATCTATTCCAACCATCTTTGCCCTGGATCACTAATGGATAACACAAGATCCAAAAAGCTCTTAACGGTATAAAATTGGAGTTATTGTAACTGCAGATTACCAGAAAATGCATTTTACACATGAAGGTGGAGGGTAGTGTAGAGATACTAATATTTAGTTGCTGTTGACGTTCTCTTACTAAGCAGATTTCTACATTCGTCCAAATTCTTTGGGGCCAAGCTAAATCTCATTCCCTTTGTTTTTACGTAGGAAATAGTAACAAATATGGTGTAATTACTTGATAGATATCACATGTTATGGTACCTATGTATATGATGTTCCAAAATTTTGCTGAACTTTATTCTGTGTCTATTTTCGATAAAGCTGAAAAAACATTCCATAAAACTTGTTCAAACTGTTAAAAGATAACCTATAGCCTTAATAGAGATTAAACCAAAGACTTAATGTCCGTAGGAATCTGTGCTCGTTTAAAATAAAATCAATGATGTTATAAGAGATCTGCACGGCCGACTTTCATGGGCGACCTGTTACAAACCATTGTTGATGGTTGCTGATTGATTATATCTCTGCGCTAGAGAGTCTAGCAAAATTTTAGTGTACTGCCGCTTCCACATCCAGGTGCATAAACTGCTAGTTTGACAAAGACCATGCATGTACGTTCATATCAGATTTGCAGAGATTTTGTAATCACAGTGACGCTAGTACTAGACCCTATCGCTCTTTCCCTCTCTCTTGCAACTGGATGTGAAGTAACAGCATATTTTAGGAAGATCCAGATTAGAAGTTCTTAATTATTGGTAATGTTGGCACTTGTATTCCGTCCAGGACATTAATTCATCCTGGAACTTCTGCAAACTCTATTCAGCCATGGAATACATCAACAAATAATACTGAACACAGCCTGATCATTTGTCATTTTCCATTTCTAAAGTCAAATTATAATGCAGAAAGTTTATAACTAGCATGCAACAAGTTGGAAGACTAAAGCGCTAGAGAATAAGTATACGTAGTTTTAAGTTTCAATATATATGTAACATTCGTAAAGTTCTTTCACATCTTTCGAGCACTGACCGAAGGTATCTCCAGTCTAGCGCTTGCATTGCCAAAATACAGCCCTACTAACATCTTACTCTGCCATGCACGATCAAACTAAGCAAAAAAGCACTAGCCAGTACCCATTAACATTAGACAAACCAACCTAAAACTACTCAGAAAACCATAGATGGAGTGTTACTATTCCTGTTGTTATTAGCACCATATCCAACCTCCAATTTCAAGTCAAGTTCCACATGATCATCTTTATCCGTCCCTTTCTTCCCAATCCCAGACGCATGGTTACTAAAATCACTGAACAAATCAGTCATAGAAGTAACCACCGCACACTTTCTGCTACAATTGCCATTCCCTTTACTCTTCCTCCTCCTCGCATCTGTGGATGACGTCCCCGAAGAAGTAGGCGACGATAAAGGCAAAACCGAAGGTATTTCAAAGTTTGTTCTTGCCTTTGCACCTCTAAGCCTCCTAGCAGCCGCGTCATACGCACGCGCCGCCTCCTCCGCAGTGTCAAACGTCCCAAGCCAGTGACGGCACCGCCCTATGCGGTCTCGTATCTCCGCTGACCATCTGCCCCAGGGCCTCTTCCGCACACCTCTATAACTCCTCTGCGACGAAACAACACCACCATTATTCCCATTGCCACCCACTTCATGTTTTGACGTTTTAGACAGAGAAGACTTGTTGGAGCTTGTTCCGAAAAGAACGTCTCGACCAACAACAGCTGCGATGCCGTCGAGAACCGGAGGTACTTCGGATGGGTCATGGTGTTTTTCACTCTCGTTGTTGCAAATATCAGTAAAGGACCTAAACCCTGAGACATCAAAGACGGGTTTATAAACCGAAGGGGTTAGGAACCGAAACATTTCAGACAAGGGAATGGTTTCGGGCTTGGGTAAGAACGGAACGGGCAGCAAGTTTTGGTTGTTCATGGTAGGTAACATCAGTGAAGCTCCAAAGAACGCCACTAACTAGTTGCTGGGGAGGACAAAAACATAGAGGAGTTTTCATTATATAAACAAAATGGTATTCTTAATTATGGAGAAGAAGATATCATTTAATAATTAGAGATACACCTGTCAACTTTGATGAGACCGTAATCCGTCTCATAGGTTATTAATATTATCCCCTATACATAATCTTAGGCGTACCCCAAATCCTGTCCACCATTTTGTCAATCACAATAGTCAGGACCTGGAGCTTAAGCTCATTCATGGTCAGATCCCGTAGAGCTTCTCTCCTTTTCAATCCAAGTAAAAGCTTAATTAGGATTGTCCCTTTGCATCCTTGTCTGAAATATAGTCTGAACATGAACTGTTTAATTGAGCTGTTTTTATTTGAAGTTGCATTGAGTTGTAGTTGTTTTCAACTTCTTTATAACATGATTGTAGGTAGCTTTGCTTTAGCATACAATGCAGAAGAAGAACAGGGAAATCTTTGATAAAATGTGGAAATAAAGGTTGATTAATCATGCAACGAAGAAGCGGGTGATTTGATGGGGGGCTTTTTTATTAAGGGGAGTTGAAACAATCGAGGAGGACTTCCCTGGTAGTGTGTTTTCAATAGCCGTTGGATTACGTGAAACCTGTTACAGCATCACGGTGTCGTCAAAGGAAAAGATTGTTTTGACTCACATCCTGCTTGCCCTTTATTGCAAATTGCTTCCTTTTTAAGTTCTGGTGCTGCTCAGGGGCACTAAGATAACCATGTGGTGCACTTGATGGACCACTATGCAAGTAGGGTTTTGTGTGATTTGGTGATGGAGGATTGAGTCATTTGGCTTATATTGACACACAAATGGTCCTGATCGTGTCAATCACAACCTCCTGGACCCAAGACAAAGCATCAGGAGCATTTGAATTTTGAGGGGTTTTAGGTTCAGGGTGAATATTTATGAAGGTGGCCAAAGATCGGTGATAGAAATGTTGATTGGACTGTAATCTTTTGGGTGAAGTAGAAGTAAGCTGTGCGGGTTAGTGGATGTCAATTTGTTAATGATATTTTGTCATTCCATATCAACTCTAATATATATTAGGATTTTTCAATTAAATTCAAGTTAAGCTTTAACTAATTTAAGCATCCATTCTCTTAAAATTAAACTTAACTTTAATTTTAAAAATAGAATGATCCTTTACCATCTTTAAGAACACCGATATATAAATTATTAGTGGAATAATTATAAAATTTATAGGTAAATATAGAAATAAAGAAAATGATTTTTCTATTAATTTTCATATAATGAATATCCTTAAAATCCCATGAAGCTGTGAAATTCTCATAGGGAAACAAATTCCTCAAAAGGTGGGATCTAATGGTCCTATGGCAATGACATGCAACTTGTAAATTAATTTTTAAAAAACTAAATCGAAAATTAAACCGATAAGACAAAATATTTAAGATTTAATTGATATTAGATCTCATAAAATTAGTTAAAGGTTAAATAATATTTAAAAGATAATTAAAGAAAACTATTCTTAAATATCAAAAAATTTAAAGTTTAATTAAACAATAGACTATTAAAATAAAAATTAATTAGTGTATTTTAATTTATGAAAATGATTAGTCTACAAAAACTGACTGATTAATTAATAAATT
>JAOSBN010000005.1:5867142-5889068 GCA_027563595.1 Erythroxylum suave | reverse complement strand
ATTATATTTAAGTAAAATATTATTATTAATTAAACTATAACTAACTAAAATATAATTATTCATTAATTAAAATATAAGTATCTAGTAATTAAAATATTTTAATTAATTAATTAATTGCAATATAATTACTTAAATTATTATTATTATTGTTATTTAATTACATTACATTATATTTAATTAAAATATAATTATGTATTAATTTAAATATTATAATATAATTAATTAAATTATTATTATTACTTAATAGGTTTGAGAGATGTGTTTTGTTTTAGGTTTTAAGGGGAGGACATTTTTGAAATTTCACCAAAGTCTTTGGTTTCTGTCTTCGTCCCCTCATTTATGTGCCACAGTCATGAAGATCACAAGAATTTAATGTCCCTGTCTCCAGAGTCAGGACAAAATTGGGTGGAGACAGCAACCAAACAGGTTGGGGGACAGGACTTTTGTGTCCCTGTCATCTGTCTCCACCCTTGGAGACACTAACCAAACATTGCGTAAGCATCCAATTTTGTAAGCACATCAATGCTTCAACAGTACTAGCATGACGTCTTGAGCGATGTGGACTAAGAACTCTACCACCTATGCTAAATCCACTTTCTGAAGCAATTGTAGAAACAAGTATTGATAAAATATCTCAGGCAATCTTCCTTAGTGTTGGATACTTGAATTCTTGCTTCCAGTAAGCCAAAATGTCAAAACAATTATTTTCAGGCATTGTATCTTCCTCCAAATAATGGTCCAGTTCAGATCTTAAGTTTAACCTTATTTTCTTTGATTTCTTATACATGGAAAAATTATCGCTATCTCCACAATCTGCTTGATGTTTTCTAAAATGGGTAGCCTCACATAAAGACGATGAAACAACTGAATTAGTACATGATGTAGAGTTCCCTATGTGCATATCATGTTTGTCTTGATAGATATTCTAACAATAGTTCATGAAGTAAGCTCTTCACCTTCTTAATCTCAATATTAACTTTACTTCCATAAATGTCACTAAAATAGAACTCAACGTAATCTATCTTACTTTCTTGGGTCCAAAATAGAAGCAATAGCTAGCATTCCATTCACATGAAACCAATATTCATCGTACTTTCTGACCATATTTAGTGTCATGGTTCTAACAAGATCACAATGGGACGACATCCACTTAACTAACTTCAACTTTATTTCACAATCATGTCGAAAGAACAAGTTCACAGTAGGGTATTTTCTACCAAAAAAACCTTTGTTACCCTGTAAAATATTCTCAATTTGTCACAAATAATGTTTGCCAACTTCCAATCTTCATCATTAGGCAAAGTAAACTTAAATTGATTATTCAAACGTTCCAACCTTTTGAAAACACCTTCGCATGGCAAAGCTATCTCAAGCATCAAATAAGTAGAATTCCACCTTATTTTACAATCAAGAGTTTTTAGAAGATGAAACTTTCAAAAACTTGGCTGCATCCTCAATCTTCTCTATCCTTTTAGGAGTTGATGCCCAAAATAAAATACAATCATGAGTGCTAGATCGCATATGCAAAAATTTACCATTTAATATAAAAGAATTGGCATCAAGCTTCTCATGTAGAAGGTTCATCATTGCATCATTTGTTTTACAATTATCCACAACTACAAAAGAAATCTTGGTTTTGAGGCTAAACTCATACAATCACTCTTCTAAAAATTTCAGTAGAGTCTCCTTTGTATATAGGCATGGCACAAATATAAACCTATAAAATAAAATGATAAAAAATTTATTACACTTAAATATCGAACACAGAATGGTTCTCTAAGTAATTAATATTTAGCATGTATAAAGGAACTAATTACTATACATGCAAATTACTATATCTATATATGGTAACAAAGATAAAGATTAAGCAAAGTATTTACATATAACATCTTAAGAAAACTTGATATTGTCAATAAGGAAGGAAACATGTTAAATATAAGAAAATTAATTACCTTAGAATTCAATTTCTTAGAAACCAATCTCCATTAATGAAGTGTCCATTTATAACCACGTATCTTTTCTTTTGGTTGGAAGTTGTCCATATGTCTATAGTGATAGCAATCTTAGACTTATGATCCTCCAACATTTTTTTCAAGTTTGATTTTTCACTTAGAAATATTTTTAGGATATCATTTCTCAATGTATTACTAGATATCATCCTAAATTCATTTAAACTCACTACAAACCTTCTGAAACCAATGTGATCAACCATAGACAAAGGATACTCATGCATTACAATCATATTAACTAACTCTCTTCTTAAGAATTCCTGGCTAAATTTGTAGCTTTGCAATGTTTTTTTTCTATCAAACTTGGTCCCACTTCCAATTATTAATGTTTTTGGCCTCCAACAAGCCTTTAATGTTTCTTTAGACAATACTTGATCAAATACTCATACAGATGCGAAGTCTCGTTAGAACCTTTAGTAGAAAACTTCCCTTTGCAATGCTTACACTCGGACTTATCGACACCTTTCATAGTCACCAAAGTAAACTCTAGCTACACAAGAGGAGTAAGCTTCTTGCTTTTAGTTGCACCACGATCACCAGAGTCCATAGCTGTAAGCTCCTCTTTGTCATGAGGTGGACTAGAGAATTTCTTCACTATATGATTCTCAACTCCTTTATTAATGATCTCTTGATGATTCTTAGACATTATCTCTTTTAACTTATAAGTTGCAAAGAAAACAACCTAAAAAAATTAACTTAGTAAATGATTAGTTGTCTAGGGCCAACTTTGACAAATAAAAGTCAAATAAAATAAAGCCTTTATTTCAATTTTCACTTCATCCCTTACATTTTATAAGATTAATATATTTTTGACTGATAGACAATTTTAATTTTCAATTAGGAATAAGGTAGTAAACTAGCATTGAAAATCAATCATATTACATGATGTTCCCAATACCATAAAATGTGTACAACGAAGATTTCAGTGGCTAGCATGCAGAAAATTGATACTTATTTATATAAATACATTATAAATTCAAAGTCACTAAAGATCATTATGCTATGATAAGTGGACATTTTAGAATTATTTTCCTATTACTAAGATAAATAGAAGATAGAGAAGCAAAAAATGAAAATGAGAGGCGATGTGTATACCTAACAGTCGGAACTCAGCAAGGGACTTCGTGACTTCGACCTCAAACTCCTTGAGCAAACCCATAAACCCATTGAATTGATCAAACGTAACGTGGGTTTTTGGCTATTACACACATTGAGCTTGAGCTTGGATTTTCCACAGACGTGTCCACACAGTAACGTGGGTTTTTTGCTATTCCACAAGCAGCGACAGGCAAAATTAGAAAACAACAGAGATAATGAAGGGAATATCCAAAAGTTAAGAAGAGTAATCGACTAATCAATTATTTAATAGCTTTTAAGAGAAACTATGTCGGTGATAGGGCACACCAAATGATTTGTTTGAAAACGTGAGGGAATTAATAGCTTTTAAGTGGGAATTTTACAGCTGTTTGATTGCTCCTCATAAAATATTAATATTTTATTATATTTAATCATAAATATTTAAGAAAAACACAAAAATAGAGTTAATAAAAAATGGGTTGGGTATGGGTATCCATCGGTTCCAGTTATCATTAGAACCATATCCAAATCCATATCCACATTCATTTTTAAGAATCCATTTAAAATATATTTTCTAGCTTCCATGTCCATTTTTTCAGGTCGGATGATGTACATATTAATCGAGTTGAAAACCTACGGCCATTCCTAATCACATATGACTTTACGCAAATTGTCCCTATCTTTCTTTTTTCACTATGACACCTGAAGTTGGGCTGAAACATGGCCCAATTAAATTGGCGTCTACTCACTCATACTCCATAAATATAGAGCATCCTAGTTTATGAGAACCCTGAAACAGTCATCCCACCCACTCAACAGTGTATGACTCAGAATCCCATTGATGTATCTAAGTGTAAGGTGATGAAGAGTTGAAGCTTTGGATTTATTGGGGTTGTACTCATCCTCTATGCTAATGGTACGCCAGATGTGTCGAGGAGACGTCCAATGTGGAAAGCCTATTTGAAGGGCTACGTATTCTTATGTCCCCACAAAATCTTAATTGTAAAGACCCATCATCACTAAGTCTGAGCAACTTATCCAAATCATCTCCCCTAATATTCCAAATTAGGTCATGTTTAGTTGGTCCTAATCATAGCGGCCTTTTTTGTCTAAGAACGTAGAGAGCACCTCCAACATAAGCTTTTAGTATGAGAACTCCATAATCTTGAAGAAACAAGACTAGCAACATTGATAAAGTCTCAAACCTACTAGGCTAAGCCAATCTGTTCCAGTGCTTGATAAACTTTTTCCTCTCTGCCATTCTCTCGGTACCTTTTTTGCTCTTCTTTGTCTCGTTATTATGCCTAAAATTAAATAAAGTGTGAGAAAATGTCAGATAAAAATACAAATAAAAACTTTTCCCCACATTTGTTTCGAATACTCACTAAATTATAAAATTGTTAAAACACATAATAAAACCAAAAACATATAATATAAAATAAAAATAATTAATAAAATAATTAGAAAATTAAAAATAGCCTTATTTATTAAAAGTAAAATTAAAAATTGCAACTAACAAATAAAATTAATATAACAATTCTATCACAAAGTTAAACCTAAAAGTGAAAATAAAGTACTTAATCCAATGATTGCCCAAAATTGACAAAATTTAACATCTAATTTATGCAAAATTCAAAATTGAAATGAAATTAAACAAGAAAACTACATAAATTAACTAGAAAAACTACAAATTAATCCTAATTGCACATGAACTCATCACAATTCAACATTTAGTGAGCAAAGTCACATACATAATTTAAATTTCAACCAATTCTTATGCAATTCTTCAAATTAAACCATTGAATCATATGGAAAAGGATAAAATTCAACTTTTAAACCAAAATCAAGCACAAAATCGATGTAAATCACATAAAGCACTCGTGATAGCCTTACAATTTTATGATTGTTGTTTAGAAATAATCTCTATGTTAGGATACATTTTTTGTTTAAGTTGTATTGCATAAGAGCGATAAGCATGATTAGTGTTTTTCATGAAATTACTTTAAATATCTTATTGGTTTTTTTAAATATGCAAGCCTTGATACATTTTGACAACTATATGAACTTTTGAGTCGAAGAGCATTCATCACATTTGTGCCCATATACTTTTCTTTATATCGTGTTATTAAACACAGCTTATTTATGCTAGAGCTTGCTTTTGAATATATGTTGAGATTACTTTTTTTTTTTGGATTTGTGCATAAATATGATAAGTGCACTTAGGATAACTATTGTTGACCTAAACAAGCCTACTTTAGTTTTTATCCTTGAAAAATTAATTTGAGCCTTAACCTTTCTTTTCTTGTATAATAATCTTGTTACAAGCCAATTTTATCGTTATTTTTTTATTTCCTTAATAACTTCAGCTTGTAAATTGAACGAATTGTATCAAATTTATTTGCATAAGATTGTGACTATTTTCATGGAAAGTAAGTTAGTTGATTCAAGTTGCATTGTTTTAACTTTCATTTTTTACTGAATGGGGGAAAAAGTATATAAAAAGAAACAAAAAGGAAAAAAGAAAAAAAAGATGGGGTGAATAAAAAGGATGTTATTTGAATCAAATGAGTTTTGGATTAAATTGAGTTAGATCTTTTATGGATAAGTTTGTATGAGTTCCTTCGATTTATTTAACCTAAAACTTCTTTTTGTCTTACCTTACCTAAGTTACATTACAACCCTTAACAAATCCTTTGATTTATGCATTATGTTTTTTTTTAATGGTAGTGAAAATATGATTCACTAACAAGCTTATAGAAATAACTCACTATGTTTTGATTTAAGTGCTTAACGAATCCTAACCACTTTGAGTGTATAGAGTAAAATTCATAAGAAGGTGTCAAGTCTTGTTTCAATTGATTTTGATGGAATTAATTTGATACTTTGTTCTAGGAGATGATAAGTGGAGATTGCATCAAATTAGAATATTATTATTTAAAATCATGAATTTTGGAAAAAAAGTGGACAAATTATTATAGTGGATAAGGCAACCTCACGTTTAATGTTAGATTCACCTTAAGAGCTTGAATTTAATTAAGAAACTTATTTTCAATGTAGGGATTTGGTTTTGTTTAGATATGAATCTTGACAAGATAGGATGAAACTAGGTTTTGAGTAAGAACAGAAGGGAAAAATACGTCCAGCAACTTCTATACATTATTCTCTTTCGTTTCTTAATAGTTCTCTCAATCTTTCTTCTGTTCTTCTATTTTAGTGTTGGAATTAAAGTTGTGTGTTGCTAAATCCATATATTCTTATTTAAGAGGATTCGAAAGTATAGTTTCAATCTTAGGGGGTTTTGTTCTAAGCTTAGGTTCATATTTTAATTCAAGTTTTTCTGGTCTTGTATTTTTATATTTTATGAATAATATTGACTAAAGTTGACATACCCAGTACATGAAGCTCCTCGTTTGCGAGAGTTTAGGGAGGGTCATTGATGTACTCAGTTTTCCCCTAGCATTTTTTTACAAAGAGACTATTTTTGTGATTTAAACCTGTTACCTTCTAATCACAAAGGAGTAATTTTTATTAATTGCTCTAAGGCTATTCCTCAAGATAGGATGGGCCATGAGTGGGTCTAGTC
Source organism: Erythroxylum suave (assembly GCA_027563595.1). NCBI lineage: Eukaryota > Viridiplantae > Streptophyta > Magnoliopsida > Malpighiales > Erythroxylaceae > Erythroxylum > Erythroxylum suave. Next base: position 5,882,399 of record JAOSBN010000005.1, on the reverse strand, counting down.
AGCTAGACCTATCATTAATGTTTAAATAAAAATATACAAAATAACATCGCTTTTATTTCTTTAGTCGGCCTACGACCCGACCCGACCTATGCTTGGCCTAACCTCAACTCGTGGCTCGATCGAGTCGAACTGTTTTGACCCATGATCCTGTCAAACCACACCAAAATCTTGCCTAGCCTAATTGCTTGATAAATAATAGGCTAAAAAAGAAAATCAGGTCTAGAATTCGGCAAAGGGAGTACTATTCTCTAATGCGCCCAATTCTTCTCATCTCAGATGGCAGCTGCTTTGGAGCTTAAAGCCAACCCTTTTACGGCGGCTGATTTGGAGCTTAAAACCAACCCAGTTACGGCAGCTTTCCGTCTCCAACTGCCGGCGAAACGCTGCCTGAAACCGTGCGGAATCAGATGCGCTGCCGCCACACCATCCAAAAGCTACTCTATCACCCTCCTTCCGGGTGATGGCATTGGTCCTGAAGTCATCTCCGTCGCTAAGAATGTCCTCAAATTCGCTGGTTCTCTTGAAGGTTGTTGCTTTTCATTAACTTATCTTCTCTTATTTGGTTCCATTGAAATCGAAGTTGAAAGTTCTGAGCCTTTATTGCTGTTTCTTTTGTTTCTTAATTTTTCTTAGATGATGGAAATGGATATCTTTGTTTAGAAGTAAGTATGTGTAAAATTTACATGTGCTGTTTTCTGGGTTTTATGATTTTAGAGTGGTTTGTTTGAATGTCTCTGTTAATGGGTTTTTTTTTCCTTCCTTGTCCTCTTAAACTTGTTGTGTTATTGAATACCAAAGGAATGTTTTCTTTTACCTTTGTCTCGGATGTCATCTACTTTCCTTGAATTTCCTTTCAGCAAAAATAAGATTTTGAGCTGCTGAAACTCATTTCTCTAGTTATTTATGGCTTCCTTTTGTTTCAAACCGTTAGGTATTGAGTTTAGCTTTCAAGAAATGCCTATGGGGGGCTCTGCTTTAGATTTAGTTGGAGTTCCATTGCCAGAGGAAACTTTGTCTGCAGCTAAGCAATCTGATGCAGTTCTTCTTGGTGCCATTGGAGGGTAATTTACCTTACTTTTTTTTGCTCTGTATTGTTCACTTTTCCATTTTTTTTCGATATTTTCATTAAAATTGACACTCTTGAGATTTTAATGTTTCCACTTTCTGCAAGAGGCAATCTCTTATGATTTTTCTTCCCTGATTTTTATCTTTAAGGTATAAGTGGGATAGAAATGAAAAGCATCTGAAGCCAGAGACTGGGTTGCTTCAGCTTAGAGCAGGTCTTGAGGTCTTCGCAAATTTGAGGCCAACAACTGTTTTACCACAAGTAATGCGCTTTATACACTTGTATACACAAATACCACCATGGCAACTTATCCTTTTTTTCCCCCTCGTTTTCATTAGTTCAGTGCTTTTGATTAAAACACATCTCAAATAGAAGTATGCTTGGCCATATTCTGATTTCAGTGGGAAAATTGAAGAGACATCAGAATCCTAACATTTTCATAGTGAGTCTATATATTGTTTATAGACTTTTATATGCTTGAGCTAATACCTGACATGGGTAGAAACTAGTGAAAAAACATCTTTTGAATGCTTTCAGCAAAATCTACGTGTTCAATGAAGTAGAAGTTATTTGCTTCTGTTATGAGTTCGAGATTTTATATTGATGAAAATATGCTTCAGTGATGTGGAAGAGGAAGTTTGGATTTATTGACATAATGGCTGAATCCTTAAGGTCTCGTTTGGTAACTAGTAATGAAGGAATCGGAATATAAAAATAGGAATGGGAATGGAAAGTGAGAATCGGAGTAGGAATGAAATTACTGATGATGCATGTTTGTCATAGTATTAAACAAATTTAATAGTTATGTCAATATTTGGTATTAAATATTAAATATGATAATGAAATTTTTTAAACTCATATTTAGTTATTATATAATTTATTTTGTCCATAATTAATTAAAATATTTTATTTTTATAAATAATTAGTCAAAAATTTAAATGATTTATAAAATTATTAATTTAAATAATTATGAATATTTTTATGATAAGAATAAAAGTACCCTCCCCGGAATAAAAGTCCAGGATTGTCAGGATTCATTCTAGTTTTATCATTCCCTATTTTATTTATTAACAGTAAGAAGTTAGGAAATAAAGGTTGCATTCCCATTTTCACCTTTTATTACTGATTACTAAACATTACTTAAGTATAATGTAGCTGGGTCAATTAATCCTTTCAAACTGCTTCAATTTGAGAGGTGGAGATCAATTTTTAGTTACTTCAACATGAAGCAAGAATTATCCCTTGAAAGGATATGCCTTTAGATCAAATGCCCATTGAGCTGACTGACGTTGAGCTCCTTTATTAACAAAATTTTGCTCTTCCTGTCCTTTGAAATATATTTTCAGTAATTGTTCATCAGTGCCCTCTGTGTTCTTTTGTTATGAGCATTTGTCTAATTTTTATCTTGTTCATAGATAGATTGTCTTGTATAACTCTCCTTGATGAGGTTTTGTTGCACTATCTTGCTCACTGTAGTTGGTGGATGCTTCCACTTTGAAGAAAGAGGTTGCTGAAGGTGTTGACTTGATGGTTGTAAGGGAGCTTACAGGAGGTCAGTGTTATTCATGTAGTTACACATATATTAGATCCTTCAACCATTGCCTTCCGTCCTTCCCACCTTTTCTGTCTTTCTCATTTTTTAAACCAGAAAAAGCAATGTGATATTTTCTGGAATAGGCATTTATTTTGGGAAGCCAAGAGGTTTTGACACTGATGATGCTGGTGAAGAGATTGGCTACAACACAGAGGTGTATGCTTCACATGAGGTAGGCTTATTGATATTGATTCTTGTGTTAGCTAACATCTATAGTAAATGGCCCAATTTGACCTTTTCCTTTGCCTATTTTTATTCTTTTCCCCCACAGCAGCTGTATCTGTTGTCCTTTTTCTCTTTTATTGAACATGCAATATTGCAGAAGCCGTTGTCATTAGCTCTCACTATTTATAGATTTTGTAAGGTTTCCAATTTCTGTTTACAATTTTAGTTGATGTGAAATTTGTCTAGGTTGATCGCATTGCTCGTGTTGCATTTGAGACTGCTAGGAAACGATATGGAAAACTTTGTTCTGTTGACAAAGCAAATGTCTTGGAGGTGGGTTATATTTGTAAATTCAATATAATGGTTTCAGGTTGTACTTTCAACCCATTTCTTTCCTCCTCTTTTCTCTTCTTTCTGAACATAATTTTAATTTGGTTGACTTCCTGCCATGCTTTATGCTAATTGTATAGCATGCGAAAGACAGTACTAATCCGTGTATTCTTTTATGATAATAAGGAATTACATTAACTGATTGTTGCTTATCTCAAAGAACATATTTTTTTGCTAAACAAAAGCATGCCATGGATAAAACTTTGATATGCCATTTAAAAATGTTTTTAGGCATCAATGCTTTGGAGAAAGAGGGTAACAGCCATAGCCACTGAATATCCTGATGTTGAGCTCTCGCACATGTATGTTGACAACGCTGCAATGCAGCTTATTCGTGATCCGAAACAGGTTTTCAGCAAGCATATAATTCAGTAGAAATTTAGATATGTGGGAAAGTGAGGTGGTTGTCTAATTGATAAAGCCTTTCAATATCTGATATGTGACATTTGCAGTTTGATACAATAGTGACTAACAACATATTTGGCGATATACTCTCCGATGAGGCTTCAATGATTACTGGAAGTATAGGGATGCTTCCATCTGCAAGTCTTGGTGCAAAGGTATGCAAAATTGTGTCATCACAATTTGAAGTCATTCAGGGGTTTTGTTCAGGCCATTCAGGAGAAGTTTCTTGCAGCAATGGCATTTTTGTTCTGAAGAATATTTTAGTTTTCTTTATGCTCAACAATTCTAGAGGACCATCTTGTCAGATATACTGAATACTTTGATTGTTTCAGGGGCCTGGACTCTTTGAACCAATACATGGTTCTGCGCCTGATATTGCTGGACAGGTTTGGGGGACTCTCTTTAAATTTTTTTGGTTATGTTAGTAATAGATGTTATGTCATTTTGATTGCTTTAAAAGCAAAAGTTGAACTGCTTGTAATTGTTTAAACAATTGGTTTCTCTTCCTTAACTGACAGTTTATTCTGAATAAACGCCTATATCCACTGGAATAAGAGTGGAACAGTGAAGAGGAAATTATGTTTACCTTTTCTTTTTTGTTTGTTCAAAAGGATGGTTGCTTATGCAGGACAAGGCTAATCCATTAGCAACAATCCTCAGTGCTGCAATGCTTTTGAAGTATGGCCTAGGAGAAGAAAATGCTGCAAAGAGAATTGAAAATGCAGTTTTGGATGCCCTGAATAAGGGATTTCGAACTGGTGACATATATTCAGCTGGAAATGTACGTGCCTAAATCTTATAAATTGCTAGTTGTCGAAGGTTAAATCCTTTTAAGTTTCTTTGGAAGGTTTTATTTTATATTTTGCAAAAAGTAGCTATTGATATTCATCCCATGTCACTTATGGATTTGTTTCACTTGATTCAATTGCGCAGAAATTGGTAGGTTGCAAAGAAATGGGTGAAGAGATACTAAAATCGGTAGAATCTCAAGTTATTGCCACTGTCTAATCTGAAACATGAGCATCTCTCCTAGAGCATTATTATCGGTCTTACGGACATGTTCTTGCAGTTTATCCTAACCTGATGAGATTTTTATAGTTGCAATTTCACTGCTTACAGCAGAAAGGAATTCAGATGCACAGTGTACTATTTTCTTGTCCCAAATCTTGTGTTAGCAGGGTTTTTATTGGGTTTTGTTATAATGTATTATTGTCTTGTAAGTTTTTATTCTTAATCTTGAAGGATTTTTGTGATATGAATATGATGGGGACGAACTAGGAAATTAAGAAACAAATAATAAAATTCTTAAGATTGATGAAATTTTATTGCAACTTTACGAATCAACTTGTTGAATTTGATTGTTACAACTCATCCCCATTTTATCGTTCTTATTATTGTTGTTATTGCATTTCATTGATTGATTCTTGCAAACTTTGATATACGACTGACGTATTCCTTGGAAGTTTCTAAGATCCTTGTTTCCTTCTTTGCAATTGCAGAGATGATGCATTAATTTTGGTTATTCCTTTCAATTCACCAATGAACAAAGCTTTCTTTCTTCTCTCTCTTCATCAACAGTCCAAATTCTTCAGCTAACGTGCAACAATTGTCCACCCCAGAGTTAATCATCACTTATAATCATCACTAGTCACCATCTGTTCCTCTCTTCTCTCACTGCAGTATTTTTGAGGTTCTATGTACGTAAATTTGATTTCTGGTAATGTCATTTACAATTTTCGTTTCTTATTTTAGCAATTGTTCCAGCAGCTAGAATTAATTCCAATTTCTAACGAGAACAGTACTTCTATTGGAGACAATATAACAAGTGGATGTGTTTCAGTGGTCCTGGTGCCTTAAAAATGTCAGAGAATGAGGGCGGTTTTATCTCGCATGTTTTTTTTACATTCCAATTTAGTGCCATGTGCTGCACAAGTATGCGACTGTTTGGCATGCTACAGTACAAGAATCTTTTTCTTTCCGTCAATACTATGAATATGGATACGAAGACTTGAGAACTAAAAACAAAAAACTTGTTGCAATTAACCCCTTGGGCAGATGCTCAAGAACAAAAGTAGAAGACTACTATTCCAAAGATACACGTCTCATAGGAATAGATGAAAACGCAATCCACACATGTTATTTTCAATTGAATCGATAATAAAAACCCTTTGCTCCTCTTAACTCCTCTCATTAATTGATTACATACAGAAACTGCTGCATTTACCAGTAGCTTCCCCTCCGAGCAACAGACATGTCATTCCAACACACCATGTCTTCCAATTCACTTCCAAGCTTCGACGAGCACCAATGGCTGATTAGTATTCAACAAACTCTGGAAGAAGAGCCAGAAAATGACCATGATTTTCCGGTTTCCATTTTTACCGTCCCAAAGACACTGAGGGCTTGTGATCCTGACTCCTACACGCCACAACTTGTTGCAATTGGTCCTTACCATTATTGGCGTCCAGAGCCGTACGAGATGGAGAGTTACAAGATTGCTGCTGCTAAAAGGACTCAGAGACAGCTCCAGACCCTTAAGCTCCAACACTTGGTTGATCACTTAATCAAGCTTGAGCCAAAAATTCGGGCTAGCTACCACAAGTCTCTGAATCTCAATAAGGAAACTTTGGGTTGGATGATGGCTATTGATGCTTGCTTCTTGCTAGACTTCTTGCAGATCTGTGCCATTAAAGAAGGTGATGTGACAGTGACTAGAGTTTCGTCCGGAATGTCACATTTGGTCGATTGTGCAGGCAGGAAATCAGCTCATGACTCAATTCTCAAAGACATGGTGATGCTTGAGAATCAAATCCCACTCTTTGTGTTGAGAAAAACGTTAGAAGTTCAGTTCTCCTCCTTGGAGATCGCTGACGAGAGGCTGCTTTTGATGCTAGTGGGATTCTGCCAGGAGCTTTCTCCGTTCAAGATGATACAGGATCTTCCAAAGATCCAGGTCTCACAGTGTGCGCACTTGCTTGATTACTTGTATGACACGATTGTTCCAAAGCTTGAATCATCTATAGATATAACTGAAGCTGAGGATCTTCCATGCGACGAGAACAATCCTAAGAAAGAATCATCTTCTGGGTATTCAAGTTACGTCAAAGATTTTCTGAAAAAAAAAAGTTACGTCAAAGATCTTTTCAGTGGGATTTGGAAAATGCTTTCCAAGCTAAGCAAGGGTACAATAAATATTCTTAAACCAGTGCTATTTTCCAAACCTGTTAAAGTCTTACTTAAACTACCATGGACAATCCTCTCCAATCTTCCAATATTTTCAATCCTGAAACAACCTGTTCAGTACATGGTCTCCTCTCAGTACAAAGAAGGGGTTAAACCCGAGAACGAGAGCTCGAATAAGGAAATCAATAAGCCACCATTAGTAGAGGAAATCACGATTCCTTCAGTCACTGAACTCTCCCAGTCAGGCTTCATTTTCTCACCGACAACGAGTAACATCTTGAGTATTACGTTTGATCCTAAGACGCGAACACTTTACCTTCCCACCGTCAGTTTAGACGTGAACACGGAGGTGGTGTTAAGAAATTTGGTAGCATATGAGGCATCAAGCGCGTCAGGACCGCTGGTTTTCACGAGATACACGGAATTAATGAATGGGATTATCGATACACCGGAGGATGTGAAGCTGCTCAGAGAAAAAGGGATTATCATGAACCATATGAAGAGTGATGAAGAAGTTGCCAACTTGTGGAACGGCATGAGCAAGTCCATTAGACTCACTAGAGTTCCTTTCTTGGACAAGGTAATTGAAGATGTTAACAAGCATTACAATGGTCTTTGGAAGGTGAAACTTGGGAGGTTTCTTAAGGTTTATGTCTTCGGTTCTTGGAAATATCTGATATTGATTGCAGCATTTTGTCTCCTGCTCCTGATGGGATTACAAGCCTTCCGTTCGGTCTACAACCAAGCTCGTACATTCAAAATCGACGGCCTTAATACTACCGTCACCTGAAACATATTTGGTTTCTGTTGTCGTCTGTTTAATTTCTTTCTCATCCTATGATGACTTGCAAAGACTGGTCCTTGTTAATTGTCACAAGACTGATTCCATTTATTATATTATATGGTGAAATTGTTTCGTGAATTAATTATACCTTCTTAATTCTCTTTTAGATTTTCATTTATAACAACCTCTCTTTTAATTAATGATAAAATTGCGTGCTATTAGACTGTTTCTGATTCTGCGTTTCAGCGAGATTTTTGCTAGCTATTGTTATATTTATAATAAAACAACTTATAAGAAATGCTATATAAAACACTGAAATAAATCCTTTCTTTTAAACTTTGCTTTAAAGGTAGTATTGATGTTGTATATTCTGTCTTCTTTAATCATATGAGTAGTAATCATCAATTTAACTGAAAAATATAAAATATAAAAATAAGAAGCAAGTTAGGTTCGAGATTCAACTTCTAATGTCAAATTAAGCGCATTGGACAAATTATAGTGACCAAATGTAATTCTTTTAAACAAGATTACGATTCGTGCAATTGAACTCCTATTCTTGTTGCCTTATCTAATAGATTTTATTGTTTATTGTTTATTTTTTATCTTTTTATTCACTTATCAACATAATAACTTTGACCAAGTCTAGAAGTTGTTAGGCTTGTAAATTATGTACTCAATCTTATGTTTCAAGAATTTAACTAATAATAATAATAATAATAATAATAATAATAATAATAATAATAATAATAATAATTATTATTATTATTATTATTATTATTTTTATTTTAATTTTATTAGTATATCTTTTTACTTTTAATTATTTAATTTATTAGAATCATTTAAAGGCTTGTTAGCGTGTCTTCTTTGGCTTGTATTGGACTTTAGGACATGAGTGGTGAGTTTGAGCTCCGATGAGAGTACAAGAGTTAATCCTTCTGTGAGTTTAGGGTTTGGAAGAAGCAAAGATGTTTACATATACGAATAGTCTTCAAACATTGGGTCTCTTATGGGATAATCTTTAGAATTAGTGGAGATTTTAGTCAAGTATAAAATTCATATAGCATATGTTCAAGAGACAAGTTGGACGGAGGCTAAAGCAAAAGAGATTAATGAATTTAAACTTTAGTATACGAGGGGTTGGAGACAGCAGAATAGGGTATGTATCTTGGTTGTCAAGGAACTCATATAACATGTTATAGGAGTAAAATGGACTAATGATAGGATTTATGTCCTTAAAGATTTTGGTGAAGGATGTTGTTATAAATGTGGTGTGTATCGATGCACCTCAAGTAGGGTTGAACAAACAACTTAATCGTCATTTCTGGGAAGAGTTAGATGAGACGAAGCAAAAATCCCTTAACGAGGGAGTTATTATAGAAGGAGACTTTAATGGTCATATAGAAGCAACCTCAAATAGTTACATAAGAACTCATGAGGGTTTAGAGGTATGTTAAAAGGAATGTTAGCGGGACCACTTTGTTGGATTTCGCGGTTGCATTTGAATTAGTGATAGATAACTCTTTTTTCAAGAAAAATTAGGAGCACTTGGTGACTTTTAAGAACAAAACCATGAAGATACAAATTGACTACTTCCTCGTAAGGTAGAGTGATTAATCTAGCTACAAGTATTACAAGATGATACCTAATGCTTGAGGGCCAACTCATATAGATTGCTAGTTTGGATCTTTTTATCAAGGGTTGGAGAAAGAAGAAAAGTCCTAAGAGTGTACCAAAATCACATGGTGGAATTTGAAATGGAATATGGTGAAGCATTTTAGGGATAGAGTAATTTATAGAGAAGAATGAAATTTGGTAGGAGATGTTATCCAGATGTGTAAGAGAGTTGCAACTCTTATAAGGAATATAAATTTAAAGACCTTGGGTTTCTAAATGGTTAAGGGGTAGTAATAGGGAGCCTTGGTTGTGGAATGAAGATGTTTAATAAAGAGTTAAGTTCAAGAAGGATGCCAATAAAGCTTTAGTGGATAGCACCACAGAGTGTGGAGAGAGTTAGTAATAAAGAAAGGTATAAACTGACAAAGAAAAAGAAGAGGATGATAATGTCATAGGCTAAAAGTAGAGCTTACAAGAAACTATGTAAACAATTGGATATAAAAGATGGATAAAAGAATATTTTCAAGTTGGTGAAAGCTAAGAAATGAAAAGCAAGAGATTTTGATCAAGTTTGTTGTATAAAAGATGAGTCAAAATGATATGAAGAGAAGATGACAAAGGTACTTTTATAGCCTTTTTAATGAAGGCATAGAGGATATCATCTTTTTAGGTGAACACAGCTCGTCCTAGAGGTTTCGTAATTTTACTTGCTGCTAACAGATTATAAGGGATGAAAATAAGAAAACATTGAAGGAGATAAAGAGTGGTAGGGCAATAAAGCCTGATGAGATAACTATAGAGGTATGGAAAAGCCTAAGTGAAGAGGATATTACTTGGATAGATGAGCTTTTGATGGGATCTTTAAGTTTATCAAAATGTCGAACGAATGGAGTTGCAGTATGGTAATTCCTTTATATAAGAACAATGGGGACATCTAAAGTTGTAACAATTATAGAGGCATCAAATTACTTAGTTACGTTATGAAGATATGAGAGAAGATGATTGAGAAGAGAGTGAGAAAGGATGCTTCTATCTTGAAAAACCAATTTGGATGCATACTAGGAAGGTCCACGATAGAAGTTTTGCATCTCTTTAAAAGGTTAATGAAATACTACAAAGAAAGATAACGTAACCTACATATAGGCTTTATTGATTTAGAAAAGGTGTATGATAGGGTACTAAGGGAATAATATAAAGGTGTTTAGAAGACAAAAGTGTTCCTATGACTTGTATAACAATTATTAAAGATATGTATAAAGATGTAAAAACTAGAGTAAGCATGGAAGGAGGAGATACATAGCATTTTTCTATAGATATTAGGCTCCACTAAGTGTCATCTTTAAGCCCCTTTCTATTTGCAGTAGTGATTGATGAACTCAATAAGAGTATCAAAAGGGATGTGCCTTGGTGTATGTAATTTGTTAATGACATTGTTTTAATGGATGAGACAAAAGAGGAGATCAATGTTAAGCTTGAACTTTAAAGGGATATGTTAGAGTTGAAGGGCTTTAGATTAAGTAGGACTAAGACTGAGTATGTGGAATATAACTTTTTGGGACATAAGGTGGTTACTGATATGGAGGTAAAGATATGTGAAGTGTAACTTTTTGGGACATAGTGTGGTTACTGATATGGAGGTAAAGATTTGTTCAAAAGTTATATACCAAAAAGAGTGTTTTAAATATCTTGGAGCTATCATTCAGAGCAACAGAAAGATTGATGAAGAGATAGTTCACCAGATTATATCAGGGTGGCTTAAATGGAGAAGTGCATTAGGAATTTTATGTGACAAGAAATTCTATTGTTTAGTAATTAGGTCAGTCGTACTATATGGGGCGAAATGTTGGCTCATCAAGCAAGTGCATAGCCATAAGCTAATAGTGATAAAGATGAAGATGCTCTAGTAGATGTGCAACCTTACTAAAAGAGAAAAGGTTAGAAATGTAATGGTAAGGAAAAATTAAAGGTAGTTAATATTATTGACAAATTAAGAGAGACAATGCTTAGGTGTTTTGGACATATTAAGAGGAGAAACTCAGACGCTCTAATGAGAAGATAAGAGAATATTGTATTTAGAAATTGTAAGAAGAAAAAAGGGAGGCCTAAGAAGAATTGGAAGGGTACGTGTTCAAGAATGATATGACAATGTTGAAACTTACTGAGGACATAAACTGCAATAGAAAACTTTGGCGAATTAGAATTCATATAAAAGATCCCTCTTAAAGAGTTCCTTGTAGTTCCCATTAGTCTTTTAATTCTTTCCTTTTTGTAATTAGCCTAAACTTGTAAGTAGGTAGTGCTTACCTCTTAGCGATTTAACTTAAGCTTGCTTTTGTTTTTTAGCTTTATTTGGTAGGATGAGGAGGAGGAATAGTATTATTATTATTATTATTATCATCATCATCATCATGATTTTTATTTACTTATTTATCTATTTATTTATTTGTAATTTTTATGTTTTAATTTTTAAAATTTTTAAAATATTATTTTATTTTTGCCTCTTCATGTGCATCATTTGGAAACAATTTCTTTATCAATTAGAAATAAAGCTATATACTATTGGACCTCTCCAAACCTTATGTATTAGCGAGATTTCTACTGGATATTAGTGTTGTTGCTGTAATCTTATTTTTTTTGGCATGCAATTGAGTATATCTGACTTTGATTATAAATATGTTATGTTTGACCTTTGGATAATTGAAAAGAAAATAACTTTTAGAGATTGTGAGTATTTTTAAAATATGTACAATGGGGAACAAAGCTAAGAGGAAGGCATGATGATTTATGTTACGCTTCCTTGTCATGTAATTGAACAATCCACTTAAATATTGATGTGACTTGATGCTATAAGATTAAGTTGAAATTTCCCTCTACGTTTTAACAACTTAATAAAAGTGCTTATATTATGAATACATTATTTCGCCATGATAATTAAGAAAAGGAAGATGATAATTGTATTTAAACAAAAATTAAGAAAGAATAATCGATACTTGTTCATTGTTATGAATGCAGGCTAGCAAAATCAATGGATAAGTGGAGACCCTGGGTGCAAATTGTTAATAAATTGCATTCTTATTGTGCAAATAATTAAAACCAATATCTTATATATAATTAAAAGAGAATGAAATTAAATTCATCATATAAACTTATTGAAATTTTATGTCTTAGTGACATAAACATTGATTTGCAACCAAAACCCAAAGTTACATGCTATGACGAATTTGATCCGTAGGATCCTAGTCTCCAAAGGTAAATCCCCATAATACTACACCTCGAATGACTGTAGGAAACTAAGCATCGCCATTGTCTCAGTTATACACTTATACTCATATAGTCTTAAGGTTCTTTTAATCCAAAGGGGCTACAAGAAATTAAGCATCATCAACAGACTAGTCATCACTCAATATGTACAAAATCACAATCATATTGATAATATACATATCAAACAAGAACTTGAACAAAATTCAAGCATCAATTAAGATCAGTCCATATCATATTTCAATATCATATCATAATCATCTCTCATAATCAAATATGTGTACACTTGGTCATAATGAATACTCATCACATGACACGTTCTACATATTTCATCCCTTCCAAAATCACAATCAAATATTAATCACCAAATTTCACAAAACAAGTATCCAATCATGTAAGAACCATCATAAATGCCTACATGTCATAGGTACTCAATCAGTATTCATATACTTAGATATCACAGAATAATTTGTATAGACATCATGATAAATTACACACACACACACACACACACACACACACATATATACGTGTAAGTACTTACACTGTATCATGTTATATCATATCTACTTGTATAAGGATAGAGACATTTATCTTGGCTTAGCATGTCGTCAGTTATATCAATCTAGAATCATACTTAATAGGAGACATGAATTCGGTGTCGATAAATAGATATGAAGTTATCTGATTGAAATAGTTATTAATTCGAACTTTGCGATGTGGGTCCCACTCATGATATAAAAGAGATGTATTGTTTGGTAAATAGTTGATTAGTTATTTTTTAGAGGATTGAGTGGTATTTGGCTATTTAATCATGTTAAACCGCTGATAATCATGTTTAATAATTAGCGGTTAACGGATTGAATCTAATCTGCTGTTTTTGAAACATTCCCATAAGGAGCATTGAGAAATTAAGGAACAAAAAGATGGTTGTATCCAAAAGTTATTATAAATTACTCAAGATAAGAGATGAGAGAGAAAGAGAGATAGAGAAAGAAAGAGAAAGATAGATAAAAATAGAGATAGAGATAGAGATAGATAAGCATAAAGTTTAAATTCAATTTACTTGAAGTCGAAAAAAATACTTTTGTTTATTCAAAAATTAAAAATTGAATTTTTTCTTTAATAAAATTTTGTTTCTCATATCGATATCATTATTTTTAAAAATTATTTCTTTTTTAATTAAATAAAATAAGTATCATTAGATTTGGTATCATACAATACAAAAACCGCTACCAAATTATTTTATAATAACCAAAATTTTCTATAATGTTAGATTCAAAGCTGGAAAGTTTTAAGTTACATTCATTGTACTTATTAATACTTGGATTAAATTGTGTAATTAATAAAAATTAAATCTTTAAATTAAAAATATAATTTTATATTTAAATATTTTTAAACATAAAGATGTTTCTACAAATAATTATCATATCTAAAAGATTATTTTAATGTTAATTTTAATAGATAAGATTATTAAAAATCTTTTTTAGTTTTATTTATAAGATAAGAATAATTTTATTAAGGGGTTATATTTTCATATAATTAAAAATAATTTTTTATGCTCATTAACCACTGCATTTTTTCAGTTTAGTTTCTAACATTAATTTAAATAAGTAATTTTTAATCTTGAACATAGGCAAATATGTTTTAATTTATTTAATTTCGAATGATTGACTGAAGCAAATTGAAATGTAAGCATAAAATTGAGATTGAACCAATAATTTCTAATTCTAGTTCAATGGTATAATTGTTTTGCACAAATACATTCATAATGAAAGCAAAAAAGAACTTTTAAAAGGATTTCAATTGCTTGTTTTAAAGCTATACTAAGAAAAATCAAATGAGGTTTATTAAATTCATTTACTAATTTTAAAATTTTAATCAATTGTTTTCGATTAGTAGAATTTTAGTAAACAAGTTGATGTTACATTACTTGTGTAGATCCCTTTTTTGTGTATCCCAACACCACTATACTATGAAATAAATGTTGAACGACTATTTCACCACAATAACTTAAGTTGTTGTGTGAGACCAACTTAATTGATTTTGTATATTCACTAACATACCCCCTCAAGTGAAAGCTCTTTGGGATTGAAACTTGCACAAACTCATTCTACCTTGTGCTGGATTAATTAGGTAGGTGGTAGGATTTAAACTCACAACTACTTGGTCACAAAGGCTCTGATATCATGTTAAGCGATCATTTCACCACAATAGCTTAAGCTGTTGTGTGAGGCCAACTTAATTTGTTTTATTTATTCACTAACAATAAATTCCAAAATTATTTTCAAACAATAAATTAATGTTTCATGTAAAATTTGGAAACTATTAGTTCTAAGTTATTAGGATATATTAAAGTTAATTTTTGCAGAAAATATTAACATGATCAATTAAATCCACATAAGTTGATACCAAATAATAGACAATAAGCATGAACCATGCATGACTTCCTATATAACAAGAGAACTATGGATAAATGAATTATTGAATGATCATGAAAAATGGTATTTTAATATATTTAGGATGAATCAAAATACATTTCAGTAGTTATACATGGTTTTAGAAAACAATTATGATTTGATGTCAATTATGCATGGTTTTAGAAAACATCCTTTTTTAAAATAATGCCCTCATAAGTTACTTTATGCATAAACAACTAATACTAAATAGTTAATTTTACGGGTAAATTACTATTGGGTCCCTGAGGTTTTCAGAAATTCGCTCGTAGGTACCACAGTTTTCACAAATCAGCTCTCGGGTCCTTATTGTTTTTTTCCGTTTGACTGAGGGGTCCTTCC
>JAOSBN010000005.1:5845624-5857405 GCA_027563595.1 Erythroxylum suave | reverse complement strand
TCATTGAACAGTGTTTTGAATTAAAAAGGGTAACTTCGTCATTTCATCTCGACCTAACAGAAAAATGGGTAAAAAACTGACGGAAGGACCCCTCAGTCAAACGGAAAAAAAAAAGAACCCGAGAGCTGATTTGTGAAAACTGTAGTACCTACGAGCGAATTTCTGAAAACCTCAAGGACCCGATAGTAATTTACCCTAATTTTACCAAATATCTTGAAATAAACAGTTGATGTTATCCGTTGGTTAAATCAGCTATATTAATTCGATGTCAACTAATTGCTGAGAAAATCAGCTAACAGCTAATGCATTCCACTGGTTGTCAAACAAGGCCTATTTATATTACAAATAAAAAATATTATTTAGTATTTAATGGAAAATTTTGATTAAAAATCAATGAATAAATTTTAATTTTAATTAAAATCTAATTAAATTCAAATATAAATAAAAAATTTAGATTGATTGGAGGTACTAAATTTTATTGTGAACTTTAATTTTGAATCAAAGTCTAATAAATTTTGAGTTTAACTCCACTAACCAATTGCACTTTTAAATAAATTTGAATTTGTAAAAAATTTTGGGCTAAAATGCTTCGGCATCGCCTATGGCATTAAACCCCAGGGATTTATGGAATGTGGTAAGGCGCGTACAAAATCGGGTGGACGAGTGAATATATATATATATATATATTATTAGATTATAGAAACTTTTATTGAATTTAAATTCAAATACTTAAATCTTAGGAATCTAATCTAATCAAATTGAAGCTATTAATTTAAGATTAGACCAAATCAAATCAAAGTTGTTATTCAGAAAATTAAGTATAGTGACCTAGAAAATTTTAATTATGTATTACTTACCAAAAAAATTTTAATTATGTATTTCCAAATTATGGATTATAATAACTTCCAAATTATTTGGTCATGTTATATTCCTAATACCAGTTAAAAAAAGGATTTTCCTTTTGAACTCAGTGTGACAAAATCATTGTCACACAAGTTTAATTGTTATACATGTGGAATATAGAGACGCCAAATATTATGGAGGAATGATTAACCAGTCAAGTGTAATTATAAAAAAATTAGGAGATAATAATGCAAATTTTAATATGGTAATTGAGTTAACAACATATTATATTTTATCTCAATAAAATTATTAATTATAAAAAACTAAACCATAACAATGAGTTTAAATTAGCAACGAGTATTAATTTTGGTATCTTTGAATTTTTTAGTTAAAGAGACCAACCTAACTACTACATACTTAACAAGAAAAAAGATTGAATTATTAAATTAAGCCTTTTATCTCCATAAATCTATATATATTTAGTTATGGTTGGATTGGATTATCTTACTAATAGACTCCTACTTTCCTTCCGTCTCTGAACATCCATATACTGAGTTCCAGGTGATTCTTCCTCATCTCTTGGAAACTTATGCATACACGTCAAGATTGCGTGTAGTACGCAAGTATTTGTGTGTGTAGATGAGATTTTCCAGGTCTTGGTAGAATCTAAAGACTCGCGTCAAATTGGATTGAACATCGAGGCAATTGGAGATCGTAAGCAAAAGGGCATTATTCTTTGTGCGTTGGTAAACTTCTGTGTGTCTAAGTTGAAAAGTTTAGGATTCGTTTCCTTAAATTTAAACGAGTAAATAAGGATTTGAATAATAAGAATGCTGATCCAACCATACAATCTTATATTTATAAAAGCTGAACTTCATCCTTATTTTTATGATGACGCTCCAGAATGAAATGGGTGGCGAATAAAGACGACTTCTTCTTCTTCTTCTTCATTCTTTCCACAGGAGTTCTCAGCAGCTTGCAGAATAAAAGTAGCAACGAAATTGTAGTGTAGGAAACATAGTGTTAGTTGATACAATACAATATTTACTTGGTCTAGTTAGTTAGTTAGAGTTTAACTTCATTGCAAAAATATTTTGGATTAATCTTTTGTACTTCCTTTAAACAAAAATTTTCATTTTGTGGAAATAAAATATTAAGATATGTTATTTTTTTGTTATTATATCTAATTTATTTATTAGTGTGATAAGATCTTATTTGGTTTTGTTAAACAAAATTATCTCTTTTCTTTTGACTATATCTTGGCACTCAAATAGAAAAATTAATATTGTTTCGCTTTAGGGGATAACAAGTGAAGATTGCATGACATTGGAGTATTATTGGTTAAAAACACGAATGAATTTAATTCAAACACTTATTTTCAAGTGGATTTGGATTTCTTTAGATAAAAATCTTGACAAAATAGGAGGAAACTAGGTTTTGAGTAAGAATAGAAGGGAAAAACATGTAACAACTTCTATACATTATTCTCTTTTGTTTTTTAATAGCTCTCTCTCAATCTTTATCTTTTCTTGTATTTTTGGTGTTCGAACTAAAGTCATATGAGACTAAATCCAACTATTATGATCCAAGGGAATTCAAAACTCTAAACTTAGATTCATGTTTTAATTTAAGTATTTCTTATTTTGTATTTTTTTATCTCATGAATAATTAATATTGAATGATCTAACTAATTAATTTAATGTTGATTATTTCATATTATCTATGAATTCAATGATGTGTAATTATCATGAAGGATTGGTACAAGTAGCAAATTGGTTATTTATAAAGTTGCATATTTAACTTAAGAGAACAAGAAAACTAAATTGAATAATTGTAACTATCTCAATTATTTAATTTAGGGTTTAGTTTTTGTCATTAAACTTATTACTATCATATCCAATCAACTGATAGTAAGGTTGGTTTGAATACAGGATTTGAACTAATTAATTTATAAAATTTTGAGACTTATTACAACTATCCCAATATATTTCGAACTAACTACATGAATTGTGAAAGTTATTCTTTTGGATGAGATAATTCCCTTAAATCGAAGTTAAATATCCTTGAATTTCTCACTTTTATACTTTAGTAGATTTATTTTGATTCTTTGTTAATTTTAGTTCATTAGTTAATTAATCATAAACTCTCATTTTGTTTTATCAATTGAAATTAATAAACTGAGATTTGATTTGGTTTTATGACTACTACATGAGTTTAAAGAATCAAAACTAAGTTTGAGAGCTTCGATAACTCGATCAAAATTTTGGTACCATTATCAAGAAATGATTTCAGTTTTTTAATTTTTTGTTGTTTTACAATTTACTGCTAATTTCTGGTCTTATATGACTCATTCTTCTCAAACAAGTAAATTATAATACAACCCAAAAATTGAGAAGACAACACGTCGTTTAAGGAAAGAGACTAAGCAAGGAAGTAGTCACTCATCTCTAAAAGTGAAAGTTGAGGTAAATTGCATAATTAGTGAAGATTCTAATTTACAAGCAGCTAAAGAAAAGATAGCAAATCCTAAGACTAGAACGTTAAGGGAGTTAGCGAGACCAAATTTGAATCAACATCCCTTATGCATATGATTTCTAGATGTTGAGGTAAATTTCAAATTGAAATATGGTTTAATTCACTTACTCTCTAGTTTCGTGATCTTGCACATGAAAATCCACATAAACATTTGAAAAAATTTTATATTGCTTGCTCTATAAATAAAAATTAATCTAAGAGCCTTTCCATTCTTATTGAAAGATAAGGTAAAAGATCAGTTATATTATCTTTCTTCTGGCTCAGTGACAACATGAAATTAGATGAAAAGGATGTTCTTAAAAAAGTTCTTTCTTACATCATGAACAACCAATATCAGAAAGGAGAAATATAGGGTGAGACAATTCACCATAGAAACATTGTATGAATATTAGCAGATTTAAGGAGTTTTATGCTATTTGCTCACTCTATCAAATTTCTAACCAAATTTTGATTTAGTACTTTTATAACGGGTTTTATTAATGGATGTGAGTATGGTAGATGCAATTAATGGAGGAGCTTTGGTAAATAAACACCTGAAACATCCAGATAATTAATATCAAATATGAGCGAAAATTTTCAATAGTTTGGGACGGGGATGTACGGAGCTATGAAACACATGCATGAAATAAGTGATACTAACCTTGAGGATAAAGTTTCAGATCTAATAGCTCTAATTCGTCAAATGGTTGTAGGTCAATTGCAATCGACATGAGTATATGGAATATGCTTATTCTCTAAACATCATACAAATACGTGCCCTACATTACAACAAGACTCCTTTCAAGAAGTTATTGCAATAGGGGGATTATAATCTAGAATGGAGGGATCATCCAAACTTTAACTATAGAAATCAAGGTGGGCAATAAAGATATCATCCTCAGAGTTTCAATAGACAACCTCAAGCACCTTAATTGATTTGTTTTGTGCTTATAAAAATATACGTTTTAGCTGCAAGTGCATGATGTAGCGTTAGCACTAGCAAGTATGGTTCAATTCCACTAGCACTGTAAGCACTAGTATTAATTCTTTTTTTATTATCTAACCACCAAATCAATTTGTGAATTTAATTAAAAATTAAACTAAGCAAACTCAATTAAAGAAAATACTATGATTAATCGATATCTAATAAGTAGTACCTAGGTAATAAATCCCCCTAAGATATCTTAAACACAAACATTTATCATGCAATTAAATTATTGATTATTGGACAGTGCAAACTCCTCTCTTATGTTAATATATTTCTCAAGACTATTAACATCTAACCATTGGTTAATTAACTTAAATCTTTTTCTAGTTAAAATCCCTTAGATTGCATTATTCAATTCGAGAATTTTACTATTAAGTTTGACCTTAATTTAAATGATTTATGTCATATACAACTCCTTCCAACTATGGTAGATCTATTCACACGAAAGGATTTCTCAATCTCAATCATATAAAATCAAACATTGGAATAATATTTTGGATATATTAGTTCAAGAATATAAATGAATAATTAAATTTCATCAAACCAAGTAACAAAACTACATTGAATAAAAGATTATATCATACTATTTATTCCAACTAATAGTTCATCACACCTAGGCACTAAACAAATTAATTCTTAAACATAGAAAACAAATTCAATATCAAGTATTCATATGAACAAATAAAAATAAAAGAATTCATATTTTATATCCCCCTTTAGTCTCTAACGAAATCTTCTTGCAATTGGGATTGAAGGTTGCTCTTTATCAGATCTTGCGACGTAATCTTCACATTTTCATTATCTCCTCTTCAGAACTGCTTCTTCTTTTATGTCTAATATAACTTTAACATGCCTCTTCATTGTAACCTTCAATAATATCCTTTTATAGGTTTAAAAAAAGGTTTTTGGGACATACATGGTTGCTTACACAATCATGTAAGTGATCGTGTATCTCAAAAATACCTCAATTCTCAGCTTTACAGGCTTACAGGAGTGTACATGGGTAACATACATGGACATTGATAGGTTATTAATTCACGTATCAATTCGGGGCATTTTTGGAGCACAGTGGATAGATATTGTTCTGATTATGGTGCTTTTACATTGTTTATGGAGGTTAGGAAATGCGGAGCTGTTTTGGAGAAAAGACACAAAAATAGGCTAAAATGGAGAAGAATTGCAAGAAGAAAATCAACAAAGAATAAGTTAGCAACAGAAAAGAAAAATCCCAGTCCAAAACACAAGCCAAGAGGAAAAATGCAAACAATTAAATGTCAATATGCTTTGCTCGGGCAATATGGGAAAGATATCAACCCCGTCAATTCTCTCATCAGTTTTACACTACCGATTTGTTTGCATGGCTGCTTATGAATTTGACCGAGAATAGACAAGTAGCTAATGGAGTACCATGGTCTATATGGTTTGGTTCTACTTGCTTCCTTCTCTGGCAATGGCGTAATCAATCAATCTTTGCTCCAGCTGATCTTCCCCGTGGCGAGCCATTTTGGATGGCAGAACAACTTGCAATGGAATTTTTTCAAGTCTGGTTGGTGGGCTCGTCAGCACAACATCGAAGGCTCAAACAATAAAGACTAATAGGCTGGGTGGCTCCACCACCTAATTGGGTTAAACTTAATTTAGATGGAGCTTTCCGATATACTGTTGTTATGGCAACAACAGGCGGTCTTCTTCGGGACAGCAATGGAGATTGGATTGAGGGTTTTTCTTATAACATTGGCTATTGCTCGATCACTAGAACTGAATTATAGGGTATCTTTATTGGGCAGGGTCGTGCATAGGATCGTGGCTATCGTCAAGTTATGGTGGAATCTGACTCCAAGGCAGCTATTGATATCATTTCAGGTGCTTCAGTGGAGGATGAAGGTCTTAATGCTCAGGTTATTGGATCTATTCGTTTCTTACTTCGGCATCCTTGGACTGTGCAATTTCAACATATTTATAGAAAGGCAAATCTATGTCATGACTGGATGGCAGCTTATGCTTTTAATCTCGACCCTGGCATACATTTATTTTCATCTGTCCCCTCTGATTGTTATAAGATTGCTATAGAGGATATTTGGGGTGTGGCACTCCCTCGTATGTGTCCTATGTAGCTAGTTTTTGTTCTTTAGGGCTCTGCCCTCCTCTTAATCCAAAAAAAAAAGTCAAAACCGCCGATACACCAGAAGCAAGAAGCAAAATGATAGCAGAATAGCCCAAAACACAGAGAAGACAGGAGCAATATGTAGGCATCCGAAGGAGAAAATGCAACTGACTAAACCAAAGAAAAATGGAAACACAAAAGGAAAAGGAAATAAAAGCACAAAATGCAGATGAAGGAAAACAACACAATCTAGAAGAAGTGAAGAGCACAGCAGTTGACCAGAAACAAAATGGCAGCACATAAGAGAAAAGAGCAGAGACAAAATGCAGAGGATTAAACAGCACATGCATCAACCATTAGTGAAGGATATAAAACGATGATGCATCAAAGAGAACGGTCCAAAAACGCAAGTAAGAAAAGACAACGCATCAGCCAACAAAAGAGAGGCAAAACGCAAGGACATGAAGATTTTTCTTTTTGATTTTGAAGAGAATTAGACATCTTTTGGAGGGATGCACATAGGCGACTTTCCAAACCAAAAAGGTGGCAGCTGGACCAGGGTTTAAGGACGTCTACACAGTTTTGTTTTCCACCTTTTGTTTTCAAGGGAGAGGACATACGTGGATTTTTCAGGCTGAATTTTTTTTGGCTTTCCAACGTTGAGTTTTCCTCTTAACTTCTTAAGACTAGTGAATAATATCATCTATCATTTTATGGCTTGTAACTAATTTTTTTTATTCTAGTTAGAGGATTATATCGAAGCCTTGATTCTAATTCGATTGAGATCAAATAGTTTTTTTTTTAAGAGTAAAACTCAATGACTTTCATTCCTACTCATAAATCTCAGACAAACAATGAGGAATACGATCCCAGATACGTAGATGCGCAAAGCGAATAGAAGCTCGTGCTAAGGTATGAGCCTTTCTATTGGCTTGCCTATGAATCCAACGACACCATACCTTAGGGAGTTCTAAAAATAAAAGTTTACAATCATAGATAATACTCCCAACATCCAACCAATTTGAACTAAGAGAGCTCAAGGAAAAAAATATAACTTGTGAATCAATAAAAATAGTGCCTCCATGGTCATCAAAATATTTCTTGAGAAATAATAAAAAACTTCGAAGTGCCAAGGCCTCAACAATTAAAGTGTTTGAACCACCATTTTAGTGACCCGAAACTGCTTGAATAAAAATACCTTCCTCAGTTTCCATAACAGTTCTGAATCCTTACATGCCTTCTTGCTCAAAAATAGATCCATCCACAAAAGCTTGCCATAATTGATCACCATTATTGCTAGGTTGACCTGTTGGACGGGTAAAGCTTCTTTGCCGACTTATGTAAGGCGAACCAGTAACCAAATTTTCTTTGCAGCAGGTTAGAATGTTCCCAAAGGTGAAAATATTCTTGGGTCTTCAAATGTGTGCTATAGCTTGTGTCTCTCAAGTTGTTCCAAATATTGTTATTTCTTCCATCCATATATGTCTAGCATACACCATGAACTTTTGATATTTAATTTTATCACCACAAGCAATTACCTGCAAAAAGAAATTAAGAAAAGAAATATTAGTATCCCCAACTTCATATCCCCAACTTCATATCCCCCTTTCCTCCAAACCCCCTTAGCCTTACAACAAAGCACAAGAGCATAATTTATATCTTCTTCCTCCCCACACCAAGGACATCCGATATCCACCTCCACCCCTCTCCTCCTCAACCTCTCCTTAGTAGGCAAAACATTTCTTAATGCTCTTCACATAAAGTCTTTATCTTTAGGGGAAGCATCAATACCCCATATCCTTCCCCACCATTCGCCCTAACCTCCTCGCTACATGATGACCCGATTTAACACTAAACATGCCATTTTTCTCCCAATGCCACATAATTTGATCCCGATTAGCATGAATGCTAATAGGAATCCCCACAATAGCTTTAAATTCTCTCAAACTAAATAACTATATCACCTTCCCCATATCCCATCTCCTCTCCCCCTTCACAAAAAGCTCCCTCACCTTCATATTCGTATCAATAAATCTCTACTATCGTCCACCCAAAAACTATGATCCAAAGGCACCCAAGGATGTGATAGAACACCAATATTCTCCCCATTCCCCACTCTCCACCTCACCCCTTGCTTTAATACCCCAACAAAAGCATGAATACTCCTCCAAACATAACTAGGTCACCTACCCAAAAGAATCCAAAAATCCCTATTATGGAAATATTTAGCTTTGAAAAGCTTAGACAAAGAGTATCGGGTTCTGTCATAAGCCGCCACCCTTGTTTCGCCAATATAGCCATATTAAAACAGCGGATACCCCTAAAACCCCTACCTCTCTTTCTCTTACTACAACACATCCTCTCTCATACTAACCAATGAATCCCTCTCCTCCCTCCACTTTTCTCCCCCCCACCAATACTTGTTCATTCTTTTTTGCATTGCATCACAAATAAAAAGAGGCAATTTAAATACACTCATGCAATAAGTAGGAATTGCTTGCACAACCGACTTAATTAGCACTTCTTTCCCAGCTCAAGAGAGAAATCTGTTCGACCAGTTATCGATTCTTTTTTCAAGTCTGTCCCGAATAAAGCCAAACACTTGTTTCTTAGATCTACCAATGAGAGATGGCAAACCTAGATAATTACCATCACCAATAGAACTGGCAACTCTAAAGAGAGTAGAGATATCCCTCATCAGCTCTCTACTCATATTCAGGCTAAAAAAGAGACCCGACTTGTTCAGATTAATTGCTTAACCAGATACTCTTTCGTATCTTTTTAAAATTTCGTTGACCACCCCTGCTTCCTGTAAAGAACCCTCGAAAAAGAAGAAAGAATCATCCGCAAACAACAAGTGCATTATACTCGGGCAATTCCTACCCATCTTCACCCCTTGCAGTCTACCACTCTTCTTGGCATCCTGAAATAATAACGACAAGCCCTCCGTGCGAAATAGGAATAAGTAAGGCGAGAGTGGATCACCTTGTCTCAAGCCTCTACCAGGGCAAATAGGACCAACCTCCTTCCCCTTCAACAATACCGAATACTTCACATTAGTAACACAAAGCATCATCCACTTCACCCATTTTTCACAAAAACCCATCCTCAACATCATACCCTTCAAAAAATACCAATTAACTCTATCACATGCCTTCAAAATATCAAATTTTAAAGTACAGGCACCACCATAACTCTTCCTCCCTTTAATATTATGAATTAATTCAAAAGCCACCACCACATTGTCCAAAATCAACCTCCCAGGGATAAAAACATATTGACACTCATCAATTTTGTATAAAACATTACAAAGCGAAATAGGTCTATAATCCTTTAAAGTCACAGGATTTTCACTTTTGGGCAACAACACAATATGAGTATCAGTCAAGGTTTCCGGGAAAATACCTGTATCAAGCCATTGACTACAGCCTCTCCATACATCTTCCCCGATCACATGCCAATATTTTTGAAAAAATGTCGGGTTAAGACCATCCGGTTATATCAAATACAACATTTTAAAACTCGTCTAGCATAAATGGAGCTGTAAGCATATTATTATGTATAGAAGTCACCCTTAGTTGAACCATATCAAGAATATGAGAGCTGTTTGACACTTCTGAAGCATAGTCTGCAGAAAAATAGTCCGCCGTAAGCTGTTCCATTCTGTCTGCCTCTATAAAAACCTCTCCAATCTCGTTCTCCAGCTTTACGATTTTTGCTCTCCTTCTTCTAGTTTTAATTGTAGCATGGAAGTACTTAGAATTTCGGTCCCTTTGTGCAAGCCATCTTTGTTTCCCCAATTGTTCCCTTCGACAATCTTCTTTATACAAAATTGTATTCCATTCGGTCTTCAAATTTTGAACATTTTGATCATCAAAGACTTCTCTTGCTTTCTCTACACGCTGCTGCAAACTTTTTTTATGCTTCCAAAATTCTTTATTAAAATTACGTCCCCATCATTCCACCTCCTTAATACAACAATCCCTCTTATTCAACAATGAGCTGTTCAAGTTGCTACACCACTATTCTTTAATAATCTGTTCCAAATCTCTCTCCCCAAGCCAACAATTGTCAAAATGAAAATTCTTGTATTTGTTGCCAACCTGTCTGCTATTGAGTTGTACCAAAACTAGAGCATGGTCAGAAACGGGAGCAACATCAGATTTAGCCAAGGCATTCATGTACATAGACGACCAACTCGTGTTCGACATAACTCTATCAAGCTTCTCTCGGCAAAATACAACCCCGTCTCTCTTCTTTTCCCATGTAAACCAAAAACCTTCCCATGATATATCTACCAATTCACACTCCGAAACAACCTCTAAAAATCCATATAGCAAATATCTTTGAACAACAACTCCTCCCAATTTATCATCCGCCGTTAACAAGTCATTAAAGTCTCCCATACAAAGCCACGGTTTGTTATCAACATTGGCCAAGTTCCGTGATAAATTCCAAGAAGCTCGACGTCTACAACTTTTCAGATAGCCATAAAAACCAATCATCCTCCACTCTTTATCTTGAAGATTAACCAAAGTGTTAATGAAATTGCTCGAAAAACTAGTAACAATGATATTTATTTCATTCATCCAAAGCAAACACAAACCTGCACTTCTACCAACACAGTCAACAGTAAAATAATTATCGAATCCAAGAGAACGATTCATATTCTCCATTCTGCAACGTTGCACTAAAGTCTCCAGAAGGAACACCACCCTAGGCCGATAAGACAAGATGATATCCTATAGTGCCTTAATAGTGCCGGGATTGCCTAAGCCCCAGCAATTCCAACTTAGGAGATTCATTGCTTTCGACTATCCCGCATTGCAGGATCAACCGCTCCACGATTACCAGTCAAGAGTTGAGTTGAACTGGATTAGAGCTCGTGATGAATCGTTATTGTGCATAGAAACACCAAGAGCAGTTTGCTTAGTAACACGCTGCCGTTTTTTGATTTCCTTAGGCTTATTCATAGGTACATCTTCATTAAAGTCATTGGGCTGAGCCTCATCTAGCCCATGTTCAATCCCTTCTTCATCACAATCCATATTCCCTTGAAAGCTGCCCATATCAGATATATTTTAACCAGAGTAAAGGTGATACCTATAAACCCGCACCATTATATGGTCCTTATTAGGGATGTCAATGGGTCGGGTCGGGCCTGGGCCGACGATGGCCCAGCCCATTGAAAATATCATCGGGCCATTTCGGCTCATGGCCCGCGGAGAAGCCCATGGCCCGGTCCGCTAGCCCGCGGGCCGTTTTGGCCCGATCTTTTAATACAATTTTTAAATTTTTTATAAATAAATTTAAAAAATTGTTGTTGTATTTT
>JAOSBN010000005.1:5830392-5845524 GCA_027563595.1 Erythroxylum suave | reverse complement strand
TAATAAGTAAATAGTTATAGTTAAAATTATGAATTAAATTAATTAAAAAATTTTAATTTACTTAAGTTAATTATTAATTATTAAGTTAATATTTAAAAATTATTAAATTAATAAAGTAGTGAGCAAGTCGAGCCAGTCGGACCGACTCGTGGTCCGACCCGCCCACAATTTCACTGGCCATGGCCCGGCCCACTGTTCCACGGGCTATACCCACTCAACCCATGGGCCTATTTGACGGGGCCAAACCCGTTGACCACGGGCCGGGCCGGGCCAAAATTGACATCCCTAGATACATGTTGAGACTACATTTTTTATGGATTTATGCATAAGATGGTAAAGGCACTTAAGATAACCATTGTCGATCTAAACAAGTCTAACTTACTTTTTATCCCTAGAAAACCAATGTGAGTCGTAATCATTCTTTTCTTGTATACTATCCTTATTACAAGCCAATTTTATCCTTCTCTTTTGTTGATGTCCTTAATAACTTTGAGATTCTAAATTAAACGAATTGTATGAAGTTTATTTATATAGGATTTTGACTATTTCTACGGAAAGTAAATTACTTTATTCAAGTTGTATTATTTTAATTTTTCATTTTTTATATAATGGGGAAATTACTTTATACCCAATCAATTGATGATAAGTGTAATTTAAATGTTGAGTTTGAATTAATTAATTTAAGAAAATTTGAAACTTATTCTCTTGAGTTTCTTTGGAAGGTTTTATTTTATATTTTGCAAAAGTAGCTGTTGATATTCATCCCTTGTCACTATCAGTCACATGGATTTGTTTCAGTTGATTCAATTGCACAGAAATTGGTGGGTTGCAAGGAAATGGGTGAAGAGGTTCTAAAATCAGTAGAATCTCAAGTTCTTGCTACTGTCTAATCTTAGGAAACATGAGCATCTCTCCTAGAACATTATGATTAGTCTTACAGACATGTTCTTGTAGTTTCTCCTAACTTAATGAGATTTTTATGGTTTGCTTTAATTTCACTGCTTACAACAGAAAGGAATTCAGATGCGTAGTGTACTATTGTCTTCTAACTTTTTATTCTGAATCTTGAGAGATTTTTGTGATATGAGTATGATTAGGACGAACCAAGGAAGTTAAGAAACAAATAATAAAGTTCTTGAGATTGATCAAAAGATAATATTGGCTTTTAATTTATTGCAGCGTTGTGAATCCACTTGTTGAAATTGATTGACACAACTCATCCGCATTTCGCTGTTATTGTTATTATTATTGCATTTATTGATTGATTCTTATAAATTTTGGGAAACATGTGATGCCCAAAATCCCCCTAATTCAGAAAATATATTATCGACAAATATCTAATTCAGAAGGAAATTTTCGGAGTTTACGAGGGATATTTCTTGTGGTGTCAAGTAAGTAGTACAAAAGACATGAAATATCTCAAGTCACGACAAATTTTACCCTCTCGACATATTCTTATAAATTTTGGGAAACTGTGATACCCAAAATCCCCCTAATTCAGAAGATATATTATCAACAAATATCTAATTCAGAAGGAAATTTTAGGAGTTCACGAGGAATACTTCTTGTGGTGTCAAGTACGTCGTACAAAGGACATGAAATATCTCAAGTCGCGACAAATTGTACCCTCACGACGTATTCCTTTTAATTCACTAAAGAACAAAACTTTCTTTCTCTTCATCACCAAAGTCCTACAAATTCTTCTGCTCGCATGCAAAAATTGTCTACCCTAGCGACTTAGTCATTACTTATAATCATCACTAGTCACTACCCGTTCCTCCCTTCATTCACTGCAATATTTTTGAGGTTCTGTGCATGTCAATATGATTTCTGGTAATGTCATTTACAATGTTTAGCAATTGTTAAGGCAACTACAATTAATACGAATTTCTGGCGAGAAGAGTACTTAGGCTTCTGTGTCTATTGATGACAATATAACAAATAGATGTTTCAGTGGTCCCGGTTCCTTGAAAATGTCAGAGAATGAGATGGGTACTTCTATTGAAGACGATAAAACAAACAGATGGTCCAGTGGTCCTGATGAGAATTGAGCCTGTTTTTATCCCACTAATGCGACCGTTTGGGATGTTACAGCACAGGATCTTGTGTTTCCACGTAACTACTATGAATATGAATACGTAGAGTCTAAGCTTTTATTTGTTTTCTAGGACTAAGACAAAAGTAGAAGAGTAGGTTCTTCCGAAGATACACATCTAATAGGGATAGGTGAAAACACAATCCCTATGGAGTCATATAATTGTTAGCTCAATGTTTATATTTAACAATTTTGATGATAATTATATAATATTTCAAATTTTAAATTGAATTTATTTCTTTATAAAATTAACGGTCTAATTCTCAAAAAGGAAATAAATTCATAAAAATACGCTTTCTTTCTTGCAGGAACCTTCTTTATGAACTTACCTTATTAAAAATGATTTATCCGAAAGGACCCTACTAATTATGAAAGTCATATATTAGCTCCATGATTACTTAAAGATTTTTGGCAAAGATGGCATCAAAGTTATTTAAAGTTAAATCCATCCAGTTGACTAAAGATGCGAGTGAAGCAACGACTAGTTGAAGAAGTTGACTATTTAAAGAAGAGCAACAACACTTATGAAATAGAAGGAACATATTCAAACTGTCAAACATTTTGAGCAGCATCTATACTCTTGAGAAGTATTGTGTTTTAGAAAGTAAAATCACTCTATCAAGAGAGATACTGTTATTTTGTTTTTCTATGAGCTTTTTAGAAGGTTGTTATACACTTCGAGTATGAAAGGTTGAAAAACTTTAAAAAAATATATACTTGTAAGCTTGAAGAGGCTCATCAAAGTTAATACTCGATTTTTATAGTTAAACAATCAAGTTAGATACTTGGGACTGGATGTAGGCTTGGGTTATAAGCTGAACCAGTATAAATCTACAACATCTTTCTTCTTTCTCTCTTTAACCTTTAAATTTTCACTTTATATTGTTTGTGTGTGTGTGTGTGTGTATGGGTGTGTTGTTTTTAACAAGAGGCTCCTTCAGTTTTATAAAAGGCTCCTTCTATTTTCAACTTGCAAAAGGTTCTTTCAGTTTTAACAAGTGCCTTCTATTTTTAAATTATTTTACCGGATTTATTTTTCAGTAAGCTCCTTTCATTTAAGCAAGATCCTATCTCACAAAAGGCTCCTATTACTTAACAAGCTTTTATCATTTAAAAAGGCTTTATCATATGACAAGCTCCTATTCTTTTTTAACTAAGATTTGTTTATTATACGAATTGAAAGAACTTTTCAAAAATTTTATACATATAATTCACCCCCCCCCCCCCTCCTGCATGTGTTTGCTTTTATCATTTGATATCAGAGAAAGATTTCACATTTTTCTGTTTTACATCACATGATAGATTATGGCAAACACCTTGAGAAATTTTGAATGATAGTTCGTCTCAAAGCCTCTTAACTTCAATGAAAACAACTACTCATACTAGAAAGAGAGAATGATCATATACCTCTACAACTCTAGAAACGGTAAAGGATCTAGACACTATTTCGCTTGATTGATTACGAGGAAATCAAATGATCTATTAAACCAGTCTTAGGCCAAATTAAAGATCTTCCTACAGAAAAGGAATCACACTAAAAGCAACTAACAAATCAAAGAGTGATGAAAGTGACACTGAGTTGTAAATAGATGGACGACAAGTTCAACTTTATGGTTATAAAATATGCTCGCTTATATAAGAAGAAGCTGATGAAGGAAAGAGAAGGAAACAAGAAAGCCGAAAATAACAAGTTTATATCAAAAGGCAACAGCAAGAATAACAATACATAAAACAATCAAATCATATGCTATCACTGCAAGAAGCCTAGACACACAAGACCAAAATGTCCTCTTCTTCAAAAGGTCAAGTCAGAGAACAAAAAATCCAGAAAGCAAGTGATAACTGCAACCTGATCAAATGAGGATTCTGAAAACTTTGAAGAAGAAGAACCAAAAGAAGTAAGTGACATTTGCTTCATGGCTGAATCAGAAAGTTAATGAATTGACAATTGCATATCATGAATTGTATGATCAGTACAAAAGGTTGACGGTGAAGTATTTCAAAGAAGTTAAGAAGTCCAAAAGTAATGATACAACTCTAAAAAGTAAGATTAAATCACTGAAATCTGCAAATGAAAATTTGGCGACCAAGAATATGTCTCTTGAGATTGAATATAAGTAAAAGGTTTCTAAAAAGGAAGCTCTAGTAGAAAAAGTAGCTAAGCTGGAAAATACTCTGCTCAAAATGTTTTTGATAAGGTAAAACAGTTAGAAGAAAAAGTTACCGCCTTCGAACTTAAAAAGGAGAAAAATGCTAGTAAGATTTTATCTATAGAGAAAGATCTAGAAAATTTCGTTGATGGAAGGAAGAATCTTGATGCATGACATTTGGACATGTCAGCATGAGCATTCTATAAAAATTATCCAAGACGAGTTAGTAAGAGGACTACTGACCTTAAAGTTCGAAGGCAATTAGGTTTGTGAGATTTATTTAAAAGTTAAAAATGTCAGAAGCAGTTTTCCTCCTAAAAATATGACGTCTACTAGCTAACCACCTAAAATCGTGCACATGGATTTATTTGGTCCCACTAGGACTCAAAGTTTTAGTGATAAAAATTACAGTTTACAATTTTGTTATAATAAATGATTACTCTAGATTTACATAGGTTTATTTCTTATTAAATAAGGATGATGCTTTTGAAGTGTTTGAGAAGTTTTGCAGAAAAATTCAGATAGAAAAAGGGAACTACATCACTTCAATTCGAAGTGATCATGAAGGAGAATTTGATGATAGAAAATTTGAAGAATTATGTGGCAACAATGGTATAACTCATAACTTCTCTTATCCAAGGACGCCTCAATAAAATGAAGTTGTAATGAGAAAGAACAAAATTTTGGTTGATATGGCCAGGACTATACTGTGTGAATGTTGACTACCTTATGGATATTGTACAGAAGCAGTATCCACGACATGTTATGTTCTTAACAAATGTCTTATAAGACCTATTTTGAAAAAGACCCCCTATGAGCCATGGAAAGGAAGAAATTGCTTACTTTCGAGTTTTTGGCTGTAAGTGTTTCGTTCTAGACAATGGAAAAGACAACAACAACAACAGCTATAAAATCTTTTGATTCAGATGATGAAGAGCATCTTTTAATTCCTAAAAATACATCAGAGAATCAAACTACTCAAATAATACCCTCAAAATTATAAAATCAAGAAGGCCCCTTGAAAGCTATAATAGAGCAGTCTCCTTCATCTTAGCAGGAGCCTATGCAACGAAAAACACTGAGAGAATGAAAAGGTCTTGATACACATCAATATATTATTAGAGGTCCCTCTAAAAGTCTAAGAACAAGATCATTGTTCAAGAACAACTTTGTGGCTCTCATCTCACAAATAGAACCAAAGACTATTGAAGAAGCCCTTACTGACGAAAACGAGGTATCAACCATAAAAGACGAACTAAATTAATTTGATAAAAACAAAGTCTAGAATCTAGTACTTAATCCTTAAAACAAGTCAATCATTAGGTTTCGGTAGGTATTTCGAAACAGACTTAACAAAAATGGTAAGGTGGTAAAAAGCAAACCTAGACTTATGGCTCAACGTTACAATCAACAAAAAGGCGTTGATTTTAATGAAACTTATGCACCTGTTGCTAGATTAGAATCAATTAGTATTCTACTTGCCTTTGCATGCTATAGAAACTTCAAGTTGTTCCAAATAGATGTTAAAAGTGCATTCTTAAATGGTTACATTAGCGAAGAAGTATTTGTTAAGCAACCCTCGGGTTATGAAGATGAAAATCATCTGAATTATGAGATGAAGTTATCCAAAGTTCTGTATAGTCTAAAGCAGGCTCCTCGAGTATGATATAGGTGGTTAAGTAACTTTCTGCTTGAGAATAACTTTGAAAGAGGAAAGGTTGACAAAACCCTATTTATTAAAAGAAAGGAGAATGATTTACTTATAGTGTAAATATATATTGATGACATAACATTTGATGTTACTAATTCATCCTTCTGTGAAGAATTCCCAGCATTAATGTAAGGGAAGTTTGAAATGAGCATCATGAGAGAATTATCTTTTTTTTTTCTTAGATTACAAATTAGACAAACAGAAAAAGGAATCTTCATTGGCCAAGACAAATACGCAAAATAACTCATCAAGAAATATCAGTTTAAGCATGTCAAACCGATGGGTACTCCCATATACACTGGAATTAAACTTGATAAAGACGAAGAAGACAAAGCCATGGATGAGACAAAGTATAGAGGAATGATTAGATCGTTATTATATATTACAAGCTCAAAAACATACATTATACTTAGTATGTGTCTTTGTGCAAGCTTTCAATCAAATCCAAAAGAAAGTCACCTTTAACAGTCAAAAGAATTTTTTGATATCTCTATAGAACTATGGACTTTGGACTATCGTATCTAAAAACTTATTCATTTGACATAGTGAGCTATTGTGAAGCAGATTATGTAGGTGATGAAGTCGATCAAAAAGCACAAGTGTTCACTGTCAATTTTTTGAAGGATGTCTAGTATCTTGGTCCTACAAGAAGCAAAATTGCACAGTGCTTTTGATGGCTGAAGAAGTATATATAGTAGTTGTCAGTTGTTGTGCTCAAGTCTTACGGATGAATCATTAACTATAAGATTTTTCTCTAAACTTTTCTCAATATTCCTATATTATGTGATAATATAAGCGTTAATCTTTCTAAAAACCCTATGCATCATTCTAGAATTAAGCAAATAAAAATCAAACATTATTTACTTAGAGATCATGTTTTAGAAGGAACCATTAATCTTTTACATGTTAGTACTGAAAATCAAATAACTGATATTTTCACCAAGCTATTCTTTAAAGATAGATTTTACGTTTTAAGAAAAGAACTTGGAATGTGCAAACTCTCTGATATTATTTGTGCATGAATATTATAGATTTTGCATGTTAAGAAAAGAGATTGGAATGTGCAAACTCTCTGATATTATTTCTACATGAATATTCTCTGCTACTTGTCTTTGCATTTTGTTTAGCAAGATCCTTCTATTCTACTCCCTTAGAAACTCTCTTTTGGTTTAGTAGCCTCCCTCTGGTTTAGAAGGCCCTTTAGTTTTAGAAGGCTCCTCTTAGTTTAATATAACAAAATTACACATGTACTAAAAAGGTAATTTCCTTTGTTTTGTCATTACAACATCTAAAGACAAGAGCAAAATTCTAACAAGCAACAGTATGGATCTATCAAAAGATATGCAAATGATCACTCTTCCTATATTAGCGTATGATTGTTCATCTTCACATGAGATCAACGCTCAAGAAACACCTAAGATACCATAAACAAACTTCTCTCCTCTACTCACCCTTATTGTTCTCTGACGCATCACTCTTGACTCTTTGCATTCTAGCTTTCTAGTTTCATCTCAAATCTTCTAAACCTTATCCATCTCTCTTATAATGACATGAACAAGATCAAAAGGATAAAAGAAAACTCCATCTTCTACTGATAGTCATGGTGAAGCAAATGTTACTGAACCTAAGTAATAGAAGTACATTGGGTTATAAACAATGATAATTCAAATGAAGAACCTCCTTAGTTGATCAAACAACCATGAACCAAAGGAAGTCTTGCAAAGCAAGCTAAGAAATTTTCTAAACAAAAAGAAACCATTGATGCTGAAAAGAAAGATGAAGAAGAATCCATAAAAAGACAAAAGGGAAGAAATAAAGAAAGGAAAAAGCACCTGTGACTAAAGAAATTATCAAGGACTCTATTGATAGAAATGAGTTGTTTCATGAAAAGATGATTCCTAAAGAAAATAGAGCAAAGAAGATAAAAATAGCTGCACAAAAAGGAAAGACATTAACACCACCAAAAATTTTTCATTCAACAGAAGTTGAAGTTCACTATAAAATTTAGTACAAGAAATGCTGGGAGAGTCTTGCCTCCCATGATATTCGATAACATAGGTGTACTGATCTCTCCTTACTTTGTTACAAATGGTAGGGAAATTTTCCCGAAATTAGATGAGATAGTATGTGATGAGCTAGTCAGGGCATTCTATAGACACATAAGAAAGGAAGTAACTGATGGAAAGCTAGCCATTGTTTCATGGGTATGTGAAAGTGAGATTCTAATTTCTGAAGAGATTTTAAGAGATGTATTGGATATAGCTCCTATAGGGAGAATAGTAAATCTAGCTCCTATAGGGAGAACTAATTTTTGAACTGATTTGCCTTGTCATAAATGGGATGTTGATGACCTGGATTTAGGAGAAGTTGTTAAATCCATTTGCCTTAATGCTGAAAATACCCAAGATGGGAGATTTTGGATCAAGCAATTTGACTTACTACCATAATGCCTTGCATCATTATCAGTTACTTCTATTTTCCCTAGGCATAGTTAGGTTGAAAGGTGCAGTTTACTAGACACTTCTATAGTGTATAATTTATTGAAAGGAAGCAAAATGAATCTCCCTGCAATGATCTTAAAGTATATGGTGGATTAACAGAATCACAAAATACAATCAGTTGCTTACCTTTGGAAATGTTTCTCACCAAGATTTTCAACCATTATGGAGTACCTTTTACAAATCTAAGTTTGTATGGACGGGCTAATTTTCACCCTTCCGTTCCTTACCAGTTTGAATACAAATTGCAAAACAATGTCTGTGTGGAAAAGCAATCCGAAAGAGAAGCGAAAATCCTAGGTTCTTCTCCAAATCAATGAGCTAATGTTCATGCTCAAGATGAAAATACTGCAAATCTCCAATGATAGCTAAAGAATATTCAAGACAATCAAGATCAAATGTGAGATCAAATAGACAACATGCAGAATCAACTTCTTGACATTCAGATTTTACTCAAAAGAGTCCTTGAATCTCTTCAACAACTCTTTGAATAGTTTCTTTCTGCTTGGCTTATTTATACTAATGGTTTTCTTTGATGCATCATTTACTCTTTTCATCTATTTAATTATGTTTTATTTCCTCCCTATACTCCTTAGTGTTTGATAATGATAAAAGGGGAAAGTTTATATGATATATTTTTGCGTATATGATATATTTCTAAATGCATATTTCTCAATGATTCTCGAATGTATATGTGATTGATTATCATCATCATTATCATTACACCCAGCCTGAATCCCGCACTAATACGGAATTTGGGGAGGTCTGATAGTATGCAACTTTACCCCTACATAATGAAGAGGTTGTTTCCGATAAACCCACATGCAAATGTAATAATGAAAAAAAATAGTATAGTTACAAATAAGTGATGCAGGTTAGAAAGAGTAAACAAATAAAACTAAAATAAATAAATAGAATAAACTACAATCTTTACAAAAAATGTGTATCAAAGGAAACCACAACAATTTAGGTAGCAAAAATTAGAACTCTAACACACAAAACAATTATCAAGAAGATATGAATGTGAAGAGTTTTTAAAATCACCAATTCATTGAGCATTCGATAGTATGCATCAATCAGAGCTATGGCGGCAGAGCAGAGAAATGGGATCTGCTGAAGTGAAAGAACAAGAGAAGATCTCCTAAAATGAAATAGACATAAAAATTCAACCTTGACATAAACCCAACAATATCAAATACAAAGATATCAAAATAATAAAACCCATAAAGCATTCAACCTTAAATCACACAAAGAAGCTAATATCAAAACAAAAAAACCATAAAGAACAAAAATTTTAGAAAACACAAAACCTAGGAAATACCACAGTAGAGGAGATTGCTTAATCAAGAAGCATGCCCGAAATGAGGAGTGAATGTTGTTGTTTATCCCGTGAATCAATGACCATTAGGCATTTGTAAAAACTAACTTAAAAAGAAGAGAGATAAGGTAAGGTATATATAGGGACATAGGAGTATTTGGTGTTTCTCTTAGCGTCTGTAACAAAGAAGATGGTGTAGACAAGGACTTGTGAGACCACACTGGAAGATTTTTGGCAAAAATGACATTGAAGTTATTTAAGGTTAAATCCATCCAATTGACTAAAGATGTGAGTGAAGCAACGACTAGTTGAAGAAATTGACTATTTAAGAAAGAGAAACAACACTTATGAAGTATAACGAACATATTCAAACTGTCGAAACATTTTGAGCAACATCTATACTCTTGAGAATCATATCATTACTGTTGTGCTTTTAGAAAGTGAAATCACTCTATCAAGAGAGAAATTGCTATTTGGTTTTTCTATGAGTTTTTTAAACATTTGTTATACACTTCAAGTATGAAAGGTTAGTGAACCTTGAAAAATATATACTTGTAAGCTTAGAGAGACTCAGCAAATTTAATACTCGATTTTTATAGTGAAATACTCAAGTTGGATACTTGGAGACCAGACGTATGCTTAGGTTGGAAGTTGAATCAGTATAAATCGACGATGTCTTTCTTCTTTCTTTCTTTAACTCTTAAATTTCCACATTATATTGTGTGTTTTTGTGTGTGTGTATGCGTGTGTGTGTGTGTGTGTGTTGTTTTTAACAAGAGGCTCTTCACTCTTATAAAAGGTTCCTTCTGTTTTCAATTTGCAAGAGGTTTCTTTCAGTTTTAACAAGTGCTTTTTGTTTATAAATTATTTTAATAAGATTTATCATTCAATAAGCTCCTTTAGGTTAAGCAAGATCCTATCCCACAAAAGGATCCTATTGCCTAACAATCTCCTGTCGGTTAAAAAGGTTTTATCGTCTCACAGGTTTCTATTTTTTCTAGCTAAGATTTGTTTCTATCATTTAAAAAGGTTTTATCATCTGACAGGCTTCTTTTTTTTTTAACTATAATTTGTTTATTATATAAATTGAGAGAATTTCCGAAAAATTTTATACACATAATTCAGTCTCCTCTTACGTGTATTTGCTTTTATCAATAATGTCACATGTTAATTTTAATTGTACCGATAATAAAATCCCTTTGCTCCTCTCACTACTGCTCATTAATTGATTCCATACAGAAACTGCTTCATTTACCAATAGCTTTCCCTCCGACCGACAGACATGTCATTCCAATACACCATGTCTTCCAATTCACTTGCAACATTCGACGAGCAACGATGGCTGAGTAGTATTCAACTAACTCTGGAAGAAGAGCTAGAAAATGACCACGATTTTCTGGTTTCCATTTTTAACGTCCCAAAGACTCTGAGGGCTTGTGATCCTGCCTCGTACACCCCGCAACTTGTTGCAATTGGTCCTTACCATTATTGGAGTACAGAACTGTACGAGATGGAGAGGTACAAGATTTCTGCTGCTAAAAGGATTCAGAAACAGCTCCAGACCCTTAAGTTCCAAGACGTGGTTGATCACTTAATCAAGCTTGAGCCAAAAATTCGGGCTAGCTACCACAAGTTTCTAAATTTCAGTAAGGAAACTTTGGGTTGGATGATGGCTATTGATGCTTGCTTCTTGCTGGAGTTCTTGCAGATCTACGCCATTAAAGAAGGTGTTATGACAATAACTAGAGTTTCGTCAGGAATGTCACATTTGGTCGATTATGCAGGCAGGAAATCAGGTCATAACTCAATTCTCAAAGACATGGTGATGCTTGAGAATCAAATCCCACTCTTTGTGTTGAGAAAAACGTTAGAAGTTTGGTTCTCGTCGTTGGATATCGCTGACGAGAGGCTGCTTTTGATGCTAGTGGGATTCCGCCAGGAGCTTTCTCCGTTCAAGATGATACAGGATCTTCCAAAGATCCAAGTTTTACAGTGTGCACACTTGCTTGATTACTTGTATGACACGATTGTTCCAAAGGTTGAATCATCTACAGATATAACAGAAGCTGAAGATCCTCCAGGCGACGAGACCGATCAAAATTCTAGGAATTCATGTTACGTCAAATGTTTGCTCAAAAAAAGAAGTTTCGTCAAAGATCTTTTCAGTGAGATTTTGAAAATACTTTCCAAGCTAATTAACAATGGTCCAATACGTCGTATTGGAGAAATGCTATTTTCTAGACCTGTTAAAGTCTTACTTAAACTGCCGTGGAAAAGCATCTCCAATCTTCCAGGATTTTCAATCCTGAAACAACCCGTTCAGTTCTTTTTCTTATCTCGAGACAAAGAAGAGGTCAAACCCGAGAACCGGAGCTCGAATGAAGAAATCCACAAGCCACCATTAGTAGAGGAAATCACAATTCCTTCAGTCACTCAACTCTCCAAGTCAGGCGTCATTTTCTCACCAACAAGGAGTAACGTCCTGAGTATTACGTTTGATCCTAAGACACGGACATTTTACCTTCCCACCGTCAGTTTAGACGTGAACTCGGAGGTGGTGTTAAGAAACTTGGTAGCATACGAGGCATCAAATGCATCAGGACCGCTGGTTTTCACGAGATACACGGAATTAATGAATGGGATTATCGATACGGCGGAGGATGTGAAGCTGCTCAGAGAAAAAGGGATTATCATGAACCATATGAAGAGTGATGAAGAGGTTGCCAACTTGTGCAATGGCCTGAGCAAGTCCATTAGACTCACTAGAGTTCCTTTCTTGGACAAGGTGATCGAAGATGTCAACAAGCATTACAATGGGCGTTGGAAGGTTAAAATTATTAGGTCTCTTAAGGATTATGTGTTCGGTTCTTGGCAATTTCTGACATTGATTTTAGCAATTTGTCTTGTGCTCCTGATGGGATTACAAGCCTTCTGTTCGGTCTACACCTGCACTCGCCTATTCAAAATCGGCAACACTTGATTTCTTTTAGTCATTTCGTTAATTTCTTCTCATCCTTTTATCACTTAACGTGTTTTTTTTTTTCTCTCATGATTACATAATTGTTCTACATCTTCATTAAGCTTGTTTCTTGAGGGAAAGACTGGTTGTAATTGTCGCAAAGACTGAATCCATTTCTTATATTATACCGTGAAATTGTTTGGTGAATTAATTATACATTCTCAATTTCTTTTAGATTTTCATTTATAATAAAACAATTTACAAGAACTGCTATTTAAATGTGTATAAAATATTTAATCAATTATCTTCTTAAAATTAAATTAATTTGATTTAAGTTTCTTTTTAATCTTTGCTTTAAAGGTGGCATTGATGTACTATATTTACTTTCTTCTCGTGACTAGTAATTATCAAGATTTAACTAATAAATGTAAATATAAAATATAAAAATAAGACGTAGGTTAGGTTTCAGATTCTGCTTCTAATATCAAATTAAGCACGTTGGACAAATGATAGTGACCAAATATAGTTCTTTCAAACAAGATTAGGATTAGTGCAATTGGCCTCCTATTTTTGTTGTCTTATCTTTTTTTATCATTTTTCTTCAATTTTTAAAGAGTAATATTGCATATCACTTGTCAACATGATAACTTGGACCAAATTTAGAGCATATTAGGCTTATATCAATCGTATGTTTTGGGAAATCAATTAAGCATGTTTGACTGAATATTAGACCGCCCAAGACCCAACATCCATAACAAGTTGTTTTTCTAATTTTTAGTTTAAACATAAAAATATATCGGGTTGGGCCTGTTGGGCTGGGGTTCGATCCTGGCTATTTCTATCTCAGTCGAGCCTCAACTGGGTTAGGGCCCCAATAGAAACTGTCGACCTGGGCTTGTCGAGCCTGGTCCAACCCATTATCATGCCTACTCTATTATGTGCAAATAACTAAATTAATCAACTATTAATTAAAAGTAATCTATGATATATAATTAAATAAGAGTAAAATTTAATTCACCATGCCCGGCTGGTCTATTGTATATATGCCTAGCCTATTATGCATGAATAACTAAATCAATCAAATCTTAATTAAAAATAAACTCTCATATATAATTAAATGAGAGTGAAATTTACTTCACCATACAAACTTGCTGCAATTTATATTTTAGTGACCGACACCTTGATTTGCAACCTAAACCCGGAATTACGCATTATTGGTGCCTGTTCTCCCTTTCATTCTGGCTAGTAGACTAATAGGATCTGTTGTGTTAGTGAAGTGGACTTTTGAAAATGCATAGTATGTGATGTAATCATTAAACTTTCTTAAGGAATAAAAAATATTATTTAAAATTGATAAAAAATTTTAACTAAAAATCAATAAACAAGATTAATTTTAGTTGAATTTGAGTCAAAATTAAACGTCAATAAAAATTTTAATTCAATCCAAATAATAAATTTTAATGTGAATTTTGATTTGGGTTAAAGTTTATTAAGAGTTGAGTTTAAGTCCACTAAATCAAATTCGATTAAACTTTTGGTCAAATTTTAATTAATAAATTTTTTATAACCTTTTATGGCATTTCCTTTGTCAATTCTAACTAGATTAATTATTTGACTTATTAATTTAAAAATAGGTTGATCTAGTTTTTTATAATTTATAATATTTAAAAAATTAAATTTAATAGAATCTAAATACTTAAGTTTAAATTTAAACCTAATGAAACTATGTTTAATTTGCCTAAATTTAAATATAAAAAGTAAAATCTGTTGAATGTCGATGCCAATTCTAAATGATCCGAACCGAATTTGTCACATCTTGTTAGAGATCAAGTGAAGTTGTTCTTGACATTAATGATTTTGAATTTGAACCTTCCCAATTACTCTTCCAAAATAAACGAATTTTTTTTTCAAGATGAGTTATAATAAAATATAATTTTAATAATTTTTTATTTGAAACTAAATTAATTTTATTTTTGAACTTATTTAAGATCTAAGTCTTTTTTTTCTTTAATGGGCTAACATATAAATTTTTATTATCAGTATACATATATCAAAAATTAGTATTATTATACATAAATATCTTGATATAAGAGTGTATATATCAATCCCAATAACATGTATAATTAAGTAGTTTAAATTAGTTACAAGAATTAATTTTTGTATCTTTAAATTTGTAAGTTAAAAGACACAGATCAAACTATTTATTTATATTATATTCAAAACAAGTTAGAATTGGAGAAGTTTTCATATTCTTGGTAATAATGGTCCAGCGTTATGTAGTTAATATGTATGAATTCTTGTTTTTACGGTAATTCATAATGTTCTTTGTTAAGTCATTAAATTACACTTATTTTGGACTTAATTATTGTTAATGTGTTGAAATTATTATCCAAAATTAATG
>JAOSBN010000005.1:5773215-5785370 GCA_027563595.1 Erythroxylum suave | reverse complement strand
TTCTCATCTTTGTGAACATCATAAATCATGGGACTTGAGAAACTATCTTGTTTAGGCCCAGATAGCAGCATAGGACTGCTACCATTTGTAAGCAACAGCCTTCCAGACTTAGCCATCAGCAAGTTCTTGTTCCTCTTAAGCATTGCCCCTCTCCACCTGCTGCTATAACCAGGCCTTGGAACAAGAACAAGAGCAGACTCGTCTCTGCGAACCCACGTCTTTATGTACCTGGCCAGAGATCTTTTTGTTCTCTTGATTGCAACCAGAACTCTTGACATGGCATGAAGGTTAGCTCCTTTCTCTTTTCTTGCAAGCTTGAGGATCTCCAGCCTGTGTTTAGCTATGGAAATCCCCATACTTTGAAGAAACTCGTGATTGAAGTAAGCTATATCCTCTTCTTCAAGCTCATTCTGCGCAAAAGCAAGACCATATTCATAAACAAGAGAAGGGTCAAGACCAGTTTTTGATAGCCAAGTGAACCAATCCATTGCCTTGAGTGTGTAAGTGCTTCAAAGGGTTTGAGAGAATATGTGTATATAAGGTTGGAGGTTGCAGATTGCAAGAGAAAGGCTGTGAAGTTAGATAGGAGACTTCGTCTGTTTCCCAAAGAAAGACTTTCACTTTGCTTTATTAAATTGGCCGGTTTGGTTACTACATGGTTGTTGAGTCTTGAGACTGACTAAAGAAAAAAGATAACATGTGGTTGTGTCCACTAAGAATAGGACTATACAATGCATTGTGGATTGTGATCAAACTCTTAGGAGTGAGACCTACGAAATCCTTGTGGAAATGCATCAATCACGGCCATGGGAAAAGAGTTGTGAGTAGGGACACCACCACCACACACTAGTCTTTCATGTAATGAAAGTGTATTATGTATGGTTAGGGGAAAGGGAAAGAGTGGAAAAATATTGGTCCAAGTCCCTAAGTTTCAAAATTGGCAACCCTTTAATTTGCTAGTGCTAATTAAAGATTAACTTAAGCCTCATGGTTGTGCTTTCCAGATTGATCATATCTTAAGTTTGAATTGGGAAAAACGTTAGAGAAAAGTAGTTAAAAGCAATTAACAAAATACTTAAATTTTTAATTCAAATTTTAGAAATTTTGGGATTAATTAAAAATAAGTTTATCAATAACCGAATCATTAATCCTAAACTTAATTAGTTTTACTTTTAGGGTCCGTGTAACTGACGCTAATAAGGACGTGACTTGATACACTTGAAAGTGATAAAGGAAGGATTAATTTACACGTTGATCTAAAAGCCTTTTAGTGTGAAAATGTTCACAATCATTAATGTGTGTTAAGGGTCAATAAATACGAAGCATTAGATTCAATTAAAGTGTGCAAATTGGCTATAAGACCAAAGTTTTACTTTACTCCCTATGATTCATAACTTCCTATTGAAGCATTCATAACGCATAAAAGGGTATTCAATTATGATGGACCAGTTTTGGCAATTTTCTAAAAATTAAAAATATAAAATAACGTCTTTTTAAATTGAATATAAGTTTTATTTTATTTAAAATAATTAAGCCTCGACTTAAACCTAAGCTTAACTTATGAATCGACCTATTAAAAATACCTAAATATAAGCCTAGACTATCTATTCTAAAGCCGGAACCTATTTAAATTTTAGATTAGAATCTATTTTTATTTTTATTGGCAATTGAAAAGGGTGGGAGGCAAAGAATAAATAAATAAATAAACTAAATATGTGTGGCTAGGTCAACTTCAAACGTAAAGTATGGTTTAATTACATTAAGTGTCGTCTTCCATCACAAATTAATAAGCAATTAATGGGGCAGGTGAAGCCATGATTAAGCAAACACAAAGTAAAATGAGTTGAACACTTAAAAGCTCTCTCGAAATTTGTGGCATGGACGGCATAACATTTCATGAAATAATAAATCAAAGAACGAGAATAAGGGTTGACCTATTTCAGATTATGT
Organism: Erythroxylum suave; assembly: GCA_027563595.1. Taxonomy (NCBI): domain Eukaryota; kingdom Viridiplantae; phylum Streptophyta; class Magnoliopsida; order Malpighiales; family Erythroxylaceae; genus Erythroxylum; species Erythroxylum suave. The sequence continues at coordinate 5,783,420 of JAOSBN010000005.1, read as the reverse complement.
TAATAAGATAATAACTCGAAAATGAAAAAAAAAATTGGAGGGGAAGATAACGTATTTGAATCCATAATACGTGATTATGTTGTAATAATGTGTAATTAATTGCTTCATAAAACTATATGAAGATTGGTATATTAGAGTACTTGGCAATTGATGTTTTGGACCGACATTCGATATCGGTTTGTGTTGTTTAATTAAATGGTAATAGTTGTGGTCTGCCTTCACGAGGTAGTCTAGGGGTCCGGGTATTTAATACTACTGCATTCACAAGCGAGGTTCGAACTCCTGATTTTGCTCAAGCAAAAATCAGCCTCTAGCTGTTGAACTTCGGTGCTTGGTGGTACGTGGTACTAATTGCTCCTTTTATAACATGTAACTCTTACTTTACATTATCTCGTCAACAAATACTTTTTTTTTATCAGAAAAATCCGTAGTCGTTATCTTTTAGATGTACACTGAATAAATTTCTAAATTGATGCAATAGCATGCAAGTCACGCCTATCAGGTTTTTCACACTAGACAAACCTTGTACGACAGGTTCAATCGAGAGAGTATAGGTAAGGGGATTCGAACACAAGACTTTTTAGCTTCATACCTTCCACTAACTCAACCACTCCCTGAGAGGTTCATCAGCAAATACGTATGACCAAAATAATTTAGGATTAGGTTGCATGATTAATTTATACAATTGACTGATTATCTATATGTGATTTGTGCATATGAGTTTTTTATAACGATAAAATCACAATCATTTCGTATGTCTTGACTAAATTGTTAGATATGTATAATAATTGATAAATGATATATTTTAAATAAATTATTTAATAAATTAATAACTAAAAAGTAAATAATAAACATAATTTAAAACTTTATATTAATTGAATAATCAGCCTTTAAAAATTATTATATACAATTGTATTTGTATGTCAAGGATAGACATGTGACAGTCTGTATATAATAATATTCTCATCAAATCCTCTGTATTACTCTATTTTAATTTTGTTCTATTAAGTTTCATTCGTACATTTATATGAAGTTCACGTAAATATGTGGATGAGATTTAATAAAACATGATAGGAACACCATTATCACAAAAGGAGATTTGATCCCCATAATATTATCAAGGTAAATTTCATTACATAAATTTTTTTTGGTGTATTCAAACTGATGAGGCGTTCATACCTCCTTATCCCAATTTTAAGCAGATTAAAACCATAAATGTGTCTCTACAAACATGGTAAAAATCATATCTTTTGTCCATAAAGCAACTGGCAGACATGCTTGACCATCTTTGATAAAAGTTATTAAAGCATGCAAGTTTAAGTGTCGTATTATGGATAAAGTCTAGATTAAACGCATGGAAAAAGGACATCTTACAGTGTAAACAGGATAAACTAACCATCATCATGATAATGGGGGAGACACAAAATATCACAGACCTTTGGACATACTTGTTTCCGATTGTGTGCAACTACTGTGAAGATTAATGCTGCATCCGATGAACATAAAGGCAGGGGAAAAAACAAAGATGTAGGGGCCATTAGATATGGCCTCCCATCGTCGCTAACCATAACCTGTCACGTGCAACATTCGGTTAAATGGCTCCAACACTAAGTTTTGTCTGAAAAATGGAGATTTAACAACCAGACTCCAAGGACTAGTGTCCATATTCCATTTTATCCTGAAATGACCTTTTGTGCGAAACTTCTCATCAATTACCCTTTTGAACTTAGGAAACACACCGGTTCACGGGCCTGTGTGGGGTGCTCATGCAGTTGTCGCCATGTGAGCCCTGATACATTCTCAGCTTCAGATCACTTAGAGGTTGATGGGGGACTGTCCCTCTTAGGTTACTTTGGAATATTTGATGCGAACAAAGTTTTTCCAAAGGTTATTCGTAACCACATACATGAATGTGCCAAATTTTGATAGCATCCATGTTACTGAATTATGTAGTACCATGTCACACTTTCATGTTCGTACCCCTTTTCTTCATTTTTGTTATGGCACAGTGTTACGTAACATATCCTATAGTAAACTGTTTTAATAGCTCTGACAATGATAAATATTAATAGTTCTAGCTAGTGCATGTCTGAGAATCCATCTATGCTTAACTAGGGAGGATTGTTTCAATATCAAAGTACTTCTGTATCAACCAATAAGAAATAATAGGATTCTAAATCCATGAACAGAAAACGCATGGAAGTTGGAATAAGAGGTGGGTATTGAAGTTAAGGACTACATATACATGTGTATGTATATATAGGAATTTATTATACACATTTCGTTTTCAAAGTTTCAATCTTTAAGTGAGCTACTCTAGCTAGCTAGATCACACATGGGATGATATTCGTGCCGATATAATTAGGTTTAGGAGTTTAAATTAAACAGTATAAAGATCATCTTTGCCACTACCTAATCTTGCTTTTGCTCACCTAAATGTATAAAAAGTATACATTGTGTACAAAAAGTTGTTGACCGAGTGATGATGATGTGCTTCTGTTCATCCTATTTCTATACATGTATTTGCATGCGCACGCAAAGAGCAAAACTAAATAATAAACTCGACAACTTTGGGAAGCTTTGAGAGGATTTTGAGTGAGTTGCTTACTTCAGAAATACAATGTGTGCATGACTGATTTGTTTTGTAGAGTAGGAGGATGATGATGGCTTCTAAGCTTATTGAAAGTCTAAATGACATCACATGAAGGTTTTGGGACAAATCATTGGTTAAGTAGTTTAGGGAACTTTGGTGTGAGTTTCTATAAGTCAATGATCCTGTAGTTCAATTGGCAATCACATGTATAGCCTTTCATAGTTGGAGCTTCCTAAGCATAAATTGGAAAAAAAAAAAAAGAGTAATTGATAGAGCTTGTCCTAGTAGCTTATCTATTTCATACAACATCTTTCTACCAATTTCTAAGAAAAAAACAGATACCCATTTATTACCATGTACATGAGCACTTTAACTAAATTTCTTAAAAATATCAACGAAATAAGTACACAAAGTTCTCCACTTTGCGGGAAACTAGGAAGGGCCATAATGTACGCAACATTTTCTTTATATTTTTATAAAGAAGTTTCTGTTACTTAAACTAATTTTCCTATACCATACAATATGTTAGACATTATAAAGTTCACATATTATTGGAACCAATCACTGCATTGCAATGCTCAAAACCTAAGAAGAGTGAATTAGAAGAAACAACATCATTCTCTCTGAGGAAAATTCTTTGCTCACAAGTATACGTATGTTAACCTACTGAGAATAGGAGGTGCAATGGAAACATATCTATTGATAAAGAAACCAGTATTCAGACAGTTTAACATCGATCGCTTGGCTATCCAGTCCAGGATTGTATATTCTTGGGAGCCGCCGAGGGTCACTTAGGAGTTTCTAGCCCATGACATACAAGAAGAATCGTATCGTGATTGTGGTGTTTTATTTTCTCTGTCTTTTTTTTTCTTTTTGGTCTTTTCCTTGTATATTTAAAAAAAAAGCAACCTTATTATTATTTTGGGCTCAATAACTAAACCAAAAGCCTTTAATAATTGGGTCTAAACTAAATGGTGTCAAGTTTGAAATCCCGGTATGGTACTCTTCACGTTAGGCTTTAGAGGTGTTTCCCTTTCTGGAAATAGGAAAGCTCTTGCTCTGCTATGCTCTTGTCTCTCTTCAACAACCATGCAAAGACCAGCAGTTCCCATCACTAATGATCCGCCGTTGCCCCCGCAACCTCCGCTGCTTCTGCTCTATTCCTTTCCCACAGAATATCTTGTTTCAGTGCAACAAAAGGATTCGAGAACTTGGTCAACTGGGTCGAATCGAGGAAGCACGCCACCTGTTGGACACAATGCCTCAGACAGACACTGTCTCTTGGAATTCTATGATTTCCGCTTATGTCCAAAATAACTGCATTCAAGATGCTAAACTGCTCTTCGACGCTTTTGAGTACAAAAATGTTAGAACTTGGACAATTTTGCTTTCTGGGTACGCGAAAGCTGGCTCTTTGGAAGAAGCCGAGGGTATGTTTCGAGCAATGCCGGAACGTAATGTTGTGAGTTGGAATGCAATGTTAAGCGGGTATGTGCAGAACGGTGATATAAGGAAGGCTAAGAAGTTGTTCGAAGAAATGCCCCAGAGAAATGTTTCTTCCTGGAATTCATTGATAACAGGGTATTCACGAGGTGGATTGATGAAAGAAGCTAGGGAGTTGTTTGATAGAATGGGAGTGCGGAATTGTGTTTCTTGGATGCTGATGATTTCCGGGTATGTTGAGATATACAAGTTTGGAGAAGCGTGGGGCGTTTTCTTGATGATGATGAGAAGTGGAATGAGGCCTGACCAAGCTATTTTGGCGGTTGGATTGTCAGCAACAATGGGTTTGAATAATTTAGATTTAGCCAAGAGTCTAAGGACTTTAGCCATTAAAACAAGTTACGACAAGGACCTAGTGGTGGGGACTGCTATTCTTAATGCTTATGCAAGGAATGGGAGCTTGGAAAGTACGATAAAGTTTTTCGAGGCGATGACAGTGAGGAATGAATATGCATGGACCACGATGATTGCTGCCTTTTCTAGGTGTGGGAGATTGGATGATGCAATTGCATTGTATGAGATGGATACTGAAAAAGGTGTTGCTCTCAGGACTGCGATGATAACAGCATATATGGATTGGGCAAGGACCAATGATGCTAAACGTATATTTAGTGAGCTTGTCGACCCAAATGTAATCACGTGGAATGCTATGGTTTCCGGATATGCACAGAATGGAATGCTTGAAGAGGCTTATCGTATATTTCTCCAGATGCCAGTCAAAAATGCTGCTTCCTGGGCAGCCATGGTTGCTGGTTTTGTGCAAAATGGAAATGATGAAGAGGGTCTGAGGTTGTTTTCTGAGATTCAGAAGACCAGAATAATTCCAAGTCATTCGAGTTATGCAAGTGCTTTATCTGCTTGTGCCAAAATTGGGGAAGTTCAAATGGGTAAGCAAATACACTCATTGATAATTAAGATGAGATGTCAATGGAATTCTTATGTCGCAAATAGTTTACTTTACATGTATGCTAAGTGCCAGGAGATGGGAGATGCTTGTCAGGTTCTCAACGCAATGAGAATCAAGCATGCTGATACATGGAACTCATTAATGTCAGGGATATCAGAGAATCAGTTGTTGAATGAAGCACATAATACTTTTGACAAGATGCCAATTCATGATCTCGTGTCTTGGACAATCATCATATCTGCACATGTGCAAGCTGGCAATGAAGAGATAGCCTTGCAACTGTTCTTTGACATGTTGTCTGCTGGAGTTAAACCAGAAGCCTGTTTAGTTGCTAGCCTGCTAAGCGCATGTGGCAGTATGGGTGTAATCAAAGACGGAGAACATATCCATACCTTGATATTGAAACTTGGGTTGAGTTCATGTTTAAGTGTTAGTAATGCTCTTATTACCATGTACTTCAAATGCGGTAGTTTGTGTGGTCTTAGTGTCTTTGAAGATATGCATGAAAGAGATATAATCTCATGGAATGCAGTTTTAGTTGGAGCTGCACAAAACGGAGTTGGCAGAGAAGTCATTGAGATTTTCAAACAAATGGAAACAGCAGGATATCAACCAAATGAAATAACCTTTACTGGTGTGTTATGTGCCTGTAGTCATGGAGAATTGGTGGATGAAGGGTGGGCCTATTTCATTTCGATGAGTCAAGACTATGGGATTATCCCCTCGATTCATCACTACACTTGCATGGTTGATCTCCTTGGGAGAGCTGGACAGCTTTTAGAAGCTGAAGCACTCATTAGAAACATGCCCGTAGAAGCAGATTGTGTGATTTGGGAAGTGCTTCTTGCTGCTTCTAGGATCCATCAGCACATTGAACTTGCTGAAAGAGTGGGTGAAAGGCTTTTTCAGATAGGTACCAAAAATTCTGAGACTTATATCGTATTATCAAATGTCTATGCCTCTCAAGGCTTGTGGGGTAAAGTAGCTGAAATAAAAGAATTAATGAGATACAGGGGAGTGACAAGAGAACAAGGAGTAAGCTGGATTCAGATCAGAAACAAGCTGCACGTATTCCTTAGTGGGGACAAGAAACATGAGGATATTGAAGAGATATGCTTGGCACTAAAGGAATTTTGTGAACGTTTTGAAGCATCGGACTATGTCCCAGATGTAAACTTCTCACGCCGTGATGTTGAGGAGGGGGAGAAAGAGAATGAACTTCTTTACCATAGTGAGAAACTTGCTATCGCTTATGCAGTTTTGAGAACACCAAATGGTTCACCCATTCACATTATGAAGAATCTCCGCATTTGTATTGACTGCCATTATTTTATGAAATTTGTGTCAAAGGCTACTCAACGTGAGATTATTATTCGAGACAGTAGCCGCTTTCACCATATCCAGGATGGTTCATGTTCTTGTAATGATTATTGGTGAAGAATATGGGCAGCCAAACTTTAAAAATTGCAGCTTTCAAGGGATATATGGGCAGCCAAACTTTAAAAATTGCAGCTTTCAAGGGATATAGTGCGACGAGCACGCTTGAAAGGTGGTTCATGTAACCAAAGTTGTGAATCACCCACCTTAGGCTTAGCTACTAATATTCTTATGAGAGACAGGATTCTTGAAGTTTGAGGTGTCCTGATCAAGTCAATAGCAAAATTTTTACGATGGACTTGGTTCATCTGTATAGGAAACAGAAGAAATCAGCAAATTGGTTAGCCTTTATATTTAAACATGTACCATAGGGTTCGCTGATTTTAGCACTCCCTGGGGGACTTAATTCTTTTGTAACCATTGACTTGTTTGAGAGTCGTTTTATAACCGTTGAATTTCATGAAATCTAATAGAATTTATTTTTATTTTTATGAGCCATGTGTTTGGAATGGTTTGAAAACGAAGACACAGAGACAACCAAAAGGGGTTTAAAGAACGCATAATGTTATTTCAAAACTATTGCTGATGGTGCACTTAATAGTCAATACCTGGTTCAAGAGAGCGAAAACAAGATATGTTACTTACAGGGTGTTGAATAGTGAAACTATTAAATCAACTCACATTTTTGGCGTTTAAGAAGCAGAGTCACCAAGCTTGTCATAGTTGCCGGAGAAGTAGTAAACAGCCCAAGAAGTGTGCATGCCTTGAGGTTTTTATGCCCCCTTTTTGAGTATCTTCTGATGTAATCACCAACAAATTCAATCTATTAGTTCAATCCGATACCAACTGCAGAATTTGATCCAGGGCAACCTGAAAAGGGTGAAGTTCTCACCACCATCATTTCTGAGTTGAATCCATAGATCACCTAGTAATCACCCAGAAGAAAGTTACTTGGTCTGGCTTTTGAGGCCATAAATATTGCCAATCACTCCAACAATGCTGACTATCACAGCCAAGATTAACATCAACCATGAGAGAAGTTTCTCTCCGTCACTTAAACCCTGCCCTCGTCGGCTTAAGCTCAACGCAATAAGAGATGGGAATGTAAAGCCTAAAGAAACTGCTGTTGTGGCTCCTGTAAACTTGAAAGCTGTCCAGATATTCGGAATCATGGTAGAGCCAAAGTAAATAAGCACCAGTAGAACTGCTGTTAAGCTCAAAGATCTCTTCCTACTCTCTGAAAGTGGAGCTGATCGCTCAAACACTAAGGCATCAACAGTTTGCCTTAAGGAGAAATGAACAACAGGAAAAACAAGAACCAAATGAAAAATGTAGCCTACCCTAACGATGTAATTCAAGGCAGAGCTAAAAGGAATTCCAAGATCCTTGTCAAAATTGGTCAAGACATCAGATTCGGTATCCTTACCAAAGAGTAAGTAACCTGATATGGCAGTGGCTATGTAAACACCAATGCAAAGCAAAGTCGTGAGCCTCCCTACTCGGTTCATCTTTTGCGGTGACCGCCCTTCGAGCTCATTGTAGATAGGCTGTACATTGAAGTGGCATACATAAGCATTGGACATGATTGGAATCACCACAAGCAAATCCAAAATAGTTTTTTTTGAACTAAAATCAGGAGTCATCCTTGGAGCCTCAATCTTTCCTTCAATCAGCTTAATAACAGCAACAACGAAACACACAATAACAAAGACAATAGCCAAAGCCACTGAGGCAGCTGAAGTCAAGCTCAAAGAATCAATCTTCTCCAATGCACAAAGAGGTGCAAGAAAAATTAGCACAACCACCAAAATGAGCAATTTCCTGTGATCCCACACCCCATGTCCAAGCCATTGATCAAAAACTCCCAAATGATGGAGCGATCCTGACATAACATCCCCCATAATTATCAAATATACAATCAAAACACCAGCATTGTTGACAATTATACAAATTTCGGACAAAATCTTCGCATTTCTCCCTAAAGCACATTGAACAACTTCACCGTAAGAAGAAGCCTTGCAAAGCACTGAAAATCTAACTAAGATCTCAACACTAATCTCAGACAAAATACCCATCAAGATAATCAATAAAACCCCTAAAACCAGTCCAAGAACCTTCATCGTAGCGGGCAAGGCCATGATCCCGGCCCCAATAATTGTTGTCGTAAGATTAAAAACAGCTCCATGAATGCCAGAACCATTGCCATGTTCAGAACCAACCAACGCGTAATCATCAATATCAAGACCATCACTTTCATCACCCTCATCTTGCGTCAAAGTTCCTAAATTTCCAGTCTCGGGATCTACAAAGCTCTCTACATCACCAGAAGGAAGCAACTTGAGGTGGGATTTTTCTGGGTCATGAACGTCATTGCGTGTTTGTAACTCCACGTCCGAGTTCTTGGGAATGGGCGTGTACTTGCTGCCCATAACATACAAACAACAAAAACTCCAGCAAAACTATGTGCAAAGAACGCGCAAAAAGGAAGATGAATACAAAAAATTACAGAGGAATAATGGGCATTCTCGTAATATAGATTTGAAGGTCAACCTCTGTTCTCTCTTTTTTCTTGTACCCTACGCAGGGAGAGAGATTAAGATGAAGAGAGCGAGAGAGATAGAGAGAAATAAGGAGCCTGCTGTTGGTAGGAGACCGCGACGACTTGAGTTTGGCCTACGTAGGACAATCCAAGACTTTGATCGGTTCCTTATAATAGATTTAGGCACTACGTGGGAATTAGCTGATTAGCAGATTGATAGTTGATTTGACCTTGTATTAGTTATTTATTATTTGATATTTGATAAAATCAGTTATTTAATATTTAATGTATATGTGTAAAATGACTTATAAGAGTATGATTTTAAAAAAGTATAAAGATATGATTAAAATAAAAAATTAAATTAACTTCTAAATCTGTAAAACATTTCTAATAAAATTAACTTGGAAAATAATTTTTAAATAATTAAAAACACCTTTTTAAATTTAATAAGAATTTAAAATTACTTAATTTTAATTAAACTCATTTAATTGGAATTAATTCTTTAAAAGTCAAAAGCTTAACAAAACAATTTACCTACGCCATCAATGGATTGTAGCTTCTTCTTTTTTTACGAAAGTGGACGGAACCACCAAAATTTATTAATAATCAAGATTTAATAACGATAATACAAAAGGAGGAAAGTTAGAACTCCAATTCCCCACATTCGACAATGACCGGGAAGCTTGAGCTAAACCATGAGCTATCCCATTAGACGAACGACTCACATGACTAAAACAAATTTCACCATGACATTGTGAAATCAACTGCTTAATACCAGCAATAATATCACCTAAAACAGAAACCACTATGGAAGATCTACCCTGTAAAGCTTTCACCACCTCCAAACAGTCACTTTCAATAATAATTCTGGACCACCCTTTTCCATCAATCCAACTCAATACTTCCTTTATAGCCATAGCCTCGGCTTCAATCGGCCGCAAACTTACAGCTGAAACCGCAACTCTGACTCCTACACATTGTGCCTCCCAGTCTCGTGCTACCCACCCAAAACCAACGCTATTCCCGTCCATTGAACAAGCGGCATCAGTGTTTATTTTGATCCAACCAGACGATGGTCTCCTCCACCTACATACTGCATTCGAAATCGACACAACCTCGTTTGCCATACACCAGTCAAGATAAAATGAATAAGTTTTCAACCATGTAGTATAAGGACTGGGTACTCGCTGTTTCTAGACAATATCATTCCGGGCATTCCATATATACCAACACACAGTTAACATTAAAGCAGAATCTCTATCATTAAAGATAGTGAATACCCGCAC